>CAJVGC010000590.1:44722770-44753267 GCA_910822075.1 Senecio squalidus
TTTGAGTCTGTACTTTGTCGGAACTAGTGTCGGAATAACTTCCGGAATCAAATTATAAGTCCTAAATACCAAGAAAATACCTATTGAACTTTCCTAAGTTCATAACAAATCATACTTAAGAACTTTTAATTAACAAAAAGGTCCAACGAAGCAAAAACGTAAAAACGAAAATTTTGAAAAGGGCAAAAAGTGCCCGGTGCGCAGCACCTAGTGCTGTGGTGCGCAGCACCTCGCGCCAGAAATTCAAAATATTTACAGTTTTAGTCCTTTACTCGTTTTTACAAACCACCACCCAAATTGACCAATAGGAAACGTCCCTTTACTGCCTATGATCAGTCCCAAGGCCAGATTATCACCACCATTATTCATTTACTTTTCATTTTTACTTTCATTTTACAAAAAAACAAACACACACACACACACCCAATCTCTCTCAATTTTCTCTCAAGAAAACCTTCACTCCAGGAACTTTTCACCATTAAAATCCATTAATAAACCATACAAATCGTTCTAAACCTCAAGAGAAGCTCGGGGGTGTTGTTATTTCGAAAAAGGACCACGGTTGTAAAGATTTTTGGAGCTAAAATCCGACCAAAAACTCATCATCCAAGCTTTTCCTTCGGTAGATTTCTTTATTTTTACTATTCTTACACAAATATTCAATTGCATGTAAGATCTAACGGTTGAAAATGTATTTTTACATAAATCTATGACTTTTTATGGTCAAAAACGTTTTTAAAGATAAACACTCTTTAGATCCACGGATTTGTAACCAAATATATTTAGAAACTGTTAAAAAGATGTTTTAATAAGTTTTAACCGGTTGCATGTCGAAATCCATGGGTGAAAATACGTTTTTAACAAAGGAAATCACAAAAACGGGAAAACAGCAAGGAGGTGCGCAGCACCCCCTGACAGGTGCTGCGCACCGGGCTGCTGTCTCCCCGAAAACTCGTCGTTTTACTCGTTTTAAGAACATGTTACATTCTGGACTTTTTACTGATATCATGTGGGACTGAGATAAACGAAAGTAATAACAAAAGTGACTTGTGTTGGACCATTTGGACTTAAAATGAACTATAATATATATAATATCGTGTTTTAGGTGATTTGTGAGCGGAAGTGGTAGTACAATTTTTGGGCATGAAATTTGGGCGCGGAAGCGCTGCCCAAATTTCCTCAGAAATTGTAAATCACTTCAGCGAGCAAAAGCACCTAAGGCCTAATAATCTAAAACGGTAAATCGGACTTTTGGACAAAAACGATACAATCACCTTTTCGGACTATTTTTAACTATACTCGACTTTGACACTTAAAGTTTAATAAAGTTTATCTATATTATTATATAAGAACATAATAATATAACGACTAATTAAACTATCTTGGTAAATAATAGGCAATCCGTGATTCCCGGCTCACATATTCCGACCAAGTTTCCGAGTTCTCGATCTCTTCGCAATCCGTGAGTTACAACCCCTTGTTTTACATATTTTACATGAATTTGGGGGAAATATAAGATTAAATGCATTTTATGCCTTATGAAATAAATTGCAAAATATCAAACTTTGACTTTTGATCTATCAAACTATGATTTTTGGCTTATCAAACTTTGACTTTTGGACGTATTTGGACTTATTGAACAACTAATTGATCTCTTATGCGTAAATTATTTGACTTTACTTAAACTTATTAGTTCTCTCTCTCTTGACTAAACTAATTATTGATGCTTGTATGCGTATCCAACCCTTGATGGAACTATGACACGTTCTTAAGTGATAGATCTTACTCTCTCTTAAACTAAAACTACTTAGTGCCCGACGTTTCTTTTTCTTTGACTTTCACACTATTAACTACTTAGCCGTATAGTAATTATGGGTATCGATACTTAGGAAAGAACCGTTCCTTGCTTAGATGGCAGTCTAAGTACATATTACTAAGTTCTGTTTAATTTCCCGTTTGAGAGGCGGGGAGTTGGGGCCTCACGGTTGGATAATCGGATTAGTGTGAACACTTAAGTTATAGATTCCAAGAGGTTGATACAAGAAAATCTAATTAGTTACTTACGCATAAACTTATAAACTTTTAGCGATTGTTATCCGCTTCTACTATTTGACTAAATTTGACTCCATTTGGTCTTTACAAACTTAGGGCACCAGTTCGCCCGTTACTTAGACTTTAAAGTATATAAATTTTAAGCGACTTTTCTCCGCTAATCTCCTTTATGGAAATCTCTACTTTTATATACTTAACTTACATTTTGGTCGACTATTTAAACTGTAACTCACTCACTGCGTTTTCGTAGTTGACACTTTATCTTATGTTTCAGGAAATTAGTGTAAGCATGACGTGCATGGCATGGACGGGTCGAGGCGGTCGTGTGAGAACCTTATTGGGAAAAGACTTGGCCATTTATTTTGGGAATTTTTAATGAAACTTATTTGTCGTGTAACAATGTTCTAAATTATCGTATCTTGGTCGTTTGAATGGATTTGTAAACACTTTTATTTTTAATTAATGACTCGATGACCGTTATGTTTTATATGACCTGTGGTATGATTTTCCAGCTCTTCACATTCCGTGTTTCCGCTTTAGCGGGGTGTGACACACATAAAAGTGAGTTTAGTATTGAAAAGTTAGGGTTCTCTAAATAAAAAATTCTTACTGAAGCATCATATACATTAAAGTGAAATTAATATATTTGTATATTTATTTTTTCCCAGTTGCTATGTAAAGAACTATATTGGTAACCATGCGAAAAAATCATTGGCTGAAGGTTTAAATAAAGAAAAACCTTTGTTCATAAATGCACAAGATTTAAAATACTAAGCCAATCGACGAATTATTTTTTTTCCCATGCCACACAAAAGTTTTACGAGAAAATGATAATTACTTTAAAAAGATATGTAGTGAAAGAAAAGAATATATTAAGATGAGAGAAAAGAAAAAAAAAAATCTAAATTACAAATAATAAGATTACTATTTTACCCTTTTTAATTTCAGAAAAAGGTTTAATATTCAAAAATAAATGAGTGGCTGAGAATGAGTTCTCGCAGTTCTCGTAAAAATCTGAGTTCTCGCATGAACTAACCCTATATATATATATATATATATATATATATATATATATATATATATATATATATATATATATATATATATATATATATATATATATATATATATATATATATATATATATATATATATATATATATATATATATATATATAGGGTTAGTTCATGCGAGAACTCAGATTTTTACGAGTTCTCGCAGTTCTCGTAAAAATCTGTGTTCTCGCATGAACTAACCCTATATATATATATATATATATATATATATAGGGATTAGTTCATGCGAGAACTCAGATTTTTACGAGAAATGCGATAACTCATTCTCAGCCACTCATTTATTTTTAAATATTAAACCTTTTTCTGAAATTAAAAAGGGTATGAGACCCTCACACCTGTTAACGTAATTAGCCGACGGGGCATATATATATACATATATATATATATATATATATATATATATATATATATATATATATATATATATATATATATATATATATATATATATATATATATATATAGGGATTAGTTCATGCGAGAACTCAGATTTTTACGAGAACTGCGAGAACTCATTCTCAGCCACTCATTTATTTTTGAATATTAAACCTTTTTCTGAAATTAAAAAGGGTATGAGACCCTCACACCTGTTAACGTAATTAGCCGACGGGGCATATATATATATATATATATATATATATATATATATATATATATATATATATATATATATAGGGATTAGTTCATGCGAGAACTCAGATTTTTACGAGAACTGCGAGAACTGCGAGAACTTATTCTCAGCCACTCATTTATTTTTGAATATTAAACCTTTTTCTGAAATTAAAAAGGGTAAAATAGTAATCTTATTATTTGTAATTTGGATTTTTTTTTCTTTTCTCTCATCTTAATATATTCTTTTCTTTCACTACATATCTTTTTAAAGTAATTATCATTTTCTGGTAAAACTTTTGTGTGGGATGGGAAAAAAATAATTCGTCGATTGGATTAGTATTTTAAATCTTGGGCATTTATGAACAAAGGTTTTTCTTTATTTAAACCTATATATATATATATATATATATATATATATATATATATATATATATATATATATATATATATAGGAGTAGGATCAAATAAAAAGTCTTCTTTTTGTAAAAAGTGTAGGAAGCCTTCTTGTGTTGACATGTGGCAACTTATAAGAAATTTTAAAAAAAATATTTTTTTTATTTTTTTAATAAAAAATAATATTTTTTTATTAAAAAAAAAAAAAAAAAAAAATATCGAAAAAAAAAATATTTTGGGAAAAAAAAAAATTCAAAATTTTTTTGATAACGTAATATGTCACGTCATATGATGCACATAAAAAATATGATGCACATTAATGATGTACACAAAATATGATACACGTTAACGATGCACATAAAAAAGATTTGATATTCAACTATGATGCACACAAAAAAACTATAATATTCAACTATGATGCACACATAAACGTTCATCATAGGTGTGCATCATAAATGTGCATCATATTTTTTTCGTACATAATTTTTTTCGAGCCAAAAAAAAAAGTTTTCCCCGAAAAAAGAAAATTTCGATTTTTTTTTTTAATATTTTTTTTATTAAAAATATTATTTTTTATTAAAAAAAAAAAAAAAAAAAAAAAAAAAAAAAAAAAAATCAAGGTTGCCACATGTCACTTCCACAATGCTTCTCACACTTTTTACAATTTTTGAACTTTTTACATGATCTCCTCCATATATATATATATATATATATATATATATATATATATATATATATATATATATATATATATATATATATATATATATATATATATATATATATATATATATATGCCCCGTCGTCTAATTACGTTAATAGGTGTGAGGGTCTCATACCCTTTTTAATTTCAGAAAAAGGTTTAATATTTAAAAATAAATGAGTGGCTGAGAATGAGTTCTCGCAGTTCTCGTAAAAATCTGAGTTCTCGCATGAACTAATCCCTATATATATATATATATATATATATATATATATATATATATATATATATATATATATATATATATATATATATATATATATATATATATATATATATATATGTATGCCCCGTCGGCTAATTACGTTAACAGGTGTGAGGGTCTCATACTGCCATACGGCCGTATAAGTCATACGACATAACTCATATAAAGGCACAATATCTTAACATAATTGAGATACATATATACATACACATTTCAAAATAACGCTTAACATGCCCAAAGTTTAAAAATAGTAAAGGGCAACAAATAACTCATTGAAGGGCAAAGCAAAAGCAATGCAATACGTCGGGAAAATAATCAATCGAAAGTAGCTCCTCCGCCTAACTACCCTAACAATACATACAATAAACCGACTAAGTATCTATTAAGCATAAGAGGGTTGCCTTATGCGATTAACGTCTCATAATATGTTTTAATATGTTTTAGTTATGAAGAGTTTATAATCCCGATGGTTTGAAGGAAGGATATTGCATTATATGGAAAAATATGCGTTTTCCACCAAAAACCATATTAAAAGTCTATATTTTAAGATTGATATGTGTTTTGGGGTTAAAATATAAGATTTGAAAGGGTGTAACACTTTACGTAAGTTATTACGTCATTATCAATGAGTTTGATCAAAACCTAATTAGTTACGCTAGGAAAAAACAGTTACGCTAGGAACAAATAGTTACGCTACGTAACCAACAGTTACTCTACGTAACTAACAGTTACGCTACGTAACTAACAGTTACGCTGCGTAACTTTAACAGTTACACTACTCCGCGGGACAATTCAAAACGACTCGTTTTCGATGATTTTTGGGCTGAAAATGGTATATTTTTACATCTATAGTCTTAGGATATGTTTAGGTATATAAACCCTCAATAAATTTCGGGTATTGATGGTGGAAAGTGGTTTTTTTTATACCGAATCTAAATATAATGTTTCAAACCAAATCGAAGAAATACTTACCCGATCGAAGTGAAATTCGGAGGGATGATGAAGATGAATATGGTGAACGATATACATGCTTCGGAAATGGTTTTCGACGGTTGGATCTCGAGATATTTTAGAGAGAAGGGAGAGCTTGTGTGTGTGTGTTTCAAAAGAGAGAAAGTGATGGGAGAAATGGAAGAGTGAGGAGGGAGGTGTGTAAGAAAAATGGGAAGAGTTACTTAACATCTCGTTAAGTAATAATAATAATTATTTTTTGTAAACTTTCTTTCGTTAAATCTCGATAAGAGAAATTTTGAAATATTTATAACGGTGATAAAAATAATATAAGTAATGGTTTAAAGATACTAATAATAAAAATAATAGTGATAATAATACATTACTTTTAACGTTAATTTTTCTCGCATAAATAAAGGCATATCCTACCCTAACTTAACTTACGAGCATATACTTATTTGTACTAGACACTTAGGTTCTAATACGATTTCCGTCATAAAAAACGGGAAACCAAACAATATTATCCCGACAAAACATAATTATATAAAATACTCCGATAATAAATATAAACCCGATAAATACGACAATTTTAAATATACAATAAACTCGATAACTCATACTTGCATAAAAATGCAACCGAAATAATAACTAAATAAACAAATGATACGCGATAAACGCAAAATACATACATAAATACTAGGGTCAAAACTATATATAAATACACAAAACAATACATGGTAACAGACGGAATAATACTTCGAAAGTCGCGGTTGTCATAGTCTCCCCAAGTAAAAAGAATTTCGTCCTCGAAATTTCTCTGAGTAAGACTCTTGATAAGGAACCGCGAAGATATGAGTATCGATACAACATTTCTGAGTCATTCATAGAAAAAGGATCTGAAGGAATAAGGATAGGGAGATGGTCCGAAATATAAACGAGCTAATACTTGTTACATCGCGGTTCTAACGGAACGCGGAATACAAATACGTAAGATACGAACGGACAACAACATGGGGCAGTCTACAGGAGACTTCTCATTTCATACTCTCCAATAATCGAAGTACTTCAATTATCGGAAATTAGTAGAGATAAGACGGAGCTATACGAGAGGTCGGTAAAAGGCGAATATGAGTCGACTTGTGGTTCTACAAAAATCTCGCCACCAGTAATTTGCAAGTTTAAGAAAACATTAGGGCGACTTGCATACACAACCATACAAGGTTCCGAACAACGGTTCCAGATAATCAAGGGACACAATGCATCGTCATCGACTCACTCTAGATGCTAAGCTAAAATAATAATAAGCAATTTGAGCTTTCCGGCTCACTACACAGTAGAAGTCACAGGCATTCACGCACAGGTTGGATTGTCCTTACACAGTTAACACCTCCGTGTTCCCACTTGAATATGTTCGGAAGATAATAACTTACACAGTCACATTCCTGAGTAACTCTTCTCAATGGTAAAGTCTCAGTAACTGCAATTCTTTAAGTTGTAGGATGCGGAAGATATTGAGATCATCACACACGATACCCTTCGATCTAAAAGGATTTCGACAAGAATCTTGACACTCAAAATTACAATCAATATATCAATTTTACTACATCAATATTACCAAATACCAATACCTACTACTTCCTAATACCTATTTTTCTCATCACCTTTTTCTTCATCAATATCAAAAACCCCGAACGATCAAAACTTCTATCGTCCATAAAGCCATCTCACTCAAATCTGGAAAATCAAAGTAAACTACATATTTATACCATTTTAAAAAAAAGTACCCCAAGTCTCCGCCAATGTCTCTTCAACAACTCGGAAGAATTTACCGAGGTTGTATTTAACGGCACCGACGATCCCGATACAAACTAAAGTTAATTTAGTCACAAATGACCTAATTCGGATCATGTTCTTCCTCAAACTACGTGAAATAAGTGTTTTGAAACTTTTTTTTATTTTGTCTAAATTGATTTTTAATTTGAGAAGAAATTGTAGAAGCTTATTACCGAAATACTTCGTACGACTCCAATTGTTTTTCATCGGACTTGAAATTGTTGATATGATTTGAACTTTTACCTGGATTGCAGTGAATTTAGTTCGTATAACCACCGACCTTTCCATTCGGGTTCTCGATTTTGATTATTGTTGTTTCTTCTCCTCCGGAACAGTTATCGGAACCGTTTCCACCAATCGGTAATTGTTCTCGGCCACCTCCAACAGCTTTCAACGGATTATACTCCGATCTAAACGAATCAAAAAGCGAAGAACCGGATAAGTATCGAGTTGATGATGTAGTGACTATACGTTGATTTACGAAATGCAAAATCCTCGCATTACGAACACGTGAGCATCTTAACCATAAACGAAACATTGTGATGAAGAATATGAAATTGATGTGTGTGTGTGTGTGTGTGTGAGAGAGAGAGAGAGAGAGAGAGAGAGAGAGAGAGAGAGAGAGAGAGGAGGAGGAAGAAGATGGTGAGTGTGGGAGGTTTGTTGGCCGATGTATGTATATATGTAACAGAATGGAGGTGTATGTATATAAGAGAATAGAATGGAGGTGTATCTATAGGTGTATGTATATATATTACAGAATGGAGGGAGTGCGTGGGAGAGTGTATGAGAGAGAGAGTGTGCTTGTAGAACCAAAAACGGAATTCTTTTTATTTCCCGCGAGAATTTCATATACTACTCTATACATAATTAACAAAATGTTATGAGTGTATAATTATTTGCTAAAACCATATTCTAAACCTTTACCATTTGATTATCTTAATTACACCATTCGACTTGAAAATTAAATTTACATTAGTATAAAGTTTTTAACCATCAAAACTATAACTTATGCTTGTGATTTTTCTTGACATTCATATCTAGTTTGTGTACATGAAACTTAGTTTGTGTACATTAAAGATATGAATGTCAAGAAAAATCACAAGCATAAGTTTAGTTTTGATGGTTAAAAATTTTATAATAATGTAAATTTAATTTTCAAGTCGAATGGTGTAATTAAGATAATCAAATGGTAAAGGTTTAGAATATGGTTTTAGCAAATACTTATACACTCATAACATTTTGTTAATTATGTATACAGTAGTATATGAAATTCTGGCGGGAAATAAAAGGAATTCCGATTTTCGTTCTACATGCACACTCTCTCTCATACACTCTCCCACGCAACCCCCCCATTCTGTTATATATATATATATATATATATATATATATATATATATATATATATATATATATATATATATATACATACACCTATAGATACACCTCCATTCTGTTATATACATACACCTCCATTCTGTTACATATATACATACATCGGTCAACAAACTTCCCACACTCACCACCATCTTCTTCCTCCTCCCCCCCCCATCTCTCTCTCTCTCTCTCTCTCTCTCTCTCTCTCTCTCTCACACACACACACACACACATCAATTTCATATTCTTCATCACAATGTTTCGTTTATGGTTAAGATGCTCACGTGTTCGTAATGCGAGGATTTTGCATTTCGTAAATCAACGTATAGTCACTGCATCATTGTTGGAGTATATATGGATATACTTCAAAAAAAACCTTCTACCTACGGTCTTTCTACCTACGGCATCATGGTTATCTACCTTCGGCCAGCTGAACGGAGCGCCATGCCGAAGCTAATTGTATTGGACTGAGTTGACGTCATCAAACCGTCGGAAGGAGAAACACCAAACATGTCACGTGCTCGACTGACATAAAGTACCTTAAAGACGGCTAAAAGTACTGTACCACGTGGAAGAGCAGAAAAGATGCTGAGAGCTTATCAATTACACGCTGGATAATAAGGAGAGGCCGAAGGTGCCGTCTATGGACCGGATTCATCAAGGAATGAAATATAGTGCGCCGAAAGAAGGAACAATCTATTATCCAAAGGATAATAGACCGAAGCGCCAGGTAATAAAAATAGGGTCAGACCCATTCCAGGAAAAGGGATCAGAACCTTGTAACCCAAATCAAGAACATTCTCCTTCTTAAATGATCTTGATTATTCCTTCATCTTTTTTATTACATTAACTTCTCATACACTTTGAATCTCGAATTCTTATCATGAGTACTCATTCTCACGCCCGAGCCTTATCGGGGAAACCTCCCCGATAAGCTTTAGGCGTTTGTTTCGTGTGACAGATTTCAAGTTGGAGGAAGATCTCGAAGACTTTTCGCATTACGAGTTTAGGAGATTTTTTACTTTAACATTTGGCGCCATCCGTGGGACGCTTTATTTAACGATAGTTGGAGCGAGGACATAAGCATATGGATACTCCTCTGTCTTCAGGGATGTCCACCCTTGTTCCTACTGTTCAGCCATCAACCAACGTTGTAGAGCTACCCCGATCTCAACCACACACCTTTACCAGACACCACAAGGCAAGCAATAGCCCCTCAGGGTGACAGTAACGAAATCACACCGGAGTTCGTTATCAATAATTCCGGACGCTTATGAGGGCTGATGAACACCTACGTACAAAGGGAGAGGCAACGAGGGGTAGATATTGAACTCTCGTACGAAGACGTCAATGAAGCAAGCGCGACTAATGGATCAGCCACCCCATCTCCGAGAAGAATGGGTCAAGCAGGACGAAGGGAAGAACCGGTGAGCCCGTTGCAGGGGTGAAACCTCTTCGGAAGGACAGATCCAACAGTTTTTACCCAAACTCCTGGCACAGGATTGAGCTAGAGGGGAGGCATCTTACTCCCTCCGTCACAGACAGGTTATATGCCTCAACAGTCTGCGCTACCACCTCCTAGAGTGTTCTTTGATCTACCTCCGGACGATTTGGCACCACGATACACGCAAGGAACCACGATTCCACCTTTTCCATCAGGGCACCCAGCTTCCTCAGAATATAACCCCAGTACTTGGGCCTTGCCTCCGGAGTACGCCCGAATACTGGCTGAGAAGTATGAAGCCGAAGAATTGGCAAGGCCTTACCATCGGCAAAGGGAGGCCAAGTTTGTGAAGCGATTCGCGGAATTTAAGTTTCCTCCCAAGATTAAGATGCCATCAAACGTGAAAATGTACGATGGGACCCAGGACCCCGACGACCATCTTAGCATCTTTGCCGGAGCAGCCGAGGTAGAGCAATGGTCCATGCCGGTATGGTGCCACATGTTCGTACAAACCCTGATAGGAGCAGCCAGATTATGGTTTGATAGCCTTCTGCCAGCAAGTGTCAACGACTTTGAAGACCTGCAGCAGAAATTTAGAGTCAACTTCATGCAGCAGAAGAGGTACGAGCGAGATCCCGTGGAAATACACAACATAAAGCAAAGAGAAGATGAAAGTCTCCGAAGGTTCATCGAGCGTTTCAATAGAGAAAGTTTGCAGATTAGGGGGGATACCGAAGGGATGAGGGTTTCGGGTTTCATGCACGCCATTCGAAACAAACAGCTCATCGAAAGACTTAATAACCAAATCCCTAGGACGGTGGAGGAGATGATGGAAAGGGTCCAAGACTTCATTAGGGGAAAGGAAGCGGCTTCTCTTGGAGAAGTAGGAAGCTCACGAAGAGTGGTAGGGGAAGATAAACGAAGCAACTGGAAGGGAGGGGGCAGGCGAGATATCCCCATCTCACGGAATGAGAGGTCCCCTCCAAAGCTTCGGGCGCTCGCTTCCAACGCACATCCTTATTCACCGGACACCAGGCCCAAGAATGTATTTCAGCTGCTATCAAAAACTCCTTGTGAAATATACTCTACCGAACCCATCTGTCAGAAATTTCCTATACCTCCTCCCATGACAGGAAACCCAGAGAAGAAAAACGCAGACAGATACTGCGAGTTCCACCAAGGCAGTGGGCACAACACCAACGATTGCTACCAACTCAAGAAGCACATAGAAGAAGTTGTACGCTCCGGACAGTTACGCCACCTCTTGACAGAGATACGGCCAGGGTCTAGACAAGGGGGAAGGAATTCCCGACAAGATAACCGGAGCGGACAGAAGGGGAAGACCAAGGAGATCCATATGGTCGATTACCAAGGTATTGAAACCCGCGGAGAATTGGATGAGCGAAGGAGAAAAAGGCCGGGAGTCTTCAATTTGATGAATCAACCAATATCTTTTCCACCCTTGAGTGAGTACTGTCCTTCGCAATACCCAGTCGTCATTGAAGGGATATTTGGCAACTATCCGGTGCCAAGGGTCTACGTGGACACTGGAAGTTCAACAGAGGTGATATATGAGCATTACTTTCGTAAACTCAAGCTGGGAGTATAGGCAGAACTCCGGAAGTCAAGGACACACCTACAAAGTTTCACGGGAGAAGTGTCATGCCCAATAGAAGAGATAGATTTGCCCCTTACTTTGGGACAGTACCCCAAAATGAGAACAAAAATGATGACCTTTTCAGTAGTACGAGCTCCGTCAACGTATGATGTTATTTTGGGAAGGCCTGGTATATTCCTATTGGTAGCAGTTCCTTCACCGCTTCACTCATCATTAAAGTTCCCTACCCCCCATGGAGTGGCCACAGTAAGATCAGACAAGAGATACAGGAGAGAATGCCATGAATTTCGGCCGTTGTTAGGTCCAAAGAAAGGTGTAGACGATCCGGAGGAGAAGTTAGTCATTAATCCCCACTTCCCGGAGCAGACCGTCTCCATAGGATCCTCCCTGTCGCAAAAATGTAAGGAACAGTTGTTTACCCTGCTGAGCAACAACTTAGACATCTTCACTTGGAAACCAACGGATATGACGGGCGTACCGAGAAGCGTCGCGGAGCATAGACTCAAGGCCTACCCCAGTATAGAACTCATTAAGCAGAAAAAGAGGGGAATGGCTCCGGCCATGACCAAAGTTGTTAGGGACGAAGTAACTAAGCTAGTCAAAGCGGGAATACTTAGGGAGGCAAGGTACCAAACATGGATCGCAAACCCAGTTCTGGTAGCAAAGAGTGATAAGTCATGGAGGATGTGTATTGATTTCAAGGACATAAACAAAGCATGTCCTAAGGATAATTATCCGTTGCCGGAGATAGACTGGAAGAGAGATTCGTTGATGGGGTTTAGGTACAAATGCTTCCCGGAGCAGACCGTCTCCATAGGATCCTCCCTGTCGCAAAAATGTAAGGAACAATTGTTTACCCTGCTGAGCAACAACTTAGACATCTTCGCTTGGCATCCAACAGATATGACGGGCGTACCGAGAAGCGTCGCGGAGCATAGACTCAAGGCCTACCCCAGTATAGAACCCATTAAGCAGAAAAAGAGGGGAATGGCTCCGGACATGACCAAAGTTGTTAGGGACGAAGTAACTAAGCTAGTCAAAGCGGGAATACTTAGGGAGGCAGGGTACCAAACATGGATCGTAAACCCAGTTCTGGTAGCAAAGAGTGATAAGTCATGGAGGATGTGTATTGATTTCAAGGACATAAACAAAGCATGTCCTAAGGATAATTATCCGTTGCCGGAGATAGATTGGAAGAGAGATTCGTTGATGGGGTTTAGGTACAAATGCTTCCTGGAGACGTATCAAGGGTACCACCAGCGTTTTATACAGACTCCAGCATTCTTTAAACCAAATGGCATCTTCCTGTAACAAAAGATTCCGAAGTCTGTATAAAACGTTGTTTTGTCTTCGTCCTCTTTTGTCACACCCCGCTAAAGCGGAAACACGGAAGTGTGAAGAGTTGGAAAATCATGTCACAGGTCATACAAAACATAACGGTAAAAGAGTCATTCATTCAAAATAAAAGTGTTTAAATCCCATCGAACAATCGAAAGACAAATAGTTTAGTACATCGACACATGATTAAAATGTTTCATAAAATATTTCCCAAAACAACTGGCCAAGTCTTTTCCCAACAACGTCCTCACACGACCGCCTTGACCCGTCCACGCCATGCATCATGAGCTTACGCTAATTTCCTGAAACATAAGATAAAGTGTCAACTACGAAAACGCAGTGAGTGAGTTACAGTTTGAATAGTTGGCATAAAAGTATGAGTAAAGTATATAAAGTAAAGTTTTCCCATAAGGGAGATTAGCGGAGAAAAGTCGCTTAAAGAGTTTATATACTTGTAAAGTTTAAGTAACGGGCGAATTGTGCCCAAACTTGTAAAGACTAAATAGAATCAAATTAGTCATATAGTAAAAGCGGATAACAATCGCTAAAAGTTTATGAGTTTATAAAGACTAAATAGAATTTAATTTAGTCAAGTAGTAAAAGCGGATAACAATCGCTAAAAGTTTATGAGTTTATGCGTAAGTAACTAAATAGATTTCTTGTATCAACCTCTTGGCATCTATAACTAAGTGTTCACACTAATCCGATTATCAACCGAGCGGCCCCAACTTCCCGCCTCTCAAACGGAAAGTTAAAAGAGAGAAATTCAGTAATATGTACTTAGACTGCCATCTAAGCAAGGAACGGTTATTTCCTAAGTATCGATACCCATAATTACTATACGGCTTAAGTAGTTAATAGTGTGTAAGAGAGAAACTAAAACATGATTGGGCACTATGAAAGCTTATTATAAAAAAAAAAGAGAGAGAATCACATCACTTAGAAACGTGTTATAGCTCCATCAAGGGTCGGTTACGCATACAAGTATCAATAAATAGTTGAGATAAAGAGATGAATCATTAATTATAAATAGAGAAAGAATGTTTTACGCATAAGAGATTAAGTAGACGTTTCAGTGTCAAAGTTTTGATAAAGTCAAGTTTAATAAGTCAAAGCTTAATAAATCAAAGTTTAAGTATTGCAAGTTGTTTTATAAAGTATAACATGCAATTAATCTTATGTTTCCCCCAAAATGTAAAACATATAAATAAGGGGTTGTAACTCACGGATTGCGAAGAGATCGGAAACTTGGAAATTCGGTCGAATGTATAAGCCGGGAATCACGGATTGCCTATTAATACCAAGGTAATTTAATGAGTTGTTATATTATTAGGTTCTTGTATAATAATATAGGTAAAATGTCATTAAAGTGTAAGTGTCAAATTTGAATATCGTCAAAACGGTCCAAAAAGGTAATTGTCATGATTATGTCCGAAAGTTTGATTTAACGTTTTAGATTATTATATCTTAAGTGCTTTTGCTCGCTGAAGTGATTTATAATTTCTGAGGAAATTTGGGCAGCGCTTCCGCGCCCAAATTTCACATCCAAAAATTATAAACCAATTCCGCTCACAAATCACCTAAAATACAACAATACATATATTATAGCTTATTAATAGTCCAAATAGTCCACACAAGTCACTTTTATTATAGGTTTTGTTTATCTCAGTCCCTTTATGATTTTGGTAAAAGTCCAGAATGTATACACAACTTTTAAGCGAGCAAAACGACGATTTTCGGGAGGACAGCAGCCCGGTGCTGCGCACCTGGGCATAGGTGCGGCGCACCTGGCTGCTGTCACAATCCCGTTTTGTGTTTTTCTTGCTAAAACGTTTTGTGACTTATAGATTTCAACATGCAACCAGTATATATCATAGAAAATAAAGTTTTATCAGTTTCTAAACAACTTTAAACCACAAAAATGTAGATCTAATCACTTTTTAGTTAAAAATCGTTTTTGTAAGAAAAGTGACTTAATAGCTTCATAAAACTTTCCTTGTTGTTTAGATTGAACATGCAATCAGTAATTATCATTAAAAACATTATTTTAACAGTTTCACAATTGTTTTTATCCACAGATTCGTGGATCTAAAGAGTATTTCGGTTAAAAACGTTTTTGACCGTGAAAAGTCATAGATTTGTGAAAAATCGTGTTTTTAACCGTTAGATCTTACATGCAAATGAATATTAGTGTAAAAATAGTAAAAGTATAGAGATCTACCGAAGGATAAGCTTGGATGAAGAGTTTTGGTCGGATTCTTCCTCCAAAAGTC
This sequence comes from Senecio squalidus, assembly GCA_910822075.1. Lineage (NCBI taxonomy): Eukaryota > Viridiplantae > Streptophyta > Magnoliopsida > Asterales > Asteraceae > Senecio > Senecio squalidus. The sequence goes on from CAJVGC010000590.1 coordinate 44,738,707, forward strand.
TTTACAACCGTGGTCCTTTTTGATAAAAACGATACCCACTTGCTTCTATTGAAGGAAGGGACGATTTGTATGGATAGAAAATGGTTTATGATGGTGAAATGTTGCTGGAGATTGAGTGTTCTTGAGAGTTTTTAGAGAGAAACTAAGTGTGTGTGTTTTTAGTTTTTGTGAAAATGAATTAAGAAAATGAAAAAGAAATGTTAGGTAATGGATTGGGACTGATGTTTCTGGCCTTGGGACAGTAAATGGCCAGTAAATAAACGTTTTTGATTGGCCAAATGGGGTGGTGGGAGTGTAAAACGAGAAAGGGACCAAAGTTGTAATATTTTTGAAAACCTGGCGTGAGGTGCGGCGCACCACCTTAGTAGGTGCGGCGCACCGGGCCATTTTTGGTCCTTTTGAGTTTTCGTTTTTGCGTTATTGCTTCGTTGGACCTTTTTGTTAATTGCAAGTTCTTAAGTATGATAAGTTATGAACTTAGAAAAGTTCAGTAGGTTTTTTTTTTTTTTTTCTTGGTATTAGGACTTATAATTTTGATTCCGGAAGTTATTTCGACACAAGTTCCGATAAAGTATAGATTCAAAAAGTTACGAACCAAAATAGAGCGAACGAGACAAAGAAGTAACTAACGTTTCGAATTGATATCACAACAGAATCAGTACCTGGATTTTGACGGTTGTCACATCTTTTGCCATCTGGATCTGGTGGTACCCTTGATACGCGTCCAGGAAGCATTTGTACCTAAACCCCATCAACGAATCTATCTTCCAGTCTATCTCCGGCAACGGATAATTATTCTTAGGACATGCTTTGTTTATGTCCTTGAAATCAATACACATCCTCCATGACTTATCACTCTTTGCTACCAGAACTGGGTTTGCGATCCATGTTTGGTACCTTGCCTCCCTAAGTATGCCCGCTTTGACTAGCTTAGTTACTTCGTCCCTAACAACTTTGGTCATGGCCGGAGCCATTCCTCTCTTTTTCTGCTTAATGGGTTCTATACCGGGGTAGGCCTTGAGTCTATGCTCCGCGACGCTTCACGGTACGCCCGTCATATCTGTTGGCTGCCAAGCGAAGATGTCTAAGCTGTTGCTCAGCAGGGTAAACAATTGTTCCTTACATTTTTGCGACAGGGAGGATCCTATGGAGACGGTCTGCTCCGAGAAGTGGGGATTAATAACTAACTTCTCCTCCGGATCGTCTACACCTTTCTTTGGACCTAACAACGGCCGATCTTCATGGCATTCTCTTCTGTATCTCTTTTCTGATCTTACTATGACCACTCCATGGGGGGTAGGGAACTTTAATGATGAGTGAAGCGGTTAAGGAACTGCTCCCAATAGGAATATACCAGGCCTTCCCAAAATAACATCATATGTTGAGGGAGCTCGTACTACTGAAAAGGTCATCATTTCTGTTCTCATTCTGGGGTACTGTCCCAAAGTGAGGGGCAAATCTATCTCTCCTATTGGGCATGACACTTCTCCCGTGAAACTCTGTAGGTGTGTCCTTGACTTCCGGAGTTCTGCCTGTACTCCCAGCTTGAGTTTACGAAAGTAATGCTCATATATCACCTCTGTTGAACTTCCAGTGTCCACGTAGACCCTTGGCACCGGATAGTTGCCGAATCTCCCTTCAATGATGACTGGGTCTTGCGAAGGACAGTACTCACTCAAGGGTGGAAAAGATATTGGTTGATTCATCCAATTGAAGACACCCGGCCTTTTTCTCCTTCGCCCATCCAATTCTCCGCGGGTTTCAATACCTTGGTAATCGACCATATGGATCTCCTTGGTCTTCCCCGTCTGTCCGCTCCGGTTATCTTGTCGGGAATTCCTTCCCCATTGTGTAGACCCTGACCGTATCTCTGTCAAGAGGTGGCGTAACTGTCCGGAGCGTACAGCTTCTTCTATAGTTCTATGTGCTTCTTGAGTTGGAAGCAATCGTTGGTGTTGTGGCCACTGCCTTGGTGGAACTCGCAGTATCTGTCTGCGTTTTTCTTCTCTGGTTTCCTGTCATGGGAGGAGGTATAGGAAATTTCTGACAGATGGGTTCGGTACAGTATATTTCACAAGGAGTATTTTGATAGCAGCTGGAATACATTCTTGGGCCTCGTGTCCGGTGAATAAGGATGTGCGTTGGAAGCCAGCGCCCGAAGCTTTGGAGGGGACCTCTCATTCCGTGAGATGGGGATATCTCGCCTGCCCCCTCCCTTCCAGTTGCTTCGTTTATCTTCCCGTACCACTCTTCGTGAGCTTCCTTCTTCTCCAAGAGAAGTCGCTTCCTTTCCCCTAATGAAGTCTTGGACCCTTTCCTTCATCTCCTCCACCGTCCTAGGGATTTGGTTATTAAGTCTTTCGATGAGCTGTTTATTTCGAATGGCGTGCATGAAACCCGAACCTTCGGAGACTTTCATCTTCTCTTTGCTTTATGTTGTGTATTTCCACTGGATCTCGCTCGTACCTCTTCTGCTGCATGAAGTTGACTCTAAATTTCTGCTGCAGGTCTTCAAAGTCGTTGACACTTGCTGGCAGAAGGCTATCAAACCATAATCTGGCTGCTTCTATCAGGGTTTGTACGAACATGTGGCACCATACCGACATGGACCATTGCTCTACCTCGGCTGCTCCGGCAAAGATGCTAAGATGGTCGTCGGGGTCCTGGGTCCCATCGTACATTTTCACGTTTGATGGCATCTTAATCATGGGAGGAAACTTAAATTCCGCGATTCGCTTCACAAACTTGGCCTCCCTTTGCCGATGGTAAGGCCTTGCCAAGTCTTCGGCTTCATACTTCTCCAAAAAAGACTTCTATCGTCCATAAAGCCATCTCACTCAAATCTGGAAAATCAAAGTAAACTACATATTTATACCATTTTTAAAAAAAGTACCCCAAGTCTCCGCCAATGTCTCTTCAACAACTCGGAAGAATTTACCGAGGTTGTATTTAACGGCACCGACGATCCCGATACAAACTAAAGTTAATTTAGTCATAAATGACCTAATTCGGATCCTGTTCTTCCTCAAACTACGTGAAATAAGTGTTTTGAAACTTTTTTTTTATTTTGTCTAAATTGATTTTTAATTTGAGAAGAAATTGTAGAAGCTTATTACCGAAATACTTCGTACGACTCCAATTGTTTTTCATCGGACTTGAAATTGTTGATATGATTTGAACTTTTACCTGGATTGCAGTGAATTTAGTTCGTATAACCACCGACCTTTCCATTTCGGTTCTCGATTTTGATTATTGTCATTTCTTCTCCAAAACAGTTATCGGAACCGCTTCCACCAATCGGTAATTGTTCTCGGCCACCTCCAACAGCTTTCAACGGATTATACTCCGATCTAAACGAATCAAAAACCGAAGAACCGGATGAGTATCGAGTCGATGAAGGTAGTGACTATACGTTGATTTACGTAATGCAAAATCCTCGCATTACGAACACACACACACACATCATTTCGTTTATGGTTAAGATGTTCACGTGTTCGTAATGCGAGGATTTTGCATTTCGTAAATCAACGTATAGTCACTACCTTCATCGACTCGATACTCATCCGGTTCTTCGGTTTTTGATTCGTTTAGATCGGAGTATAATCCGTTGAAAGCTGTTGGAGGTGGCCGAGAACAATTACCGATTGGTGGAAACGGTTCCGATAACTGTTCTGGAGGAGAAGAAACGACAATAATCAAAATCGAGAACCGGAATGGAAAGGTCGGTGGTTATACGAACTAAATTTACTGCAATCCGGATAAAAGATCAAATCATATCAACAATTTCAAGTCCGATGAAAAACAATTGGAGTCGTACGAAGTATTTCGGTAATAAGTTTCTACAATTTCTTCTCAAATTAAAAATCAATTTAGACAAAATAAAAAAAAAGTTTCAAAACACTTATTTCACGTAGTTTGAGGAAGAACAGGATCCGAATTAGGTCATTTGTGACTAAATTAACTTTAGTTTGTATCGGGATCGTCGGCGCCATTAAATACAACCTCGGTAAATTCTTCCGAGTTGTTGAAGAGACATTGGCGGAGACTTGGGGTACATTTTTTTTTAAATGGTATAAATATTTAGTATACTTTGAATTTCCAGATTTGAGTGAGATGGCTTTATGGACGATAGAAGTTTTGATCGTGTGGGGTTTTTGATATTGATGAAGAAAAAGGTGATGCGAAAAATAGGTATTAGGAAGTAGTCGGTATTGGTATTTGGTAATATTGATGTAGTAAAATTGATATATTGATTGTAATTTTGAGTGTCAAGATTCTTATCGAAGTCCTTTTAGATCGAAGGGTATCGTGTGTGATGATCTCAATATCTTCCCTATCCTACAACTTAAAAGAATTGCACACTTTACCATTGAGAAGAGTTACTCAGGAATGTGACTGTGTAAATTATTATCTTCCGAACAGATTCAAGTGGGAACACGAAGGTGTTAACTGTGTAAGGACAATCCAACCTGTGCGTGAATGCCTATGACTTCTACTGTGTAGTGAGCCGGAAAGCTCAAATTATTCATCACACACGCTACGTAACTAACACACACGCTACGTAACTAACAGTTACGCTACGTAACGTTAAGTTACACTGCGTAACGTTAAGTTACGCTACGTAACATTAACAGTTACACTACGTTACGTTAACCGTTTCACTACTCGGCGGGACAATTCAAAACGACTCGTTTTCGACGATTTTTGGACTAAAATTGGTATATTTTTACATCTATAGTCTTAGGATATGTTTAGGTACATAAACCCGGAATAAATTTCGGGTTTTGATGGTGGAAAGTGGTGTATTTTAGACCGAATCTAAATATAAAGTTTCAAACCAAATCGAAGAAATACTTACCCGATCGAAGTGTAATTGGGAGGGATGATGAAGATGAATATGGTGAACGATATACAAGCTTCGGAAATGGTTTTCGACGGTTGGATCTCGAGATATTTTAGAGAGAAGGGAGAGTTTGTGTGTGTGTTTTTCTAAAGAGAGAAAGTGATGGGAGAAATGAAAGGGTGAGGAGGGAGGTGTGTCGGTAATAAGGAAGAAAAATGGGAAGAGTTATTTAACATCTCGTTAAGTAATAATAATAATTTTCTTTTTGTAAACTTTCTTTCGTTAAATCTCGATAAGGGAAATTTTGAAATTATAACGGTGATAAAAATAATATAAGTAATGGTTTAAAGATATTATTATTAATAATAATAATAGTGATAATAATACATTACTTTTAACGTTTCTCCCATAACAGTTACGCTACGTAACTAACAATTACGCTGCGTAACTTTAACAGTTACACTACTCCGCGGGACAATTCAAAATGACTCGTTTTCGACGATTTTTGGATAATACTCCGTAATACGGTTATTGTCCACATGTTCACTACAAAAGACCAAATGGGAGTTGATTCTTCAAGGATTAAATCTATTATCCTTATGAAGGTATTAAAGCATCTCTACAATCATTATATGTGCAGTTTAGTAAATGATTCATACATGCTTGGTTCATAATGTGTGGTTTGATACAGGTTGGCTGGGATGGGTTGACTTGAAACACTTTTATGACAGGGAGAGGTTTAAGACTCTGAGTAATATAAAAACTTACCTCCAATAAATAGCGTATTCTTGGAAGGATACCCATTCTAACTAAACCGGTTGCAATATCTTGTGTTGCAACCACAATATCATCTTTTATTGTATGTTCATCTTCACCCTCGTCATCCCTTGTAATCTTATCAAATGGAAAAATATTTGAAGGTTTGGTGTTGTATTTCCAGAATCCACCATGAAGAAAACCAACTTCAATTTTGGGTCGGCTCCTAAATATGGGAGAAGTACAGACATCCTTCTCATGGATTCCTGTTTTCTGAAAGCACGTCGTATCTTGTGAGCAATTATGAGACAGTCAGTAGTGACTAGACAAAAGCAATCTTACCTCGGAGATATCAAAGAACCGCTCATTGAAATCATAGCTTAGGACACACTAAATGACTCTTGCACAAGCGATACCCACAGAATTATGGTTATCATCAATACACATCCTACATGTCAAAAAAGTTAGGTTAGAATGTAATAATCAAAAGATATACTTTGTTTTCTAAATAATGACACTGAACAAAAATCTATTTCACACGATACGAAAAGAAGAAAAAAAATTGACATTTGAGATCAAAGAAAAGATATCAATTATCCTATATATTAAAAGTGCTAGATTCCTATGATTCTGTGCCCGGGTCGGGTTTTTTCGGGTTGCCGGGTTGGGCCTTGGGTCATGGGTCTTGGGAGTGGTTTGGGCTCACTTATTGCTTTCAGTCTTTCAGACCCGTTTATATGCCACTCTTCCACGTGTCTTTTCTTTTTTCTTTTGCTGTCATCCGTTCTGAATTCCGCTTCCATTTCTTCTCTTTTGCTTTTTGACGTTCTTTCTCCGGTGTCGAGGTATGTATTCTCATCACTGCATGTGATTTATTTCTCCGTTATTGTTGCAGGTGTTGTTATTATTTTCTCCGTTATTGTTGCTGGTAACTCTTTTTATCTGCCTCTTTGAAAATCTGGGTCAACCACTTTCTTCACGGAATTTCTTTCGCCAAATTCTCCGATTTCATTGCCACCGTACAACCACCGTACACCGCCTGCGGGAGACCAAGTAAGTCTACTAATGTTTTCTTTTTTTTGCATCTTTATTTTAAAAAATGAAAAAAAGACTTCTTTTTTTTAATCCCATTAGATTCAATTTCTTAATTTTTTTTGCTTACCAATAAACTACATAAATCTTATTTTTGAAATAGTAAAAAGCCCTAATTTTTATGGATTTATATAAAAATATTTTTTTTAATTTAATTTGAAACCCTAATTTAGAAATTGCGGTTATTTAATATGTGGAATTTTAACCAACTTTATGGGTGTTTTAAGAAACTTTACTTTTGTTTTTCAGGGGTAAAAATGGCAATTTTAAGAAAATTGTAGTATTTGATATGAAGTTTTTTGTTGTTATTGTTATAAAGTTTAACCGGGTTATGTAAATCGAGAACGAAGAAATTTCAGAAGTTTATCTTTTAGCAAGATTTGTACTTGTAATATGTTTCATCAACCCGATCATGATATAAATATATACAGAAAACAAAAACTAACAAATTAGAAGGCCATCGATGATGAAATGCAATCAACCGCAAATTGACAGGATCCTTATATCAAAGTGTTAATGCATTTGTTTTTGAGGTCTGATTGAAACATATGATATATGATATGTCAATGAAGTGGAAAAACTCAAAATTACATCTGACAGTTATTATATTTTAAAACAAACTAAAGTGGAAGGTGAACGGAAAATGGCATTAATGGAGGCGGGGTTTTAAGCATCAGTTTTAGTGTTTTACAATCCCGAACCAAAGTTACTATGCGGTTGGCCTGTACGTTTTTCATGTTGGTATGAAGAAATATCTTTGGTTAATTTTTTTTTTGATGCATATCAGAAGGAATAAAATTTTCATTTAGATGGCGCCTCACAGATGGAAGAAAGGTATTTTTATTTTTTCGTTGCAGGTGAATAATGTGGACACTATATGCCCGTTTGGCTTGACGTAATTGGGATTTTTTCGTTTACCCGGGTTTTTATTGGGCTGACTTTTTACTGGGTTTATGTTCGTTTCTTTCGGCTGTTGGAGTGTCACGGGTATTACACGTGTCTTCATCTGCTTTTTAGTTTTTAGATAACTTTAGATCATGACTTTTTAGGAAATTAAGGAACTACATTATTCAAAGTAATGGATTATTGTTCGTTTATCGGTTAAAATCGATCAGTTAGGCATTCACTACAAATATGCTATATAGACTCTTGTGCATTGAGTTGTACACTATTGTGACTGGCGGTTAGGTTTATCGATACTACAAGTCGTGCTGTTAGTGCATTTAGAATTCTGGTGATGTTGAATCCACGTTACTTTGTTTGCGGATTAAGTAATTGGAAATGTGTTTTTAGGCTTCGTATATTTTATGTCATCGTAGAGAAGCTTATTTGCGGTGTGCCTATTGATATTAAACAAGAACTATGTAGTGCCAAAAACGGATCTTGTGATTTGTAAGATTGTTTAACATTGTTTCAACGTGTATAAATTGAGGCATCATGTCAAGATATAGTGTATTTGTTGTTACTTGATCGTTTGACTAACAATGTATATTTGTTTGTTTAATGTTGTTTAGGAGTGCGAGATGGACAACTCCATCTGCTGCTATAATTCCTAATTTTCACCTACCAATGCGCAGTTTCGAAACTAAGAACAGGTATCCAATGTGTCCAAATACATAGAATTGTGTGTTGTATATAATTCCGACAGTGATTTGACAGATTTTATAATGTGATTTGTTTTCTTTGTTATGTTGTTAGGACCTCAACAGATGACATAAAGTCACTCCGATTGATAACAGCCATTAAAACTCCTTATTTACCTGATGGGAGGTTTGATTTAGAGGCTTACGACGCCTTGATACATATGCAAATTGAAAACGGAGCAGAAGGTGTTATTGTTGGTGGGACTACTGGTGAAGGTCAATTGATGAGTTGGGTTGAACACATTATGCTTATCGGCCACACCATCAACTGTTTTGGCACCTCAATCAAGGTCACTGGAGCACTTCCCGTTAATACTATTTTTTATAATATTATATTTTTCCGTTTGTATCTAAGAATGTTGCTGCTGACATCTGAAGGTCTGATAATGTCCAAACAATATTGTCTTTTCATCCCATTTTTATATGAAAAACAAAATAAGACTATAATTTCTTACTATCTTTCCGCGCAGAATATGATGAAGAAAATCCGAAAATCAAATACGACTTCATACGAAAATCTTACTGGAAAACATGTTGTAGCATATTATAGTTTTATGATAAGAAAATGTTTAATAGCCCAACTGCATAATGGTGCAGCTACTGTTATCCCGACTGTCAAAACGACAGAGATCACTCTAAACCGCCTTCGCAAATTCGACCTGCACTCGAACTCGTGCGAAGCACGAGGAAACTTCTAGTTCTTAATAATTAAAACTTATTAACAACTAAGCTATATCAAACTTTATAATACCATGATATACCTGAGTGATAAAGCAAGCTCGGGTTCTGGACCTAATGCAAAAGATCAAAGAGCCTCCCAGTCAACAATCTTGTTCTGATTAGCAACTTTCAAAGTTGACCCGGTTTGGTTACTGCAAATGTTATCTTGTGCTTTATAAAGAACACATCCAAGAAGATGTAAAGCAATAGACCGCTGTCCAGGAACCTAATATGCAAAGAAAAACTATTATAATTTTATTTTGTATTATTAAGGTTTATGAATCATACCATTAATCACTATTTCGCAACTTTGACCATCATGATCAAACATACAGTTTTTCATTCATAAATATTACACGACTTCGCAAGAATTTGATAATGACTACTGAGTGACGATTATTCTTTAGAAATAATAAAAATAATATAATCAACCACGCCTCTAGTGAGAGCCAGCGCTTCTTTGATGGTGTAATTAAGAGCACTAGGGTCACCCTCAGTTCGAAGAAAGTCACGTTCTGAAGCATTTTCAACACTATCCATAGCCGATAAATTACCTGATACATGCTTAGTTGTATAAATTCAACATTTTTTGACAATAAACAATAATTTCATAAAAACTATACGTGTTACATATCGTAAGTATGATTACCTGGTTCCAGACCATAATCATTTATAACATCTCCGTCCAAAGTAAACCTTAAATCCCTTGCAGCCTCAACATTTGTGCTCCATGCATCCCACAAACTATTACTCCATGACTTGATTTCTTGCACGTCCTTATTCTCCAACCCGTTCTGAATATTATTTGGGTTTGTTAGAATCATGTTTTGAGCATTATCACTCGTTGATTCTTTCTCAATCTTTTCAAACACTTCACTCATGGAGCCAATAGCAGACGAGTTAATAGCACTTGTCTTTTTCATTTTCTTTTGCCCTCTTTTTTGTAATATTTTTATCAATTCAGGATTCATCTTCTTCATTATCTCATCCTGAGCCTCAGCAATCTCATCAGTCGACATTTGTTCCAACCGAGCACGATTCCCAGCATCAATCTCGCTCTCTATACTTGTAGAACCCTGTTCAATACCCGAACCTACATTATACGAATTTAAATCCGTATTCTTTGACTTAACGCTTAATCGCATACCATTATCAAAACTCTCAACATCATTAACACCAACATTGCTTATTTTAACCTTATCTCTCTTAACTCCTTCCGGTTTTATACTACTGGACTCCTTTTTCACAACACGCTTACTCTCTTTCTTGGTACCAAACTCGAGAGTATTATCATCATCATTCAAGACCTCTCACAGCTTTGTAAAATCGAGAGCTTTCTTCTGTTTCCTCTGAATATGAATAGCATTATCCGCAACAAGTTCAAAGTTCGTAAGATCCTCCTCTTCTCCAGTATCATCTTCCTCGTCTTTACCACGCCTACTCAAAGCACTACTCCTAGGAGGCCAATGCTATATGTATAACACGATAAAACATTTAAAGTCAAATTAGCTAAAAATAACTTAATGAAGAAAACGGAGAAAAAGTTATTATCTTACAGGTGCATTTATAATCTATGTCTCTTTCGGTCTATCTAGTCTTTAACTTTTCACAAAATCGGAACCGCTACAACGTCGGAATCACAACCGGAATCAAACTAAATAAGTCCTAATACCAAGAAAACCCCTAATGAACTTTCCTAAGTTTATAACGTATCATACTTTAAAACTTTAGTTAACGAAAAGGTCCAACGAAACACTTGTACAAAATCAGCCAAAACACAAAAATTATTACAAAAATGGTCCAGGACGACGCACAGAGGCCATGTGCACCGTCCTGGAGGACGAATTTTGTAAGAAATTCAAAAATTTTGCATGCCTCGTTTTCTCAACTTTTCCAACCAATGGAACTCGATTTGATACACTCAATTACTGCTTTCCCTGCCCCAAGACTCCCCCTTTATTACTTTTTCTTATTCATTTTCTTAAAACACATTTATAAAAACAAAAACACACACATACATATTCCTCTCAAGTTTTCTCTCAAAACCCACTTGGTTCCAGTAATATTCAGTGACATAAACACCATTTCAATCCACTAAAAACGATTAGAACATCAAGAGAAGCAAGGGGTGTTGATTATTTCGAAAAAGGACTAATCTTGCAAAGATTTTTGAAGCGTAAATCCGACCAAAACTCACCATCCGAGCTTTTCCTTCGGTAGATTTATTTCTTTTTACTGTTTTTATACAAATATTCAATTGCATGTAAGGTCTAACGGTTAAAAATGTGATTTTATACAAAACTAAGACTTTTATGGTCAAAAACGTTTTTAACCGAAATAACCTTTAGATCCACGGTTTCGTAACTAAAAATACTTTATAAACTGTTAAAATGATGTTTTAATAAGTTTAAACCTATTGCATGTCGAAATCTATGGCTTAAAATACGTTTTGCAACAAAAACCCGAAAACACCTGATGCATGCGCCGTCCTAAAGCTTAGAACGACGCAGCGGGAGGAGTTTTCAGCTTCTGTGCGCCGTTCTAAGTGTCACAGCGGCGCACAGAGCTGCTGGATTTTCAAAACTCTTCGTTTTTGTCGTTTTTAGCACGTTTGGACCATATGTTGACCCGCTGACTTTTGACACTTTGACCTTTGGGACTGATTATGTAAAAGTATTGATATTTTTGGAGAAGTGTGGACTATTTGGACTTAATTTGAACTATAATATGTATATATTGCGTTTTAGGTGATTTGTGAGCGGAATTGATTGTACAATTTTTGGGCATGAAATTTGGGTGCGGAAGCGCTGCCCAAATTTCCTTAGAAAATTGTAAATCACTTCAGCGAGCAAAAGCACCTAAGACATAATAATCAAAAACGTTAAATTGGACTTTTGGACAAAAACGAGACGATTATCTTTTCGGACTATTTTAACTATACTTAACCTTGACACTTAAAGTTTAATAAAATTTTATCTATATTATTATATAAGAACATAATAATATAACAACTAATTAAACTATCTTGGTATTATTAGGCAATCCGTGATTCCCGGCTTCCATATTCCGACCGAGCTTCCGTATCTTTACTCTTCGCAATCCGTGAGTTACAACCCCTTATTTTATATGTTTTTGCATGAATTTTGGGGGAAACATAAGATTACTTGTAATTGAAAACTTTATAAATCAAATTGCAACTTATTGAACTTTGACTTTTGAACTTGTTGAGCTTTGACTTTGAACTTATGAACTATTTTTACTTGGAACTTATTGAACAAATTGAACTTTGGAACTTATGGAACTATTTTGAACTAACTATTTGAACTCTTATGCGTAAAACTCTTTTGACTCTACTTGAACTTACGGGCTTGCCCCCTTTTTCGGCTAAACTAATTATTGATGCTTGTATGCGCGACTAACCCTTGATGGAACTATAACATGACTCTTAAGTGACGGAACGACTATCTCTTTTAAAACAAAACTACTTAGTGCCCAGCTACTTTTGACGAGAACTTACACACTATTAACTACAGAGCCGTATAGTAATTATGGGTATCGATACTTAGGAAAGAACCGTTCCTTGCTTAGATGGCAGTCTAAGTACATATTACTAAGAACTTGAACAACTTCCCGTAGGATAGGCGGGAATAGGGGCCTCACGGTTGAACAATCGGATTAGTGTGAACACTTAAGTTATAGATGCCAAGAGGTTGATGCAAGAAATCTAATTAGTTACTTACGCATAAACCTATGAACTTTTTAGCGATTGATTTCCGCTTCTACTATTTGACTAAATTTGACTCTATTTAGTCGTTACAAACTTAGGGCACCGATTCGCCCGTTACTTGAACTTTGAAAATATATAAAATTTTAAGCGACTTTTCTCCGCTAACCTCCTTTTGGAAACTTTTACTTTTATATACTTTACTTATATTTTGGCAACTACTTAAACTGTAACTCACTCACTACTTTCGTAGTTGACACTTTATCTTATGTTTCAGAAAATTAGTGTAAGTATGATGTGCATGGCATGGACGGGTCGAGGCGGTCGTGTGAGAACCTCATTGGGAAAAGCCTTGGGCATTTCTTTTGGGGATTTTTAATGAAACTTTGAATTTATGTATCGATGTACTAAAGTGTTGTGACTTGGTTGTTTTATGAACTTGTAAACACTTTTATTTTTAAATCAATGACTTGAATGCCGTTATGTGTTATATGACCTGTGTAATGATCTTCCAGCTCTTCATATTCCGTGTTTCCGCTTTAGCGGGGTGTGACAGACTTGGTATCAGAGCACCGGTTATAGAGAAAAACGGTTTTAAAAAATTTCAAAAAGTTTTCGAAACCAAACTATAACCAAGGCTTTTCGGAAAAGCATTTATGGGTCTAAACTTTAGAGAATTAATTTCGTGATTGCATATTTATTTTTAACTACGCATGGCCTGATCACCCATGCCTAGTTCAAAAGAGATTATGAAAGGACGGAACGTAATTACTAATGGTTAACGGTTTTGAGTCAAAAATTCCCGGTACTGTCTTTTCCCGATTCTCACGCGACTGATCCGTACATGCATTTCCTTACACATTTCCTTATTATTCTTTTGTATCTTCTAGTACTCACGAAACTCATTATTCACAGATCCGTCATGTATCACTCTTCACGATCGCGTTCACCGTCACACTCACAGTCTCGTTCCCTACCTAGAGCCGCCTCGCCTTCCGAGGGCCGCACCGCTTCAGAGAGCCAGCGACACCAGACTACCGATCCCACGGAGGATACCTCCATGGCGATCTCTAGCAGCATCGGGTCCAGCCCGAGGGATGTGCTACAACCCCCTCCACCGGTACCCGTTGCCGCCACACTCCACTACCGGGGCCGCGCGAAAGCAGGTCATCCTCCCGGGCCGTCTGCCGGATAGGATGGCTTCCCGTCAGGAGGGACCATCCCAGCCTATTCATCACACCTACCGTTCGGACACCCTCCAGAGGTCCCACGGAACCCTACCATGGACCACTACTCCTGGGAAAGGCAATTCGACGCGCGAAGAAATGCAGCGCGCCAGAGACGCCGAGGCCGCGAGGCAGAGGATGCCTCCTACCCTTCAACCTCCCCCACCGGCCGCGTTCCTTCACTTGCACCGCGAAGTGCGGGGAATGGCTCAGGAGACCCAGAACCAGGGACACCTCATCAGTGAGGTTACTGACTCTGCGCAACGGTTGTCGGAGCAGGCGTTGCGATTCATCGCATCGACCCGAGCTACGGCCCGAACTGTGCATCGCCTCATTGGTATGTGCCTGGTGATGGGCACGTTGATTGTGGTTATTTCTTTTATTGTATTGTACTTAGTCTAGTCGTAATTTTCTCTTTGTACACGTCATAGACTTTTATCATCTTTCCTTTTTATGTATTGTATCAGTATTTCTCATTTCAGTACTTGTACCGAACTTAATTATCATCAATGAAATTCCTACCTTTTATCATGATGCTTATCATATCTTGTGAATTT
>CAJVGC010000590.1:44753367-44780987 GCA_910822075.1 Senecio squalidus
TTACACTAATTCCTGAAACATAAGATAAAGTGTCAACTACGAAAACGCAGTGAGTACAAATGTAAGTTAAGTATAATAAAAGTAGAGATTTCCTAAAGGAGATTAGCGGAGAAAAGTCGCTTAAACTTTATATACTTTAAAGTCTAAGTAACGGGCGAACTGGTGCCCTAAGTTTGTAAAGACCAAATGGAGTCAAATTTAGTCAAATAGTAGAAGCGGAAACAATCGCTTAAAAGTTTATAAGTTTATGCGTAAGTAACTAATTAGATTTTCTGTATCAACCTCTTGGAATCTATAACTTAAGTGTTCACACTAATCCGATTATCCAACCGTGAGGCCCCAAACTCCCCGCCTCTCAAAACGGGAAATTAAACAGAACTAGTAATCATGTACTTAGACTGCCATCTAAGCAAGGAACGGTTCTTTCCTAAGTATCGATACCCATAATTACTATACGGCTAAGTAGGTTATAGTGTGAAAGTCAAAGAAAAGAAACGTCGGGCACTAAGTAGTTTTAGTTTAAGAGAGAGTAAGATCTATCACTTAAGAACGTGTCCATCAAGGGTTGGATACGCATACAAGCATCAATAATTAGTTTAGTCAGAGAGAGAGAACTAATAAGTTTAAGTAAAGTCAAATAATTTACGCATAAGAGATCAATTAGTTGTTCAATAAGTCCAAATACGTCCAAAAGTCAAAGTTTGATAAGTCAAAAATCATAGTTTGATAGATCAAAAGTCAAAGTTTGATATTTTGCAATTTATTTCATAAGGCATAAAATGCATTTAATCTTATATTTCTCCCAAATTCATGTAAAATATGTAAAACAAGGGGTTGTAACTCACGGATTGCGAAGAGATCGAGAACTCGGAAACTTGGTCGGAATATGTGAGCCGGGAATCACGGATTGCCTATTATTTACCAAGATAGTTTAATTAGTCGTTATATTATTATGTTCTTATATAATAATATAGATAAACTTATTAAACTTTAAGTGTCAAAGTCGAGTATAGTTAAAAATAGTCCGAAAAGGTGATTGTATCGTTTTTGTCCAAATTACCGTTTTAGATTATTAGGCCTTAGGTGCTTTTGCTCGCTGAAGTGATTTACAATTTCTGAGGAAATTTGGGCAGCGCTTCCGCGCCCAAATTTCATGCCCAAAAATTGTACTACCACTTCCGCTCACAAATCACCTAAAACACGATATTATATATATTATAGTTCATTTTAAGTCCAAATGGTCCAACACAAGTCACTTTTGTTATTACTTTCGTTTATCTCAGTCCACATGATATCAGTAAAAAGTCCAGAATGTAACATGTTCTTAAAACGAGTAAAACGACGAGTTTTCGGGGAGACAGCAGCCCGGTGCGCAGCACCTGTCAGGGGGTGCTGCGCACCTCCTTGCTGTTTTCCCGTTTTTGTGATTTCCTTTGTTAAAAACGTATTTTCACCCATGGATTTCGACATGCAACCGGTTAAAACTTATTAAAACATCTTTTTAACAGTTTCTAAATATATTTGGTTACAAATCCGTGGATCTAAAGAGTGTTTATGTTTAAAAACGTTTTTGACCATAAAAAGTCATAGATTTATGTAAAAATACATTTTCAACCGTTAGATCTTACATGCAATTGAATATTTGTGTAAGAATAGTAAAATAAAGAAATCTACCGAAGGAAAAGCTTGGATGATGAGTTTTTGGTCGGATTTTAGCTCCAAAAATCTTTACAACCGTGGTCCTTTTTCGAAATAACAACACCCCCGAGCTTCTCTTGAGGTTTAGAACGATTTGTATGGTTTATTAATGGATTTTAATGGTGAAAAGTTCCTGGAGTGAAGGTTTTCTTGAGAGAAAATTGAGAGAGATTGGGTGTGTGTGTGTGTTTTTTTTTTTTTTTTTTGAAAAATGAAAGTAAAAATGAAAAGTAAATGAATAATGGGGGTGATAATCTGGCCTTGGGACTGATCATAGGCAGTAAAGGGACGTTTCCTATTGGTCAATTTGGGTGGTGGTTTGTAAAAACGAGTAAAGGACTAAAACTGTAAATATTTTGAATTTCTGGCGCGAGGTGCTGCGCACCACAGCACTAGGTGCTGCGCACCGGGCACTTTTTGCCCTTTTCAAAATTTTCGTTTTTACGTTTTTGCTTCGTTGGACCTTTTTGTTAATTAAAAGTTCTTAAGTATGATTTGTTATGAATTTAGGAAAGTTCAATAGGTATTTTCTTGGTATTTAGGACTTATAATTTGATTCCGGAAGTTATTCCGACACTAGTTCCGACAAAGTACAGACTCAAAAGTTACAAACTAGAATAGAGCGAACGCGATAAAAAGAGTAACTAACGTTTCGAACAGATCTAATAATTGAACAAGTACCTGAATTTTTGACGGTTGTCACAATGTGTGTGCATATGAACGTCCCTTAATGTTTACAAATGAACAACTGTGATAATATATAAACAACTGTGATAATATATGAACACGTGACGATGTTCAGATATGATGGAGAAAAAAATCCATGAACTAAGTATGATCAACTATGAACAACTCATAGTAATCATAAAAAGTTAAAATAAAAAACCTAAAACTAGGTACAAATCAAAGAAAGAAAATGAGTAAACAAAGGTTTTTCTTCATCATCCTTTATGTTCTTGACTGTAATCTTTGTTTTTCTTATCATCTGCATATTGAAAAAATCATTTTAGTAATAATTTATTACCATTGAACAATCAAATGGAAATTCACAAACATTTGGGAAAAAAAGAATTAAAAAAAGACCCACAAAATAATTAAATTATACAAACCCAAACACACACCCACGATTACCAAGTCCAAGAATACCCTTTTCAATTATGTTACACAAACTGTCACTCAGTTAGACGACAATCATTATCATGAGTTAAATTTCCAAATAATTATCGGATCAAGCAATTCAGAAACCGACATCCTGATTATAATCCACACCCACATAACTACATATCATACATCACACAATACTTATACTTAAGGGCATAACGCCACAAAACCCCCTCAACCATACCAAAAAAATCTAGGACCCACTTTTTTCTTTTTTTTCCATTTTCTTTCATTTTTTCATATTATTTTTAATACATTAAATCTATAAATTTAGAGCATATGTCTGTTAGTAAAAGTTGAAATCCAAGTATACATATGATTCTTTGAAAAGAAAGAAAGGAAAGAAAGGAAAGAGGAGTGAAAGCTATCAACAGCCCATTTCCCTCCCAAAACATAAACTACTTTTATATATATATATATATATATATATATATATATATATATATATATATATATATATATATATATATTTATATGTTTCATTTTTTAAGTCTCTCTATCTCACCATTCAAAATGTGTCTCATCTTCTTCATATATCTCTTTTTCTTTTTCTTTTTTTATTAACCTCTAAACGTCACAAAGGAGAAAAAGAAAAAGAAAATAAATAAAAAATACCAAAACATCGCTGAAGGCGGTCTAAGTAAACTAATCACCTAAGTTAAGCAAAAAAAAGAAGAAGAGATATGATGAATATATATGTATACCCGGTTTCGAGATGAAAAGGAAGAGGTCCTTGAAAACCTGGAAGATACTTTACTTCTCTTCGTGTTGATATCCAATTTGCAGCAACAAAACTCAAATACTCACACAACTGTTTCCGCTAATCGTCACCGTAGAGTTTGTGAAGAACACCGGCGGCGGCGCTACCATTAAATCTCAAATACTCACACAACTGTTTCCACCAATCGTCACCGTAGAGTTTGTGAAGAACATCGGCGACGGCAACGGATGACACCGGCGACGACAGCGGATGGAACTATGATTAAATCTTCAATACTCACACAACTGTTTCCTTTTGTTTGAAAATGATATCTAGAGAGAGAAACTACATAATCGGTCTATTGGTTATTATACAAAATTCCTATAATACCCTTTTTTAACTTATCTATTATCCCTAAACTAACATTAATTTACAAAAATGACATCAATCGTTTTCAACCATTGATCAAGTCATTTAAGGGTCAAAAAAGAGTTCTCGTAGTTCTCGCAGGAACCATTCACTATATATATATATATATATATATATATATATATATATATATGGGTTTTACAAACCCTCATCACTCACGTATGTGTGAGGATGTTATGACGGACCACATATTTGCTATTTATTTTATGTAGCTTGACACGCTGCGTTGGAGGGTTGTATTGTTTATTGTAAGGGTCAGGTGTTTTTGGAATATTTATAGTATCGAACTATCTAAAGCTGGGCACATATCCTATTATAGTTATTATTCAAGTTATTATTTTATTGACATTATTTATATTGGTCTTATGTATTTCAACAGGGTCAAAACTTATTCAACTATCGAGTATATTTATTGTTTTATAAAATATGAATAATTCACCAACTTTATGTTGACGTCGTATTTTAACGCTTTTCAAGAGATTGAGATTTTACATCGATCATGGAGTACGTTATTTGTTATAGATTTTGAGGATTTCGAAGATACTTGACTAGAGGTAGTTCGAGTTCTTTATTAATTGTTTGGACTTCGTAGAAACTCAGCTAGACGTAGTTTAGTTTCTATTTAAGTGAACAATTTATTGTACTCCTAACTTTATTTAATATAGACTTGAATGTTGTAGTTTTATTCGATGTAATCTTTGTCTGAGTTTCTAAGAAGTCCACACCTCGGGTTTTGACGTGAGCGGGGTGTGACAGAAATTGGTATCAGAGACAATGGTTATAGCGAACTAAGTGGTTTACTATGTGAATCGCTTAGACTATAACTTTAGGCTTATATCGATTTACTCTGAACTTTCTGTGCATTCTATTTTTGACTTTTATATGTTTATATCCTTACTCGTTTTTAATATTGAGTTTGATCTCGACTCATGCACACACTCATATCCCTTTTATTTTTTCCTTCTAGCCGATCATGCCCCAAGGAACCCCTACGCGTGAGCAGACGATACCGCAGAACACCGAGAGTAGCATGGTCGACCGATTTGAGGCGATACTTGCGGAAAGCCTTGTCGCTATCTTACCCGACCGGGTGACGAAGGTCATTGAGAGCGTACTTGCGAACATTCAGTACTCTACGCCTAGTGGAGTGAGCTTTGGTACTAAACTTGATCTTGTCGAACCTGATGATTTGCCTAAGGAGACCAAGGCTCAGGGATAGCCTAGCGGTAAACGTAAGCGAAACTCTCGTTGCAAAAAGAAGAAAGGTCACGAGCGTAGTCGAAGACCACCAAAGACTAAGGACCGTGTGATCACACCTGCAAAGGATTGGAGAAATCACCCTAAATGTCGTAAGTATGGTAGTACCCACGCTAGTGAAGTCGCATGTTGGGTATGTCAGAGGTGCAAGAAATTAGGTCACCTGGAGCACTATTGTAAAGTTGCTCCGGGCTCGTGCTTCGATTGTGGTATTTTTGGTCATTTTCGTCACAGATGCCCTAAATGGAATTCCTCTCCTTCTCACCCTTCTCCCTATTACCGACACCTCGAGCAGCAGAGTGTTGGGAACTCAAGATATGGAGCTGCCGTAGTCTAATGCTCACTCTTGTAACCACTTGAACCATTTATGTAGAACTGTATTGCTTTGACTAGTTCCTTTAAGATCCGTTTGACATTTTTGTACCCTATTTCCACTTGATGTTATTGTACCGTATTCTATTCGACGTTATCCTATTCTATCTATTCAAACTATGTAATAACTTGGAAACCTTGGATTTACTTATTAAATCCGATTACCCTTTTCGCTTTATAAATATTACCTTGCTGATGCTAACGTATTGTGCTTTATTTATGCCGTCGTGATTATGGTTATGCTTATTCTCTTCGACGCTATTAATATCGTTTTAGTGACCTATGCTAGGAACCTTATTCTTCCGTATGCAGAAAATTTCTAAGTCTTGCAGTGGCGTATGATTAGAGTATTCTAAAACCTGCTTGAATGACTTCTTGTATCCCCCGTATTCAACCGATCATCTCTATTCTCGACGACGTTCCGTCATTCTTTTGTCGCGTTTACGTCTCGTCGTAGTTGACTCTAGTTGGGTTGGAAATTGTGACGACTCGTAACTTTCCACGCATTATTCCTCGTATCAGTATTATATTGGACTTTATTTAACCGAGAATTTTATCGAAACTTCGTTGTTGTCTTATCGACCACCCTATCCTATCACCTTGTATTCGTTGAAGCTGAGAGCCTCGATATCGTCGCTATCATAGTTTGATTTTCCGAGTATCCTATCGAGTTTGTCTATCGCTGGAGGACGATTTGTACGTCTTTTCGAACGGTGATCCGTTGATCTATCCGCGTTGCGAATCTGTATGGAGCCGACACCCGTGTTATCGATTTGTCCTCGTCGTATCGTATTCGTGACTCCGCCTGTTGTTATGTATACTGTTTTTATGTATACGAAATCCTTCTTCGTTCACTCCTTATTCATGATTATACGATTCTTTCGCCTCGTACACTTGGTGATTATTCCCCTATACCTTTTTTTATAGAACCCTTGCTTTCCCGCGCATGCTAGACGTGTCTCCGTTTGTAGCGTGCCTTGAGAGGATTCTTCACCATCTCGTTTTCACGTATAGGTCTCCGTCTTTCTTGCTTCCTACTTTATTTCGTCATATTGCACTCCAGGAATACCCTTTCACATACGTAGTCGTAGTACTACCCCGCCATACGAAAGCTTGACTATTACGCCGTGCGTTTCGCGCTCAGGATTGTTTCAACGCTCATATCATTTCACCGATTAGTTTCGCGATCGGAATTATCTCGTCGATCAGATCATTTCACCCTATTGATCATTTTCTATATCCCCTTTTCACCCCATTGATCGTTTTCTATATCCCTTTTCACCTTCTTGATCGTTTCTTATTTTGTTCGCCATCGCGAGTTCTATTTCGCCAATTCGTATTCCATCCACATTAAATTCGAAGAATCGCGAGCGTATTAGAAAAGACTATCCAATTTTACTTTATCCACTTGATGATGAAATATGCCACAGTGAAGGCGAAAGATTTGCCTGATACTCGTGTGATAGTGGAAGTATTTCCGTAGGTATCCCCGAATATCCTTGAGCTGATAAATATGCGTTTAAAATTTTTACCTTATTCCTAGAACAATGCCTTATCGCGAAGTTCACTCGACTCTTCTAACGACTTCGGTAGTGGTAGAACTGCATAAGTCAGACTTATTAGACTTATTATGTGGTAGCAACGTTATATACTAGGATCGCTCTGTGTATGAATGCATGTGAGTTTCCATGCTGAAGTTGAGTCAACGTAGTTGGATTTAAAGGACTATAAGCTTGATAAGCCGATGATAGATAACCGTGATTTTATCTCTACGACTGATGACTCATTTGAACCGTTCTAAATTCTATTGCCTTCCAAAGTTGATTTCCGATCTTGAATCTTCGGTAATGAACTTCTTGCGCAAGATCATTCCCGCTCCCAGTATTATAAATGTGAATTGTTACAATGCCGTTTGGTCCAACAAACGCGCCAGTAGCTCTCACCTTGAGAATAGTCGATCTTATATGATATTGTTGAAAACTCTTCCATATATCGTCTTGAGGATGAAGTATTTGTAGTTGAATGAATCGTATTTGATGGTCCCACTCTAGAGGATGCTCCCTAGTAATTGAAACAACGCGATGTTGTGACTTTCCTAGATTGACCAGTGAGTGTCAAGATTCTTGTCGAAATCCTTTTAGATCGAAGGGTATCGTGTGTGATGATCTCAATATCTTCCGCATCCTACAACTTAAAGAATTGCAGTTAGTGAGACTTTACCATTGAGAAGAGTTACTCAGGAATGTGACTGTGTAAGTTATTATCTTCCAAACAGATTCAAGTGGGAACACGGAGGTGTTAACTGTGTAAGGACAATCCAACCTGTGCGTGAATGCCTGTGACTTCTACTGTGTAGTAAGCCGGAAAGCTCAAATTATTCAGTCATACAGGAATGAACGCTTATTATTATTTCAGCTTAGCATCGAGAGTCAGTGGATGACGATGCATTGGGTCCCTTGATTATCTGGAACCGTTGTTCGGAACCTTGTATGTTTGCGTATGCAAGTCGCCCTAATGTTTTCTTAAACTTTCAAATTACCGGTGGCGAGATTTTTGTAGAACCACAAGTCGACTCATATTCGCCTTTTACCGACCTCTCGTATAGCTCCATCTTATCTCTACTAATTTACGGAAATTGAAGTACTTCGATTATTGGAGAGTGTGAAATGAGAAGTCTCCTGTAGACTACCTCATGTTGTTGTCCGTTCGTATCTTACGTATTTGTATTCCGCGTACCGTTAGAACCGCGATGTAACAAGTATTAGCTCGTTTATATTTCGGACCATCTCCCTATTCTTATTCCTTCATATCCTTTTTCTATGAATGACTCAGAAATGTTGTATCGATACTCACATCTTCGCGGTTCCTTATCAAGAGTCTTACTTAGAGAAATTTTGAGGACGAAATTATTTTTACTTGGGGAGACTATGACAACCGCGACTTTCGAAGTATTATTCCGTCTGTTACCGTGTATTGTTTTATGTATTTATATTTAGTTTTGACCCTAGTATTTATGTATTTCGGTATTTTGCGTTTATCGCGTATCATTTGTTTATTTAGTTATTATTTCGGTTGCATTTTTATGCAAGTATGAGTTATCGAGTTTATTGTATATTTAAAATTGTCGTATTTAACGGATTTATATTTATTATCGGAGTATTTTATATAATTATGTTTGTCGAGATAGTATCGTTTGGTTTCCCGTTCTTTATGACGGAAATCGTATTAGAACCTAAGTGTCTAGTAGAAATAAGTATGCTCGTAAGTTAAGTTAGGGTAGGATATGCCTTTAATTATGCGAGAAAAATTAACGTTAAAAGTAATTATTATTATCACTATTATTTTTATAATTAATATCTTTAAACCATTACTTATATTATTTTTATCACCGTTATAAATATTTCAAAATTTCTCTTATCGAGATTTAACGAAAGAAAGTTTACAAAAAAAAATTATTATTATTACTTAACGAGATGTTAAGTAACTCTTCCCATTTTTCTTCCTTATTACCTACACACCTCCCTCCTAACTCTTTCATTTCTCCCATCACTTTCTCTCTTTTGAAACACACACACACACAAGCTCTCCCTTCTCTCTAAAATATCTCGAGATCCAACCGTCGAAAACCATTTCCGAAGCTTGTATATCGTTCTCCATATTCATCTTCATCATCCCTCCGAATTTCACTTCGATCGGGTAAGTATTTCTTTGATTTGGTTTGAAACTTTATATTTAGATTCGGTATAAAAAACACCATTTTCCACCATCAAAACCCGAAATTTATTGAGGGTTTATGTACCTAAACATATCCTAAAACTATAGATGTAAAAATATACCATTTTCAGTCCAAAAATCGTCGAAAACGAGTCGTTTTGAATTGTCCCGCGGAGTAGTGTAACTGTTAAAGTTACGCAGCGTAACTGTTAGTTACGCAGCGTAACTGTTAGTTACGTAGCGTAACTGTTAGTTACGTAGCGTAACTGTTTGTTCCTAGCATAACTGTTAGTTACGTAGCATAACTGTTAGTTACGTAGCGTAGTTGTTTGTTCCTAGCGTAACTAATTAGGTTTTGATCAAACCCATTGATAATGACGTTATAACTTACGTAAAGTGTTACACCCTTTCAAATCTTATATTTTTACCCCACAACACATATCAATCTTAAAATATAGACTTTTAATATGGTTTTTGGTGGAAAACGCATATTTTGCCATATAATGCAATATCCTTTCTTTAAACCATCGGGATTATAAACTCTTCATAACTAAAACATATTAAAACATATTATGAGACGTTAATCACATAAGGCAACCCTCTTAAGCTTAAGAGATACTTAGTCGGTTTATTGTATGTATTGTTAGGGCACTTAGGCGAAGGAGCTACTTTCGATTGATTATTTTCCCGACGTATCACATTGCTTTTGTTTTGCCCTTCAATGAGTTATTCGTTGCCCTTTACTATTTTTAAACTTTGGGCATGTTAAGCGTTATTTTGAAATGTGTATGTATATATGTATCTCAATTATGTTAAGATATTGTGCCTTTATATGGGTTATGTCGTATGACTTATACGGCCGTATGGCAGTATGAGACCCTCACACCTGTTAACGTAATTAGCCGACGGGGCATATATATATATATATATATATATATATATATATATATATATATATATATATATATATATATAGGATCGGGTAAGAACGGCCCAAAGTATACGAACGCTAAGAACGATTCCCGTGCGTATCTTCATCTTCAAATCCTTCCTAAATTATCAATTAAACTTTCCTTCTCTCTCTTCATAATCAAACCCAGTTCATCTTTATCTTAAAATTAAAATTAGATCTAACCCAATTTAAAACCATCTTACTGTTCTTTATCTTAAAATTGAAATCGTCAACTTGTTGCTCTCGATCAGCATAAACCAATTTGAGGTTTGGGTAGATGCATTTTCTAAAATGGTAGGTGCATTTTCTAAAATGGTAGGTGCATTTTCTAAAATGGTATTCTTTATCTTAAAATTGAAATCGTCGTCGACTTGTTGCTACTGATCAGCAGAAACCAATTTGAGGTTTGGTTAGATGCATTTTCTAAAATGGTAGGTGCATTTTCTAAAATGGTAGGTGCATTTTCTTGGCAACAAAAGAAGCAGAAACTTGTTGCTACTGATCAGCAGAAACCACTTACTACTGATCAGCACCGCGAGGTTTGATATAAAAATTTTAATCGGACGGCCAGAAATGGTTCTTAGCGTTTGTACGTTAAGAGCTGTTCTTACCCGATCCCCACCCTATATATATATATATATATATATATATATATATATATATATATATATATATATATATATATATATATATATATATATATATATATTTAATTTTATTTTGCAGAACGAGGCGTTAAGGGAAATCCACGATCGTGCACAACATAACATCGATAGTGGAGTGGGTAACAGGGATATGTGGCAGGATTTTGTTCAAATACCTACTCAAGCTATGGAATATGGACATAATCTGGACCGGATGAATTCTGGATCGCAACAATATGTGTTTCCCCCACCTGCCTATTACCCACGTCCCCCAAGTCCTAAAGGGTACACTGGGTCTCAACCCCAGTATGGAGGTCAGTTTCAGGGTGGTTGGAGTGCTCCACAGTACGGGGAGCAGTTTCAGGCTAGTGGTAGTGGTTCCCAGTAGGCAGCAGTTTCAGCCTGGTAGGAGTGGTTCCCAATATCAGCAGTTTCAAGCTGGAGGTAGTGGTACCCAACATGGGTTAGACCTGATCAATGAACTGTTTGCTACCCCTACCTCTACCCCTGACCCTACCTGGCTTTCGTTGTCACTCAATATTCCTGGGGAATACAGTAACTGGGTACAACCAAATTTTCAAAAGGACCCTGATACTGACATGGTTGCACGTCGGTCTACCTATGCCGATAGTATCCCGATTGTGTTTCAAAGTTATGGTGATTGGAGCATGGCACAAAACATAGATACAAACTAGCCACCCAACGCACAGAACGAAGAAGCTGGGCAAGACCGACACAGAAGACATTTGTGGAACCGGCATTCATCTTCTACAACAACCTCCCCTTCGTCAGTAGAGTTTTAAAATTGTGTTGTAATTTTATATGTATGATGTTTTAATTAATAAAAAGTTATGTTTTGTGTTTTAAGGTTTTGTTTTTGTTTTAATATTTGTTTTTGTTCAATTCATAACATATACAAAAATATGTCTTATAGAGTTATAAAAACATTATAAAAATTAGATATTTAAAAAATACAAAAACTTAAAAAAATAACATTGAAAACTGTTGATATTGGGAAACCTATAAAACATATAAAAAAACATCGAAAATATGTCTTATAAAGTTATAAAATCTATAAAACATTAAAAAAAAACATATAAAATCTATAAAAAAAAATATGTCTTTCAGGGGAAACATAACATAAAAACCCTTATGATAATAGTCCCTTATAATTGTAATAATAGTGTTTTAATAAAGCCTGCCAAGGCATTAAAAAAAAATAGTGTTTTAATCCCTGTCAACATATTAATAAAAATATAGATTAAAAACATTACATAAAAACATAGATTAAAAACATTACATAATGTGATTACATAAAAACAATACATAAAAACATTACATATTTTTAAATATAAAAAACATTGCATATTTAAAATAAAATATAAAATCACCCTACATTTTACGTTTAGCGTATAGTCCAGTAGTCATCCTTCTTCTGAAATCCAGTAGTTGTTCATCAGATACATCGGCTGTAACTACATTTACGGCTTCACCAGTGACCAGGTAGTGAATAAACATACATACAAACAAAGCAGAGTTCTCCTTATTACCCGGATATTGACTGACATTAAACGAATAAATAAATGGCTCAAACCCAGGAGGAGGGATTGGTTCGGTTGTTGCTCTGGTATGTCTGTAAGAGTTATAAAACCATAGTATGTTTTTCTTGTAAAATGATATTAAGTTTTGCTTATAAGCTTCTGGAGTAGCAAATTTATCACGGTCATAAATGTTCAACTCATTGTCAGCAAGTTTATTCTGAATAAGAAACCAACGACTATTGGGACAACAAATTGGAATAAGGATTGAATCAACATTCTTCCAGCGTATATATGATTTTATATATCCATGCGCTAGATCAAAGTTTTTGTTCCAATTTTGATGATTATAAAAATCTTCATGAAACGATATAGGCACAACTGCATACATGGTTCCTGTGCGAACTGCTTCCTTCTCTATTATATGTCAATGAACCAGTTGTGATCGCCTTATCCATGCATCGACATGCTGAAAATAACCGGAAAAAATTAAACTTATGTAAAAAAAAAAGGTGTACATTACCAACTTACAATTTCCCACAATGCGTTATCTTGCATAAATCCTAACAGAACGCCCCCAAACGTTCTAGAACATTTTACAATATTGGTCGCCTTCATTCTTTCCTCTGTCTCCATGAAGGAAAAATTCATCAGCACTTTCAGCTGGTATGATAGCTTGTGAGTTGTTTTCGAAGATGTTGACCGCATCTACACCTTTGTTTACGTTGCAATTTCTCTGTATAAAGTCATTTTTCTCTTCTAGTTGAAGATCAATCCGACTGAGCAACTCGGTACATTTGTGTGACAACCGTCAAATTCTAGGTGCAATTTATACTCTATGTCTCTCTTATTGTCTACCGTTACCTTTAACTGATCAATAACCGGATACGCGACAGTGTCGGAACCACGCCCGGAATCAATTTATATAAGTCCTAATACCAAGAAAACACCTAATGAACTTTCCTAAGTTCATAACATATCATAACTAAGAACTTTCGGTTAACAAAAAGGTCAAACGAAGCAAAAACGTAAAAACAAAAAAATCAGAAAATCTGATAAAATGCACGGTGCGTAGCACCTAGTGCACGGTGTGCAGCACCTCTTGCCAGATTTCAAAAAATTTACATTTTTAGTCCTTGTCTCGTTTTTGTAACCCATCACCCAATCAAACTTGATCCTTAACACTCATTTGCTGTATGTTGCAGTACCTAAACTCCCTTTTAATACTACCTATCCATTTTCAATTCATTTTTCTTTTTATAAAACATAAAACACACACACACCAACTATTTTCTCTCCATTTTCTCTAAAACTCTCTCAAAAACCAGAAAGTTACAGCCATTAATCCACAAAAATCACCATCTAAAAACATTCAAACATCAAGAGAAGCAAAAAGGAAGCAAAGTATTTCGATTACAAAACGTTTTCTACACTTTTGGAGCTCTAAATCCTCCTAGAGCATCATCTAAGCATTTCCATCCGGTAGAAATCTTTCTTTTTACTCATATTACTATTATAATCAATTGCATGTATGATCTAAGCTATAAAAGCAAGTTTTGATGAAGTTTTATAACCATTTTTATACAAAAATGGGATTTTAATAAAAGATGGTTAAATCTTTGTTTTTGTGGTTAAAAGTTACTTATAAACTGATATAATGATGATTAATAAGGTTTATACCGATTGCATGTCAAGATCTACCACTTACATAAACGATTTTGCAAGAAAAACTCAAAAAGGGGGAAGAACAGCAGGGCAGGTGCGCAACACCTATGCCATAGGTGCTTAGCACCGGCCTGCTGTCCTTCCCGAAAATCGTCGTTTTGGCCGTTTGAAGCTTGGTTCCGCAATCTGACTTTTGAGACTTGACATTTGGGACTGAGTTTGGTAAAAATGAACATATTGGTGACTTGTATTGGACTTAATTGACTAAGATAAACAGGTTTGAAAATGTTATATATATATATATATATATATATATATATATATATATATATATATATATATATATATATATATATATATATATATATATATATATATATATATATATATATATATATATATATGTGTGTGTGTGTGTTTTGTAAGCGGGAAAGTGGTTGATATTTTTGGACATAGAATTTGGGCGCGGAAGCGCTGCCCAAATTTTGTTAGAAAATATAAAACACTTGGGCAAACAAAACATATTCAACATAATAACAATAACATCAACTTTGGACTTTTTGACTAAAACAAAACGTTAACCGTTTCGGATTATATTGGACAAAATGGACCTTGACACTTAAAGTTTGACTAAAAATTTACTTATATTACATAATATAACACAAATTTCATTTATTATATCTTAGGTATAATAACTTAATATAATAATAACACTTGAACAAATCTTGGTATCCTTAGGCGTTCGGTGAATCCCGGCTCTCATTTCCGACCATTTTTCCAAGTTCTTATCTTCGCAACCCGTGAGTTACACCCCTCCTTACTCTTACATTTTAAGTACTCTTTTTGGGGGAAACATGAGATCAAACTCTTTTGTGAACAATGTCTTTATGTGAAACTATTCTTCGTGCTTGAATATATGAACTAACGGAACTACCTTTCTATTTTTGGAAACCTTTTGAACTACTTGAACTACTTTCTATTTTTAGAAACCTTAGACTATTTGAACTACTTTCTATTTTTAGAAACCTTGAACTATTTGAACTACCTTTCTATTTATGGAAACTTTTGAACTACCTTCTATTTTTAGAAACCTTGAACCATTTGAACTACCTTTCTATTTATGGAAACTTTTGAACTACCTTCTATTTTCAGAAACCTTGAACTATTTGACTACCTTTCTATGTATGGAAACTTTTGAACTAAATGAGCTATTTTGGAACTTTGAGAACTTTTGAACTACTTTGGAACTATTTTTGTACGAACTATTTGAACTAATATGCGTAAACAACATCAATTGTTCGGATTGGCTTACTTTAGACTCCCTAGGTTTGCCTCTTTGGATATTTGATTAGACATTGATAGCTTGGTTGTATTTTGGAGCAAAACCCTAGGTGAAAATATAACACCGTAAGTAAGGACAAAAAGGATTTTGAAAACGGAACGAACTAAATGCCCCGCAACTTTTCTTGGACTGGACTCTACACACTATTAACACAAGCCGTTAGCATAGATTATGGGTATCGATACTTAGGAGCGGTCACTCCTTACCAATGGGTAGCGACCAAGGTACATATTGCTAAGTTCTCGCGAACTCGGACTCTAGACTGGACTAGTGGGCAGGTACTTGACCAGAATCGGATTAGTGTGTAAAACTAAATCTTACGAATATAAAGCTTAGTGGTTGGTACAACTCGAGGATCATAGGTCTTTATTTACGCATATACTTACTTACTGTCTTACATATGTGGATTAATCCACCGCTAAGGTAATGACTACGAACTTTTTCGCTCGCTACGCTACTTGACTTTTAAACTTAACTTGGAACTTATTTGAACTTATTTGGACTTGAACTTATCTTCAATTTAAATTATTCTTGAATTCTAAGCACTTAAACTTATTCGAATTATTCTTGAATTTTAAGCACTTGAACTTATC
Source organism: Senecio squalidus (assembly GCA_910822075.1). Lineage (NCBI taxonomy): Eukaryota > Viridiplantae > Streptophyta > Magnoliopsida > Asterales > Asteraceae > Senecio > Senecio squalidus. The sequence goes on from CAJVGC010000590.1 coordinate 44,769,433, forward strand.
GTGAATTTCTTGACTTCGAACAAACCTTGAACTTTCACGAACTTTGGACTTGTCTCGAACTCTTATGAACTTCAAATGGAAACTTTTCTTCAATCTATAAACTGTAACTCACTCACTACGTTTTTGTAGTTGACACTTTATCTCATGTTTCAGGAACTAAGCGTAAGTTATGAAGTGCATTGCTCAGGCGGGTCAAGTCTATTATGTGAAGAGTAATACGGGAAAAGACCTTTGATACTTGGGAATTTTTACTAAAATACTTTATTATGTATTTGTCGTTTTATATACTTACGGATCTTGGTTGTATCTTTCGGACATGGTTACCTTTTTAATTTCAATTTAAATGACTTGAACCGTTGACTTTTGGTATAACTCGTGAAATGATTCTTTGCTCTTCACATTCCGTGTTTCCGCTTTAGCGGGGTGTGACAATTTGGACTTATTTTACCAATCTTTCACGCACCGGAGACGAAGGAGGTTGAGATAATATTGTTCTAAAAATGATAGGTGGGGGTTATCTTGAAGTGATTGTATGAGTTGGGGTTTTTCATTGTCAGCTCTGGAAACTTTTGATAAGGGAGTTTAGTTTTTTGTAACCCTTTTTATATTCTTCTATATGTTTGAAAACGGTGTCTAGGATATTGGAGGTGTTTGAATAAGAATTACTGGAAGAAGCCATGGGTATGAGATTGAATTTGTTGCAGGAGTTGCTAGAGAAATATAATAAGGCAACACCAGCCTTTAATAAAGCCTGTGAAAGTATTTATTCCACTGAACAAGTCAACACAAGTGTCTAGTCATTATTTTGTAATAAGCCAGATTTGCCAACACCGGCTTTTATCTATATCTCAAACCTACGTGGCATTTTCACTGGACCAAGTTCAATCCCTAGATTTTTTTTTTCCAGATATTATGAGATAAGGTACTGTACGTGAAGGGACTTTTGATCAAATCATACAGAATCCTTTAATAAAGTCGTTGTAGGGATTTATTCTACTGAACAAGTCATTAGACTTGTCAGTCATTATTTTGTAATAAGTCGGATTTGCCAACACCGGCTTTTATCCATATCTCAAACCTACATGGCATTTTCATTGGACCTAGTTTAATCCCTAGATTTTTTGTCAGATATTATGAGATAAGGTACTGTACGTGAAAGGGACTTTTGATCAAATCATAAAGAATCCTTTAATAAAGCCGTTGAAGGCATTTATTCCACTGAACAAGTCATTAGACTTGTCAGTCATTATTTTGTAATAAGCCGGATTTTCCAACACCGGTTTTTATCCATATCTCAAATCTACGTGGCATTGTTACTGGACCAAGTTCAATCCCAAGATTGTTTGTCAGATATTATGAGATAAGGTATTGTGCATGAAAGGAACTTTTGATCAAATCATACAGAAACCTTTAATAAAGCCGTTGAAGGCATTTATTCCACTCAACAAGTCATTAGACTTGTCAGTCATTATTTTGTAATAAGCCGGATTTGCCAACACCGGCTTTTATCCATATCTCAAACCTATATGGCATTTTCATTGGACCTACTTTAATCCCTACATTTTTTGTCAGATATTATGAGATAAGGTACTGTACGTGAAAGGAACTTTTGATCAAATCATATAGAATCCTTTAATAAAACCGTTGAAGGCATTTATTCCACTGAACAAGTCATTAGACTTGTCAGTAATTATTTTGTAATAAGTCAGATTTGTCAACACCGGCTTTTATCAATATCTCAAACCTACGTGGCATTTTCACTGGACCAAGTTCAATCCCTAGATTTTTGGTCAGATATTATGAGATAAGGTATTGTACGTTAAACAGTGTTTAGATCACATCATATAGGCCTTTAATAAAGCCTGTGAAAGCATTGATTCCCTTTAATAAGCCGGATTTGCCAAAACCGGCTTTTATTCATATCTCAAACCTACGTGGCATTTTCAATGGACCAAGTTTAATCCCGAGATTTTTTGTCAGATTTTATGAGATAAGGTTATGTATTTTAAATATATACTAATTATGCGGAACTCTCAACCACCTCTCATATCACACAACTCCCATACACAACTCTCATACAGAACCTCTCATACCAATTTTCCCAACTCTCAAACAACTCTCATTTCCCCAACCATGTCTGCATTTTCCCCAATCCTTGTTCATATAGTTTCTGGAAATGAACTATCACTTCAAAATGGTTTCTTGACTGGCGATGAATCGACCATTCGTATTGTTTTTCCTCTTCTCATGAGGGTCAATCTTGCAAGTTTCAAAGAGATGGCGTACAACAAATTCAATTTATCCAGTGAATTTTTTAACCTTAAACTAATCATGTAGTACACCTACGGAGACCATGTGGTTCAGAGTGAAATTCCAGACGATGAAACATTTGAAACAATATATTTTTTGAATTCCACCAACTCTCAATATCAGCCTCAAATACAAGCACAATTTATTCCAGTGGTTCAACAAACACAGTTTTCCTTTACAGACCAGATGAGGAACATACAATTACAACATCCTCATCAATATCAAGATGGGTTTCCATCATCCTATACAGATCACTTTCAACCTTCTACTTATGCTGAACAAGACATGTTCCCATCAAGGTATAGGGAACAGTATCACGAAGAAGATCGGATATCTAATGATGGCCAACACCATGGCGAACACCAAGCCCACCTACACCACGAAGCGGAAGATGATTTTGCTGAAAATGATCGTTCTGATGACGATAACGAAACGGTCGACAAATATACAACAGAAGAATATGCCCTTCTTGGAGACGCTTCAGAGGATGAAGGACGTCATGAGGAGCTCGTACCTCGTCATGAAGATGATGAAGTGTTCTTGGAATCAATCTTTGGTTTTGTGGGGAAGGAAGAATGGAATCGTCTTCCATTCGACGAAGATGACGAATCGGTGGACTACTGGTGTGAAGGCCAAGACCCACGTCAAGGAATGTGCTTCAAAAACAAGGCACAGTTTGTATATGCAATCAGGATATGGTTGCTAAAGAATAACCGGGAAATGTACTTGAAAGACACAAGGCCAGAGGCTTGGAGAGCAATATGCTACATAGAGGGTCCAGACTACGAAAACGACGAACACCGATATCCATGTGAATGGACTGCTAGGGGTTCAAGTAAAAAAAAAGGGGAATATGGCGTCTGGTAGTTAGGAACCCTATCCACAACTGTGTTGGATCGGTCGTTAGAAATAACAACCTGTCTTTGTCGGCAAGCATGATTGCAACCAAAATTGCTAACCAAATCAAGCTAGACCTTGCATACAAAGTAAAACACATCATTGCCACTGCCAAGTTTACTTGGGACGTGAACGTGTCTTACTGCAAACTTGGAATTCCCGTATAATTGCCATTGAACGGCTCTACGGAACATGGGAGAGCAATTTTTCCGAGCTTCCGAAGTACATTGAAGAAATGGTCCATAGAAACCCCGGTACCATTGTCAGATGGTTACATGCCAAAATACAAACCCAGACGGTCAGGCAACATTTAGGTATGTATTTTGGAAATTTTCAATAAACTCATCAAATCTCAAAATAGACCACGCTCTAATTACAGCTTTCTTTTTAGGTATGTATTTTGGGCTTTTGGACCTGCCATTGAAGCCTTCAAGCACTGTATTCTCGTCGTATGTGTCAATGTGACCCATTTGAAAGGAAACTATCGCGGGAAGCTTCTTACAGCCATGACGAAAAACGCTAACGGGAATATACTTCCTCTTGCTTTCGCCATGGTTGATAACGAGACAAACGAAAGTTGGCGATGGTTTTTGCAGAACTTCCGGGATAATGTTGCCATTCATTCAGATAGATCCTTGTGTGTGATTTCAGACCGTCACCCAGGTTTGATGAACGTAATGGCTGATATGGAGGACTGGCATCATCGATTCTGTGTGAGACACATAAGGAGTAACCTTATGACGCACTTTAAAGACCAGAAGTTGAAAAAATGGTGTTGGCAGATCGACACTACATCGCAGCGGAGAAATTTTAAGTTCGCTGTTGATAAATTGAGAACAGAGATGCTTGGAGGTGGCTAAAAGATATTGGTTTGGACAAGTGGACATTGTTGTATGATGAAGGCTATGTACGTTGGGGAAACACCACATCAAACATAGCCGAATCATATAACAATGTGATACGCACAGTGCGCATGATTCCTATCAAGGAATGTATAGAAGGTAAATTCGAACTTACCAGAGCACACTTTCGGTGACCTAACCGTTACAACTAACGGTAACTATTCTATACTTTTCTATTCGTGTTTATTCTCGTGGTGAAGTCTTGCTATCTTATTCTCATGAACTGAATTTGGACACTTTTTATTCGTACTTAATTGCGTGGTTGATTATATTATTCGTGCTTTTCGTTATATCGTTGATCAATTGCAATTCATGATTTGTTGGACAATCTTGTAATTTGGACAGTTTTGGTTGATTGTATCTGTATTCATTTGTATTTTTCTCTATTTTGGATTAGGAACTAGACTTTGTGACCTGAATATTTGTTATAGGTCTTGAAGTCTAGTTTTCAAAAAGGTAAGATTCATTTTCTAACTCTTTATAGAATTCCCTAAAAACGTAAAATACCAGCATGGGGTCTAATCTGGTTATTTTGATATAAAGTGTTTAGGTTCAATAATCTATTTCGTGTAACCATTTAGATAACCTTAATAATAATTAAATGGATTTATTATAAGTTAATAGCAGGTCTAAAAGGTATTAGAAATGTCTATTTTGTCTACACCTAAAATATACGACTTTATAAAGTAATAAACTCAACTTCTATAAAAATAACGTTTTTGGACAGATTAGGTAACCAGTTTTTTTTTAATCATATCTCATTCTTCAGGAACTCTTTTGTAATAATATCTTAGTCTAAAACGTAGATCTTGGTGTCTAGTTTTCAAATATATTTCCGTTGACGTCTAATTCCTTCTAGAACCTTAGTTATCTCAGTTTGACTAAAGGCTATGTGGTTGCTGAAAAGTTTGTCATTTAATCCAAAGTCGTTAATTGTCGAATACTATTCTTATACATTCATACTTTTATATAAGGGAGCTCTAGGACTAGTGAGAACTCTGGTCGTGACCAACTTTATACGCCCTATACACACAGTACCGTTGCTCACTCGATAAGGTGAGTCATCGCCCCTATTTTACTACTGTTTTCTATATTTTAAATCAGGGGAAAGTAAAGCAACCTAAATGACTTGAAATAAAATGATTTACGAGAATGATGTACTACTTCCTATTTTTGAAAACATTTCTATTTTTAGAAACTTACCATAAATAGATAATTCTATTTATGGAAACTTATGATATTTCGAAACTATAAATTGTGTAATAAAAGCTAATGCAAATTTTCTATAAAATCACAAACGGTTGTTCAATACTTGCTTTCGATGTACTTATTACGATCGATTATCGGTATGTGTTTCATACCGATACCGCACGCTCTTTATGAGGTGCACTTTCTATGATGGATTATCGGTATGTGTGTCATACCGATACAACACGCTCTTTATGAGGTGCACTTACTACGATGGATTATCGGTATGTGTGTCATACCGATACCGCACGCTCTTATGAGGTGCACTTACTACGATGGATTATCGATATGTGTTTCATACCGATACCGCACGCTCTTTATGAGGTGCACTTGCTATGTTCCAAACTATACTAAATGCTTGTGATGTATACTTGTATTATACGATTTGATGATATTTTCTACTGCTTTAAATGCATTAATTACACAATATTTCTTTACTGATTTGTATATTGAGATTACTTACTTTTGCTACTACTCGATCAACTCGCTCAACCTTTGTGTTGACTTTTTAAGCATTACTTTCAGGTATTGAGCAGGCATAGGACTTGGCATTACGAGTCGGACTCTAGATGACCTCGGGATATCTTTTGCATTTGTGGACATTATTATTTATACATTTGATTTATTTTTCGGGTTTGCACGCCCAAGTATTCTTTCATTCGTTGATGATTACATTTGAATATTCTTACTTGTAGTGTTTGATGATTTTCGTGTACCAAGGTTTATACCTTGAGTATGGCGACGTCATTACAATACATTATTTCTTTATTCATATAGATTATATTCTTTATATTACTGTTGTGTTATGACGATCGCCAATCATGTTGCACCCTACGTTTCCGCCTGTGACAAAACATAAACTTACTACTTAGTTAGATTAGTTCGGGTAAACTTGAACTAAACTCGGAGAAAGAGTTGGTTCACCCAACTTAATCCTTCCTAAGTTTACACTTTATTAATCAATTCGGGTGATGAACACAGTTCACCCAAATTGAAACTACACTATGTTAAACTATGACTTGGATATTTTGGAAGCTTCACCATCATTCTTGTTTGCTCCAACAAAATACATTTTTGAAATATTAATTATTCCCACCCCAACACACTTTGCAAGGTAACATCTTTTTCATTTGAAAATTTTAATTTCTCTTACCAACCCGGTTAATACAATGAGAAAATTTTGTTATTAATACCCAACCATCTAATTTATTTTCAACTACTTTACAAGTATATGTAACCACCAAAATAAACAATCAAGTACTTGCTAAACATTCTTATTATATATATATATATATATATATATATATATATATATATATATATATATATATATATATATATATATATATATATATATATATATATATATATATATAAAGTTCTATAAGCTCTCCATGCTACTTACACTTTTAACTTTACTTTAATCTTATACTTTCTTTGTATGGATTAACAAGTTTTTATCAATCGTTTCTCACCCATATGGAACAACTTCGACCTCGTACTAAAATACGGAAAAACACAAGTTTTATGCCTTAGATGTAGAAGTGTTCTACCTTTATCTTCGACAAATTCCTCTTTAACGAAACATTGGAATGCATCCTTGAAGAAAGGAAGATCAACATCTAAGGATCTATTATTACTTATAATTTAGAGTCGTCGACTTTATTATGTGCGAGATATTCCAAATAGTGGAATGGTATGCATTTGAAACTCCTGACTCTTTGGTTGCCCTGTGTTTTAATTACTATAATGTGAGGTATAATGATATTTAAACTGTTCAGTTACCCTAAGTTAATAACACAGACGTTTTTAGGTACTCCAAAAGTTGGTGGTATCAATGGCATACTAATTATTGTGTTTTAATTACTATAATATTTAAACTCCTCAGTTACCATAAGTTAATAACACAGACGTTTTTAGGTACTCCAAAAGTTGGTGGTATTAATGGCATACTAATTATTGAGGTATAATGATATTTAGACTATTGAGTTACCCTAAGTTATTAACACAAACGTTTTTAGGTACTCCACTGGTTGGTGGTTTTGTGTTTTTCTATATAAATTAGTTAACAAGCCCCATAACTACGTACAATTATGTATCTTTCGAAAAACATGTCTCACTCCAAGATTGGCGCCCTTGACCCAACTAGAGAAGATTGGGTTGTTCATGTACGACTTTGTAGAATGTGGGAGACAATAAATACAAAACTCGGTGATGTCTTACTTGGGTTGGAGATGGTTATGGCTGATGATGAGGTAATTTCTAATTTGTTTGAAAATTTTAAAAGCCGGAAAAAGGGTACGCCACGAAAACAGTTAATATACAATAATTTCTACCATGTTTTTTATGTACAACGATGGAAACTGTGGGGGGTTAAATTAGTTTCTTACATGTTTTTTTTTACCAAAAATGGCGGTTCGATACAAGGTTTCATCACTAGAAATCATATACGAAAGTTTAAGGCTCTTCTCGAAGAGGGCCAGGTATATCAAATTGTGACAACCGTCTAAAAATCAGGAACTCGTTCGGTTATTCTATCGGCGAAATTCTCTAGTTATTCCTTTATCATGTTCACTCGTGTAACAATCGTCCCAAGTTCGGGGAAATCCTTCAGTTACTTCCTCGGTTCGAATCTTCCGTTACTCTTTTTGGTGTTCGTATCGTTCTAAGTTCGTAATTACTATATCCGTATTCCGTCGGAACTAGTGTCGGAATAACTTCCGGAATCAAATTATAAGTCCTAATACCAATAAAATCACTTTTTGAACTTTCCTAAGTTCATAACTAATCATACTTAAGAACTTTCAATTAACAAAAAGGTCCAACGAAGCAATAACGCAAAAACGAAAAATCTTGAAGCTGAAAAATTGCCCGGTGCGCAGCACCTGGCTCCAGAATTTCAAAAAAATTACATTTTTAGTCCCTTTCTCGTTTTACACACTCACCACCCACATTGACCAATCAAAAATCGATTCTAGGTCTGTCATTACTGCATTTCCTTTGTCCCAAGAGCAGATTAACAACACTCAACCCATTTCCTTTTAATTTTCATTTTACTAAATCATTTTTACACACACTAAAACACACACTACCCCTTTTCTCTCAACTTTCTCTCTAAAACTCAAGAAAAGCCAGTGATATTTCACCACTAAAAAATCATTTCTAAACCATACAAACCATTCATAACATCCAAAGAAGCTATAGGAAGCAAAAGATTTCGAAAAGGACCACCATTGTAAAGATTTTTGAAGACCCAAATCCGACCAAAACTCATCATCCAAGCTTTTCCTCCGGTAGATCTCTTTCTTTTTACTACTTTTACATAAATAATCAATTGCATGTAAGATCTAACGGTTGAAAATGAGTTTTTATACAAATCTTTGACCTTTATGGTCAAAAACGTTTTTAATCGAAAAACCCTTTAGATCCACGAATCTGTGAATAAAAATGTTTTAGAAACTGTTAAAATGAAGTTTTGGAAGATAATATCTAATTGCATGTGCAATCTAAACAACAAAAACGAGTATTTGGGAAGATTATGTCATTTTTACACAAAAACGATTTCCACCTAAATAATACTAAGATCTATGATTTATGTGGATAAAAGTTGTTTAGAAACTGTGAAAACACCATTTTATAAAGTATCTACTAGTTGCATGTCGAAATCCTTAAGTCACAAAACGTCTTTAGCAAGAAAAACACAAAACGGGAAACGGACAGCAGCTAGGTGCGCAGCACCGAGCTGCTGTTCACCCGAAAATCGTCGTTTTCACTCATTTTAAGTTTACGTTTGCATTCTGGACTTTTACCCTATCTTCTGTGGACTGAGATAAATAAAATTAATAACATTGGTGAATTACTTTGGACTATTTCGGACTATATTATATGTATTATTGTGTTTTAGGTGATTTGTGAACGGAAGTGGTGGTGTAATTTTTGGACATGAAATTTGGGCGCGGAAGCGCTGCCCAAATTTCCCTAGAAATTATAAAACCACTTCAGTAAGCAAAAGCACTTAAGATGTAATAATCAAAAACAATAAACTTTCGGACTAAACAACGTTAATCGCTTCGGACAAAATTTTCGGAACAAAATTGGACTTAACACTTACTTACAAACAAAAGTCACACAATATCTTCTATACATAAGCACTTAATAAGAAGTTAACTTTTGAATTATATTGGTAATTCTTAGGCATTCCGTGATTCCCGGCTCCTTTCCGACCGTCTCCGAGTTCAATTCTCTTCGCAAACCGTGAGTTACAACCCCTTGTTTTATATGTTTTACATTATTTGGGGGAAACATAAGATCATGCTTGTAACTTACAAACATTATTTGCAAACTATTGTTATTTATTGAAACTTGGTTTAAACTTTGAATCTATGAAGCATTTTAACTTGAATCTTACAAACTATCATGCGTATTTGTGTTAATGCCTTAGCAGGATAACTAAACTAGGATGCTTGTTAGTAACCAATCCTTGATGGATATATAAGCCCGTAAGATCTCTTGAGTGTTTTAGTATCCTTAATTAAATGCCCGTTTTAGTCTCTCTCTCTCTCTTATACACTATTAGCAATAGCCGTTAGTCATATGGGTATCGATACTTAGGAGGGGTCACTCCTTACTCAGGGTTAGCGTCCCAAGTACATATTACTACCTCACTCATTGAATCACTTATTTAAATATTTTTGGGCTAGTTTTCTCGACCATACAATCGGTTTAGTGTATACTTACTACTTATATTATGCCAAGTGATTGATACAAGGTACCTTTAGTTAAGTTAAAACACATATCCTATACGCATATACATTATTTTAGCGCCTGATCCCGCTTTTACATTATTTTAGCGCCTGATCCCGCTTTTACATTATTTTAGCGCCTGATCCCGCTTTTACATTATTTTAGCGCCTGATCCCGCTTAACACTATTTTAGCGCCTGTTTCCGCTTAAACATTATTTCTAGCGCCTGGTTTCCGCTATAACTACTATACGAGTTTATTTATTCACTTTACTCGCTTACTTAATAACTTTTTACCATCTACCTTCCATTTTTGGTAACTTCCTACTTCTGGTAACTTACTATTTTGGAAACTCTATCAAACTCTAAACTGTAACTCACTCACTACGTTTTGTAGTTGACACTTTATCTTATGTTTCAGGAAATTAATGTAAGCATTTGGAATGCATGGCAAGGAGGGTCGGTATGGTCACGTGAGGCGTTTATTGGGAAAGATCTTCATATTTTGGGAATTTTCCTGTTTCAAACTTGTATTTGTACTTTAAGTTAAATCGTGAACTACTTGGTTGCTTTTGAAATGTTGTATCTTGAACCATTTAAATTTTCTTATGGAAATGACTTAAATCGTTTATATTTGCTTATGACCGTGTAATGATATTCCAGCTCTCACGCCCCGTGTTTCCGCTTTAGCGGGGTGTGACAGACTTGGTATCAGAGCACAGGTTGTAGTGAAAACGGTTTTAGAAATTTCTAAAAAGTTTTTGAAACCAAACTATAACCAAGGCTTTTCGGAAAATCATTATGGGTTCAAAACTTTAGTAAATTAATTTTGCGATTGCATGATTATTTTAACTACGCATGGCCTGGCCACCCCTGCCTAGTTCAAAATGACTTATGCAAGGACGAAACGTAATTCCTAAAGATAATTGAGTCAAAAACAAAATTCCCGGTCTTATTATTCCCAACCTCACGTGATCGACCCTTACCTGCATTCCTTACATATTTCCTTTAACGTTATTTCCTTCCTGTACTTACGAAACTCTTACGTCGCAGATCCGTCATGTCTCAGTCATCACGCTCACGATCTCCCTCGCGTTCCCAGTCCCAATCCCAGCAGAGAGCCGCGTCATCGCATGAGCCTTCCGAGGGCCATACCGCCTCGGAAAGTCTCCGTCACCAAACTACGGACCCCACGGAGGATACCTCCATGGCTGTGTCCAGCAGCATCGGGTCCAGCCCGAGGGCGGTGCAACCACCACCTCTACCGGTACCCGACGCCGCGCCACCACAGCGACGTGGACCACGTGTCGTCACAACGGCACGCAAACAGGTAATCCTTCCAGGCCGACTGCCAGACAGGATGGCAGCTCAGCAGGGCGCCCCCTTCCGGCCCCCAACACCTCTTAACCCCTACCATCACCCGATTCCCGAGGTCCCACGCACCTCGGTAATGGACC
>CAJVGC010000590.1:44781087-44913621 GCA_910822075.1 Senecio squalidus
CGGGAATGTGAAGAGCTGGAAAATCTTTACACAGGTCATATAAAACATAACGGTAAAAGAGTCATTCATTAAAATTAAAAGTGTTTTAAACCCATTCAGACAACCAAGAGACAAATAGTTTAATACATTGACACATAATTAAAATGTTTCATTAAAATTTCCAAAATAACTGGCCAAGTCTTTTCCACATAAGTTCTCACACCACCGCCTCGACCCGTCCATACCATGCATCACGTGCTTACACTAATTTCCTGAAACATAAGATAAAGTGTCAACTACGAAAACGCAGTGAGTGAGTTACAGTTTAAATAGTTGGCATAAAAAGTATGAGTAAAGTATATGAAGTAAGAGTTTTCCCATAGGGAGGTTAGCGGAGAAAAGTCGCTTAAAGAGTTTATATACTTGTAAAGTTTAAGTAACGGGCGAATTGTGCCCTAACTTGTAAAGACTAAATAGAATCAAATTTGGTCGAAAAGTAGAAGCGGATAACAATCGCTAAAAATTTATAAGTTTATGCGTAAGTAACTAAATAGATTTCTTGTATCAACCACTTGGCATCTATAACTTAAGTGTTCACACTAATCCGATTATCAACCGTGCGGCCCCAACTTCCCGCCTCTCAAACGGGAAATTAAAAGAAATTCAGTAAATATGTACTTAGACTGCCATCTAAGCAAGGAACGGTTCTTTCCTAAGTATCGATACCCATAATTACTATACGGCTTAAGTAGTTAATAGTGTGTAAGAGAGAAACTAAAGTATAATTGGGCACTATGTAATTTTGTTTTAAGAGAGAGAGAATCAATATCACTTAAGAACGTGTCATAGTTCCATCAAGGGTCGGTTACGCATACAAGTATCAATAAATAGTTGAGTTAAAGAGACGAAACAATAGTTATAAATAGAGAAAGAAATGTTTTACGCATAAGAAACTAAGTAGACGTTTCATTGTCAAAGGTTTGATAAAGTCAAAGTCAAAGTTTAATAAGTCAAAGTTTGATGTATTGCAAATTGTTTTATAAAACATAAAATGCAATTAATCTTATGTTTCCCCCAAATTCATGTAAAATATGTAAAACAAGGGGTTGTAACTCACGGATTGCGAAGAGATCGAGAACTTGGAAATTCGGTCGGAATGTGTAAGCCGGGAATCACGGATTGCCTATTAATACCAAGGTAGTTTAATGAGTTGTTATATTATTAGGTTCTTATATAATAATATAGGTAAGATGTCATTAAAGTGTAAGTGTCAAATTTAAGTATCGTCAAGATAGTCCAAAAAGGTAATTGTCACGTTTGTGTTCTAAAGTTTGATTTAACGTTTTAGGTTATTATATATTAAGTGCTTTTGCTCGCTGAGGTGATTTGCAATTTCTGAGGAAATTTGGGCAGCGCTTCCGCGCCCAAATTTCATACCCAAAAATTGTAAATCAATTCCGCTCACAAATCACCTAAAATACAATAATACATATATTATAGCTTATTATAGTCCAAATGATCCAACACAAGTCACTTTTATTATTGATTTCATTTATCTCAGTCCCCTCATGATTTTGGTAAAAGTCCAGAACGTATATATAACTTTTAATCGGGTAAAACGACGATTTTCGGGAGGACAGCAGCTCGGTGCTGCGCACCTGGGCACAGGCGCGGCGCACCTAGCTGCTGTCTCAATCCCGTTTTGTGTTTTTCTTGCTAAAAACGTTTTGTGACTTATGGATCTCGACATGCAACCAGTAGATACCATATAAAATAAGGTTTTCTCAGTTTCTAAACAACTTTAAACCACAAAAATGTAGATCTAATTACTATTTAGATAAAAATCGTTTTTGTGAGAAAAGTGACATAAAACTTCATAAAACTTTTCTTTGTTGTTTAGATCGAACATGCAATTAGTAAATATCATTCAAAACAACATTTTAACAGTTTCAAAAGTGTTTTTATCCACAGATTCGTCGATCTAAAGAGTATTTCGATTAAAAACGTTTTTGACCGTAAAAAGTCATAGATTTATGAAAAATCATATTTTTAACCATTAGATCTTACATGCAATTGAATATTAGTGTAAAAATAGTAAAAGTAAAGGAATCTACCGGAGGAAAAACTTGGATGATGAGTTTTGGTCGGAATCTAGCTCCAAAAATCTTGACAACCGTGGTCCTTTTTCAAAATAACAACACCCCGAGCTTCTCTTGAGGTTTGGATCGATTTGTATGGTCTAAATATGGGTTTTAATGGTGAAATGTTCCTGGTGTTCTTGAGTTTTTAGAGAGAAAATAGAGAGAATAGTGTGTGTGTGTGTTTTTAGTTTTTGCTAAAATGAATAAGAAAATGAAATGAAAAATGAAAAGTGGTAAAGTACTGACCTTGGGACTGTTGTTGGCAGTAATGAGGTCGTTTTCTATTGGCCAAAATGGGTGGTGGGTTGTAAAAACGAGTAAAGGACTAAAGCTGTAAATATTTTGAAATTCTGGCGCGAGGTGCTGCGCACCACTGCACTTGGTGCGGCGCACCGGGCCATTTTTGGCCTTTTCGAAATTTTCGTTTTTGCGTTATTGCTTCGTTGGAGCTTTTTGTTAATTATAAGTTATTAGTTATGATAAGTTATGAACTTAGGGAAGTTCAATGGGTGTTTTCTTGGTATTAGGACTTATAATTTTGATTCCGGAAGTTATTCCGACACTAGTTCCGACAAAGTATAGACTTAAAAAGTTACGAACCAGAGTAAAGTGAACGAGACAAAAAGTAACTAACGTTTCGAACCGATATAACAACAGAATAAGTACCTGGATTTTGACGGTTGTCACACCAACGCACCAGCACTGTTCATGGACCTACTGAACAGAGTGTGTAGGCCATACCTAGACAAGTTCGTAATCGTATTCATAGACGACATTCTCACCTACTCAAGGAATAATCATGACCACACGAAGCACTTGGAACTCATTATAGAACTCCTTAGGCAATCAGAAGTGGCCCGTGGAACTCTCGAGATGTAAATCCTGAATCCGGGAAGTACATTCCCTTAGTCAGGCGATCAATTGGTAGGGAATTCACGTAGACCCAGCCAATGTCAAAGCGATTGAGAAATAGGAAGCCCCAACGACTCCTTCGGGAATCCGACTATCCCTAGGATTGGCTGGCTACTAACAAAGCTTCATTGAGAATTTCTCAAGGATCGCTAAGCCATTGACCGAACTTACTCCGAAATATACAGTTTCCCTTTGGGGCAAAGAACAGGAGGAACCATTTCAGAAGTTCAAACTCGAATCACTAGCACACAGAGCGAAGCATTGAAACCCGAGAACCTTAAGGACGAAACCATTCACAATCATGAAAAGGAATTTGAGCTCAAACCGGACGGAATCCATTATTCAAAGAATCGAGCATGGATTCCGAGAGTCGAAGACCTTCGTAAGCTTATTTTGGATGAGGGCCACCGATCCCGATACTCTATTCATCCGGCATCCGACAAGTTGTATAAGGATCTACGGGAATACTAATGGTGGTCGGGCATGAAGAAGGATATCGCCTTGTACGTAGCTAAGTGCCTTACTTGCTCGAAGGTCAAGGAGGAATATCAGAAGCCCTCCTGTCTACTTCAGCAGCCGGAGATTCCCATGTGGAAGTAGGAACAAATCTCCATGGACTTCATCACCAAATTGCCCCGTACGACAAGGGGTAACGACACGATTTGGGTCATCGTGGACCGTTTGGCAAAATCCGCTCATTTTCTCCCGGTACGAGAAAACCACTCGATGGAGAAATTCGCTCAAATCTACATCAACGAGATCGTCTCTCGTCACGGAACACCTCTCACTATTATCTCCGACAGGGATAGTTCATTCACGTCCCGCTTTTTGAATGCCTTCAGAAACCGCTCGGGACGCGACTAGACCTCAGAACCGCTTACCATCCCCGGATCGACGATCAGGGTGAACGGACGATCCAAACGCTTGAGGATATACTAAGAGCGTGCGTAGTTGACTTCGGAGGAAGTAGGGACACTCACCTCTCTTGGTCGAGTTGTCCTATATCAACAGCTACCACGCTAGCATCAAGTGCGCACCGTTCGAGGCCTTATATGGACGCAAGTGTCGGTCACCGCTTATTCGGATAGAAGCTGGCAATCAACAACTTACAAGGCTCGATATCGTCCAGGAAACCATCGACAAAATCACTACCATTCGGGAAAGACTGAAGACATCCAGTACCCGGCAGAAGGGCTATGCCGACAACTGAAGGAAACCCCTAGAGTCCAAGTGGGTGATAGAGTACTCCTCTAGATATCGCCACGGAAAGGGGTGGTCCGTTTCGGGAAAACGCGGCAAGCTAAGTTCGAGGTACACCGGCCCATTCGAGGTAATAGAGCGAATCGGCCCGGTGGCGTATCGGCTCCAACTCCCACAGACTCTTTCCAACGTCCACAACGTCTTTCATGTCTCGCACCTGAAAAAGTGCTTATCGGACGAAACCATTGTCATTCCATTGGACGAGGTCCAGGTCGACAACAAACTCAACTCTATCAAAAACCGCTCGAGGTTGTAGACCGAGAGGTCAAACAACTCAAGCAGAGTCGTATCCCTATTGTCAAGGTTCGGTGGAATTCAAGACGAGGTCACGAATTCACGTGAGAACGTGAAGACCAGACCCGTCAGAAGTATCCACATCTATTCAGAGATCCTTCCTCCCGATGAGACGAACTAAATTTCGGGACGAAATTCTTTTCAACCCGGGGAGAATGTGACAACCGTCTTATTTCCGGTGAAAATCGCATTCTCTATCTTTGAGTTAAATTCGAACTGATCTTATCTTTACTTGTCTCGTAAGCTCGGGTGTGTCGGAATCGAAATCGGAATCACTTAAATGAATCCTAATACCAAGTAAACACTTAGTGAACCCTATCTAAAATAACCGGAAACTTTCAACTAACGAAAACGCTTAACAAAGGAACAAACGAAAAACGAACAAAGCTGAAACAGGCCCCAAATGCGCCGCCTGTTGCCCCAATGCGCCGCATTCGGGGCTAGTTCAGCAATGTTTGTGTTTTTGTAAAGTTTAACTAAACGGACCAAAACCCAAACCAACGATTTGGTCCAGGTTCTTAGAGCCCATAGCTCTTTTAAAAGTCCAGTAAACACCCCTTTTACATCATATAAGCTTAAAACAAAACACAAACACATACAACACATACAAACACCCTTTATTTGCCCCTCTCTCTCTCTCTCTCTCTCTCTCTCTCCCTCTCTCTCTCTCTCTTTACATAACTCTCTCAAGAGCACACACACACTCTTCATTTCCAGAGATATTTCACCCAAAAACACAGAAAAATCACCACAATAATCACATATAAATCGTTCATAAACAAAAGGGAGAAAAGGAGCATTCAACCATTTGGGTTAAAAGTCGATTTCTAGCATTTTGGGTCAAAAATCACCAAGGAATCACTTCCACCATCTTCAAATCATTATCTACTCGGTATAAACCCTTTTAATCTTCTGTCTTTTTTATTTTTACTCATTGCATGTGCAATCCATCTACTAAAAATGAGTTTTTACAAAGATTGGTGACTATTTATGAACAAAAACGGGTTTAAATGAAATGGATGATTAGATCCATGAATTTGTGGTTAAAAACACTAAAGAAACTATAAAACATCAAGCATTTTTATGTATCTATGGTTGCATGTCAAAATCCACCACCAAAATACCATTTTTAGCACAAAAACGATTTTTACCATAAAGCTGTAGGTCTAGTGAATGCGGCGCATTCCTAGATCAGCATCCAGAAAAATTTGCAATTTTTGGTATAAGACGTGATCTTGAGCTTATTTCTTCAAACCGAGTCAAATAACCTGTAAAGAGCTAAACTTACATATAAAAAGACTAATTGAACAAGTTCTCATCATTTAAATGTGGTAAAAATGTGTGAACGTTTGGTGATAAAAATTGTTAAGCGGGAAAGTGTTTTGAATTGGACATAATGATTTTGGCGCGGAAGCGCTGCCCGATTTTCGGTAGACCAAAAATCAACACTTCTAATAAAAACAATTCGTTACCTAACAAGATTATAAACATGGTTACTTATTAAATCTTGGTATTTCTTTAGGAGTTCCGTGATTCCTACCCATTTCGACCCGTTCCGACCGCTCTCTCTATTGTGCTATTCTTCGCAAACAGTGAGTTACAACCCCACTTTATTTAATGTTTTCAAATAACTTTTGGGGGAAACATGAGATCTAAATGAACTTTGGAACTATTATGAACTTTGGAACTGTTATGAACTCTTGGAACTATTATAAACTCTTGGAACGTTTTATTACTATTGAACTCTTATTGAACGTTTTGTGGAACTTACATGTGAAAACAGTTTTAATTGCCCGTTTGGCATACAAAACTAAATGGTTTGCCACCCTTTTTCGGCTAAATGGTTTGCCACCCTTTTTCGGCTAAATGGTTTGCCACCCTTTTTCGGCTAAATGGTTTGCCACCCTTAATCGGCTTTTTGGTTCAAATCTGTTATAAATTTATTACTTTTGCCACACTCGGCACCGTATTTAATTTATTTAATGCCACTCTCGGCACTCGTATGAACTTTGATTGATCGTATAACTAACGTGACTCTTGAGGGATATAACTAACCATAAGTGACTACTACTAGTTTGAAAAATGAAACATTAGTGCCCATCTTGCAAACACACTATTAGCTTTATTAAGCCGTTTAGTAATTATGGGTATCGATACTTAGGAAATAACCGTTCCTTGCTTAGGCGGCAGCTTAAGTACATATTACTTGATCAGAAATGACTCCCCGTAAGTAGTCGGGGTAAGGGGCCTCACGGTTGGTAATTCGGTTTATTGTGAACACTTAAATTATATTATGCCAAGTAGTCGTTATACATGATTTCAATCAATAGTTTACTTTTATTGCGCGTATATGGATATACGATCTCCGCAACTATCTTTTGAACAACTTTATGGATCGAACTATCTTTTGAACCACTTTTATGAATCGAAACTATTCTTTAAGTATTGTTCTACTTATCAAAACTATTAAGTATTGATCTACTTAACTTAAACTTTTTTTTTAGTCGAGGACTAGAAAACTGTAACTCACTCACTACTTTATTGTAGTTGACACTTTATCTCATGTTTTCAGGAAACCGAATGTAAGACACGAAGTGCATATTGTGGATGGGTCAGGCATGTCATGTGAATTCAAGAATTGGGAAAAGACCTATTTTATTATTTTGGGAATTTGTTAGACGCTTAATTATGTACTTTTGTTATGCAACTCGTTAAATACTTGGTTATTTCATCTTGTAAACTCTAATTTTCTATTTTAATGACTTGAAACCGTATGTTTTTAATTATAACTCGTGTAATGATATCTTTGCTCTTCACATTCCGTATTTCCGCTTTAGCGGGGTGTGACATGAACACGTTCACAACTATCCAAATAGTCTTTCAAACAAACACAAACTACCACCGATTCATCTGAGAGTCTTGTTCTTCGTTCTGATATAATAATCCTACCACTAAGAAAAAAAACATATTCCGGAGCTATGGTGCTAGCTTGGACGTTAAATATATCACGGGCCATAGCTGCCAAAATCGGGTAATCATTTTCCCTTCTTTTCCACCTATAAAGGATATTAAATGTCGAAGATTTTATGCATCATGTTTTTTAGAAAATCGTTGG
Source organism: Senecio squalidus (assembly GCA_910822075.1). Lineage (NCBI taxonomy): Eukaryota > Viridiplantae > Streptophyta > Magnoliopsida > Asterales > Asteraceae > Senecio > Senecio squalidus. Next base: position 44,788,789 of record CAJVGC010000590.1, read on the forward strand.
AACAATATGCACTTAATGCAACGATTGGGGTTGTCAATCTAGACTCTTAGTTACCCGTTTCCAATACTGAAAACATATATGCTTTGTAATCTTTTTTTTTAGAAGAACTAGTTGGACAATCATGTTTCTATCTCTACTTGGGTGGGAAATCTTTTTACTCTTTATTTATAATACAAAAACAAATATTTAAATAATTCATTAAAAGATAATTATTGTTTTTTTAGAAACAGATAATCAATCTCGGAATGATTGACTAAATTTTTACCAATTCCATTTATATGTTTATCAACCCCTCTACTATTGATGATTAAATTTAATGCGGCAACACATGTAAAAACCGTCGGTACCTCTTAAAAATATATAAGCAATTTCCCCTTATTAGTTTAATTGGTTCTTTCCATTAGGTATTAAATTGTAACTAGTTTAATTTTAATGTCATAAATGATAAATGGGGAAGAACTATTTTGACGTTGGATATAAATGATAAATGGGGAAGAACTATATTTGACGTTGGATAAAACTCCTAATAAACAAGTTGTTGCAGTGTGGAAAACTTCTAAAATACCAACGAATGACTCAATTAGTTCCCTATCATTGGATTTTATGTCATGATCCGAACAATATAAGTTATAAAATCTGGAAAGTGGTTGTCTTTGTCTAACTAATCTTAAAATTATTTTATAAGTGAAATCCATCTAATTTTCATATCAAATTCTGGTTTTAAAGGCTCAAAGTTGTGCGAGATACAACATGCTCTATATAATTGCATTTGTTGTTCTTTACCACTTTTAAATTGAATTTGTTCATTTGCTTAAACCTTTTTTTTATGGTGATTCAATACGTTTTAAACCGGTTTGCACAATTAGATTAATTATGTGACAAATGCATCGTGTGTGGAGAAATTAACCTTTTAAAAGACATTGTAAATCATCTTCTAATCTTCTAACAAAATTAATATTATTAGATGCATTATCAAAAGAAATACTCATACTTTTATCTTTAATCTTAAAATTTTCAAATGTCGTAATAAGTGTTTCGAATAGACGCTCACCCCAGTGTGGGTAAGCAAAGCTTTCAAAATTTGTAGTACATTTAATCATTTTCCATGTTGATGGATCAATTCAATGATACGTGACACAAACAAAAGTAGATTCTTAATTACCGGGTGCACTCCACACATCACATGTTATACTGACACGTCCATAAAAATGTTTGGAAATATTTTGTCATATCTTTTTTAGCTTTACCCCATTTTTTATTTTATAGAATCACGTTTTAAGGTAGAACGACTTACTTGATACCATTTTGGTTGTAGTCGGTGTTTGATCCATTGAATAACTCGTGGTCGTTCCAACAAGTTGAAAGGTAACCCTTCTGGTATCACCATTTGCATGCCTTCTAACGAGCAAGCGTTTGATTAAACATCCAATTTTGACCATTTCATCACATGTCATTTTCGTTCACCCGTTTTTCTTGAGACATGTCGATTTCAAGTGTCGGCGTAAAGAAGAGTTGCTTCCAATGGAAAGAAAATCACCACATCTTTTGCATAATGCAAGTTCTTTATCACCTTTTTTGACACACCGGTAGTGATCCAATACATCCGCATTACGACCCTTTCTTTTAAAAGAATTCCATAATATTTGGAAGAGCTAGAGGGTGATGAAGATGAACCAACATTAAAATTTAATCCATTTTCCATTACTCATATATTTAAATAGATGCTAGAATCATAGAGTAAGTTGGTTTAAAAAAATTAGTAAAGACTCATGTTTATAAATTGGTTGAATACTTAAATGTAGGCTTATAAAATTTATAGTCGTTGCTATTTATTATTTTCTTTGTTATAAACTTATAGTCGTAGAAACTTAAATGCCTAATAGTAGTACCATCTCCAATCTCAACTCCCCACTAATAATTCATTTACAAAGTTTTTGTTTAGTTGTAAAAAGTCTGACTATGTACCAATAATTTTATGGTTTACCAGAATAGGAGTGATAATATATTGAGTTGAATTATTTTAGTGACTCTAATGATTTGTAAATCTAAAAGTATTTGGATAATGACCGATGACTCTAACTGGTATGTCATATAGGCTCTTCGAGTATGATTAGTCTGTGTCGGTTAATGTCTGTATCTAATCTCTTAACACCTAAACAATTATCATACTTGTAGTCCCCTAGTTCTACAAAACACCTTACAATCTTTTGATTTATCACTTAGAGAACTAAATAGTTACGCTTAGGTTTTACTTAGAGAACTAAATAGTTACGCTTAGGTTTTACTTAGAGATCATTACTACCTGACTTGGTAACCTCCGTTGGTTACCTTGTTTTCTATGACCTAACCGAAGTTATGAAGGCCATGAGCGGTAATTTGCGCTGACGTGATTGGTCGGGCATATCATTGTCGCTAGGTATCGTTAACTACTAGGGGATCTTGCAAGTAAGGTTTTTATAACACGTTTATTCAACTCTTATTGTCACTACCTAATAACTACTAAACTACTACATCGGGGAAAATACTAATACAACTACTCCAAAAGCATGGTAACTAGAAGATATACAAATATAATTTGAACAATCAAACAAGAACATCAATTATAAAAGTAAAGGGAAATAAGTCACCTGAAATAGAGAAATAGAAGATGTGATTTTATTGCTTCCATTCTAACAACTCCGCCTCCGAGAAAGCTTCCTAGTTACAATCCGCTCACACTAATTACTCGTAATGCTAACTAAAACTACTTCTAAGACACGATAAAATTACAAAGCCAAATCTAGAGGGAGACATTAGAGAGAAGGAACAAAGAATTGTACGATAGGTCTGCTGAATGTTGGAAATTTAGCTTGTATATATAGGCAAATATTGAGCAAAAAAAAAAAAACCACAAGGACCAATGTGGGTCGGCGGCGACCGGTGCGTTTCCGATTTATGGGTGGCTCGTCTTTGGTCTGCTTTTATGCGAAATGTCTTTCCAATCTTCCCAGGTCTTTTAAGGTGCCATTATATGTCAGTAGGCCAGATGTAAGCTCGGGCGAGGGTTTGCGGACCGTAATTCTATTCTTTTAACGGTTTGGAATCTGGTTTAGCTAGGAAATGTCGGGGTAAGTGTTTTGAAGGGATATGGGTGAAATATGGTGGATATTTGGTAGTGTGACTTTTCAGGATGTAATCGTAGAGGTTGGGGGTTTTTAGGATTTTATGTGTTTATGGGAGAGTGAAGGTTTTGATGGAGGTTTTAGTGGATAAAATGTCTTCTTGTGGAATCATCGAGACCTCTTAAAGTTTCTTTGACCTCGGCTACATCTTAATTTCTCTAGACGCTAAGTATTTAAGTGCTCTTTGAGCCAAAAATGCATGTACTTATCTTCATAAGCTTGAAACAGAATAAAGTCTCCACCACTTTGATGAGAACCACACTAATTATCAGTAACATTCTAACCGTGTTGAAACGCTTTACATATCGAATGACTTAACCATATTCAAAATTTGTTTTTATTTTCTTTTGAATTTTTGAGTTTTTTAGGAATCCTTGAATTACTTGGACATATGAAATATGAAGATTGTTCGAGTTAAAAGGGGTATCTTGTGTAGTAAAAATATATGGAAGGGTTTGGTAGAAAATATGAAATATTGAGGATAATATATAAAGCGGAGAAGATTGAAAGAGTTGTTACCCAATTTGATTTCAAAAAGAAGAACGCCCAAACCAAAGAGATCGAATAATAAGGGTTTTCATGAAGCTTTCCTTCCATTGATTATCAAACAAAAGGTATAATTCAATCTCAAAAACCCCTAATTTTTCATAAACCCTAAACTTCACTATCTTTATTTCATTCTACTCAATTCGACTCCAACATTATCCTCGATTCAAATTGTTACCACTTATTTAGTTTCAGATTTTGTTTTTTAACTCCCAATTTTGAATTTTTTGAAAACCCTTTTTTATTTTCTTGTCTTTTTCAAACAACAATTATTGTAATTTTTGATCTTTTTTGTTTTCCATTTTTGAGTCGTTTTTTTTTGCATCTACGGTTACTTGATTTTGTTGTTTGATCTTTTTGTATTTATTGTTGTTGTGTTTCAGATATATTCAAGTTTCTCATGGCTCCAACACGAAAATCTAGAAGTGTCAATAAGCGATATTCCGACTACGTTGATGTCTCTCCTAGTAAAAATGTTTCCAACAAATCTGGACGACAGGCGAGTATAGCTTATCAAACATGTTACATTTCTCATATGGAATCGAGTCTCTTATGAAAGTCTTTCTGTGAGACTAAAGGAGTTTATTGATCTCTTGGGTAACAAACAGTCGTAAATTGTTCACACTAAGACTAAAAATATAAAACTAAGGAGACAAGGCAACATAATAAATTCTCTTTGCTCGTAAAGTAAGATAAATTTAACTACTTTCTATTTTATATGTATTATGTATCTGTTTTGTTGTCGATAATGTACTACACCAGTCACATTCCACTCATCATATTTTGTTTTTTCATATTACTCCGTCCCAATATTAATTTCTGTTTTGGCTCTAAACTATTTAATGTGAACCCTATTTATATCATTTCATGATGTATGAAGTGACTTCCTTCCCTCCATTTTTTTATTCGCTTTCTTTCTTCATGTTCATATATTTAGAAGCCATGAAGCATGTACAGTTACATGGTCTATAATCGGTTTATATTGTATCTTTGTGCTCATATCAGGTTCTAGATATTCTTTTGCTAATTAAGTAATAATCAAAAGTTTACTTTCCTCTTTGCTTGACTTAATATTTCGGGAAGAAAATCTAGTAACCCCTTCTAATACCAAATTCTTTTGTGCAGAAGAGGAAGCTTTCTGACATGTTAGGATCTCCATGGACCGATGAAGAGGTTGATCGCTTCTATAACTCCTATAGGAAGTATGGAAAAGACTGGAAAAAGGTTCTGCCTTTTCTTCTCTTTTTTGGGATGGTGACGTTGCATTCATGTTACGCTTTCTGACATGTTTGTGTTTTTTCAATTAAAATTTAGGTGGCTGCCATGGTGCGTACCAGGAACCCTGAGATGGTTGAGGCTCTTTACACAATGAACAGGGTAATTATGCAAGAATTTTCTTATGGCCGTTCTTTTCATCTCTATAGTATACGGAATCAGTTTTATGTGTCGTTAAATCGTGTCTCTTATCATTGGTTGAGTAAGAAATAGACTTTCGAATTAAATGAAACAATTGCTTATCTGTTCGTTCCGTTTTCATCTTTGTTAGTATTGAAGATTTCAAAAATCTTTTCTTTTTGACTCCTATCATATATTTTATTGGAAAAAGGGAGTTCAAAGCTTATGTCTTTTTTAGGGAGACAAAATGGGCGGGTTAGGCAATAGTTCAAAATGAATGGAAATTACCACCTCTTGCCGATATACTCTATAGGAATTTTTTTTGTTTGAAATAAGATAGGGTTATTGCTTTATCAGTTATTCCATGAGCAGCTAGACTTTTTCTTTTTAGTTTCCTGAAGGCTACAAAGCTATTTATTTGGCTACTAAATACTGGGGGCATGGGCATGGATCACTCCATGCATGCTTTGGGTGGGACTAACACCGTTAATATTGTTTTCAGATTTTTATTTTTTTTTTTTTTTCATATCAACTTGGACGCCTCTGATGATTGAAGATTAATCATTTAATGCTTTTAATTTCTAGGCTTATTTATCTTTGCCGGAGGGGACAGCTTCTGTGGTTGGGTTCATTGCGATGGTGTCTGATCATTATAATGCCTTGGTGAGATCATATATCACTTTTATTTATATTGACATTGTTAACCGTGAAGTTTATAAATTTGGTTCTTTAGAAACAGGGAATTATGCATTGATTTATTTTGAAAGGTTTATTTATTAGAGAGTATCATTGTCCTCATTTGCTAACTGAGAAGCACAAATTTGTGTGGAGTACTTATATTGAGAAAACTGGTCATTTGACTTGAACTGGGTTTTAAAAGCGCGCCTGAGGCGAGATGCGATGCGAGGCTAGCAGATAATCGCTTTTTGTTACAAAAGCGTTGCGTTTACAGGAGGCGAGGTCGATGTGACGCTTCATTAGGCATGTACACAATGATTTTAAAGTCCCAGATGTGTTTAAGGCCCATATTTGTTTATTAAATATACTGGACTGGCCGACCATGACTTACTATAATAACGCATGATTACCTTTTCTTATTTATCTTCTTCATCATTCTTCTCTGCTTCACTTTTTCTTGATAACAATTTTGACTTAATTTTATAAAAAAATTGTGCCTAGCGTACGTGATGCGTTCGCCTTCGCCTCTCGCATCTCGCCTCGGTCCCAAAGACCCGTTCGCAACAGGCCGCCTCATGCTTTTTATAACCCAGGACTTGATTCGGGTGGAAGTGAAGTAATGAATTAGTTAAGGGATTTTGGTCTTAATGTTGGTGGGTTGGTTTTTTTCTCATCTACCAGAAAGACCTATAGTTGATGCCAGTAAATTCCAATTTAATGATTTTTTAAACCTTGATATGGCTTCCTGGGTTGGATGCCTTTCGTCTAATTACTATAAATGATGTGCTTTGTATATTGGGTTAAATTTGAGGAAAGCTGTCAACTAATGTTGTTTATTGACAGGAAGGAAGTGATAATGATCATGAGATGAATGATCTTCCAAAAATAGTTCACAAGCCTAAAAAACGTACCCATGTATTGCTTCGGAAAACTGGTGGGGCCGGAGATCAAGTGCAGTCCAGGCTAGTTAGTTCAAGTGATAGGTCTCTGCCACAACTCAAGAGAAGGGAATCTGATGGTAAATTTTTATAATCTTTACTATTAAAACTTTAGTTTTAATGGGGTTTTATCATTTTTTATAAATTCCCATTTGAATAATGAATAAGCATTTTTATTTGGTTAAATTAATGTAGGATGTACTGTTCGAAAAAGGACACCCCGATTCGCTATTAACCATTCACTTAGAAGAGATAACAACGGAAATTATGTCTCGCCTGTTAAAAGAAGCCAAAAGAGAGAGGTTGATGACGTGGCACATGGTGCTGCATTGGCATTAACAGAGGCTTTGCAAAGAGGAGGCTCCCCACAAGTTTCTCAATCACCACACCGTATGAAAACCACACCTTCGAAGGGCAGACAAAAAAATGTAACAATTTTATTACTTATTTATTTATTTATTTTATTTCGTGTCATCTGTTTCAAGGTTATCTTAGCAACTTAACTCTATTATTTTTTTGCAGTTGGACACGATGAGGACCAAGCTTCATGGTAATTTGATTGAAGAAGACTGTTTTGAGGGAAGTTCGGGAAGTGGAGGAGCTGAGAATGTTGGTGGTGAAGAGATTTACCATAAAGGGCGAAAGTATTATAGGCAGAAAGATGAAAATGATTTTGATGATGGTGGGGAAGCATGTAGTGGTACAGGAGAAGGACTCGCTGTTGGAATTGATGTTGCAGATGAAAATATTGAACAATCCTCGTCACAGGGTATACGAAAAAGGAACAAAAAGCTTTTTTTTAAAGGTAAATATGGTTAGTAGCTCTTTTTAAAGATAATTTTTTTTTTGGAAGTGAATGCAATCAACTATGATCGCAAACAAAACAGGTCATATACGGATCAGTGTAGCTAAAAGCTATTGCCTCGGTCACTTGGTCCCTTGGGCTAGGCCCTAACAGCATATGACCTTATCCTGCCCAGGCCAGCTACTCGGGCCTTCTCCTTTGTTGGTTAGGTTTTTGGTTCTGGGTAAGGTCCCATAGTTATATCCTGATCAAGTTTTTACTTCTATTTTGAAAGGCAGTTTTGCCTCTTCAGTTAGATGGCGCTAGATTAGGGTTTTAGGTTCACTTTAGAGTTTAGATCACGGTTTTGGGCTCAATTTGAAAAACTTCTTGGACTTTTACGTCCAGTTGAAACATTTTTTCGGTAGTTTATCATTATGAACTATTTATCCTATTAGGATGGATATATCTATATTTTTATTGTTTCATGTTATGCTATTGCTCTATGTTTGTGTATCCAATTGTGTCATTTACAGTCTGAAAACATTTCCCTGCTAGCACCTCACCCTTTTGTGCCTGTCGCCTAAGGCGAGATGTAGGATACTCGCAGGATTCGCTAGAAGTGACACGAATTGCGTACCAGAGTAAATCGTACCTATTTGTGGTGCACGAGCATTCAAGGAACGATCAGGATATATTTTCACTTTGCAACATAACAGATTGCTATTTTCTTATTGTCGTTTAAGTGTCTTTTGAGACCTTGAGTATACTCTTTAATTTATGTATTAAACTATATTAATATTAATATATTTTGAAAGATTTATTTTCTTTTTATACAACACCTAAATGAGATTAGTATTACCGGGTACATCATACCCGATATACAACACATTGTACCAAAATGATCTGAGATGAGCCTGCCCCCATTTGTTCCGAATTTTAGGAACCTAGCAAGCTGCGAACTCGAACTGTGATTTTGTACCTGATCGATCCCCGTTCCATGTCACTATGTGCAGTAGTAGTCTCCTAAGTTGCATTGTTGTCTTTATGTACCTTGATAAGGAACAATTTCTAATCATTACTCCACATCATTGGTGCAGATGAAACTTCTGGCTTGGATGCACTGCAAACATTGGCCGACATATCACTGAGGATACAATCTGGTAAACATATAATTCATATAGCTTTTCAATCTCGAAGTATTTTGTTTATTAAGTTAACTAGTCAGAATAAGGGATTATTAGTGTAAAGGGTATTTTGTAATACAACAACAACAAAAAAAGTTTCTTCCAAAATAGTTGGGTTATTAGGTTTTTATTCTTTATGTGCGACCTGTTTGTGTGTTTGAAGTGCTTGATGAAGTTGCAATTTTAAAGTGTCGCTACTGGTGTTTGACAAGGGGTTGTATTCACTTTTTTTGCAACTCTTTATATCTTATCCATACTTAAAATGATGATCAAATCAGTTTCATAAAATGGCTAATTCGGTTGCTTATTCTGTAACAGAAAAACTAGCTTCTTACTTTATTTAACTTACCTTGAAATTCTTGAGGCAATTCAAAATAATCCAAGATACTAACCAACTTTGTTCAGTAAAATATCTAGCTACATGCATTACAATTACATTCAGTGTTTAAAACTTTTTGTCTTAGTTACATTATATTTTTCTTTTTACCGGTTTGCTATTTCTTTGCATAGTAATATTTTGTATATTCAACTTCACTAGGTCTCAATCGATTTTGTCATCCTTGACCAAGACCTTTAATTTTCTTTATTTTGTATGCTGAATCTGTGTTATTCTTTGAAAGAGTATGTGTAGTAAATAACAAACAATTTTTAGATAGACTTTAATTAACTCGTTTTCAAAACAGTCTGAATGATTTAACCTTCAGACTTCAGATGCGGCTTCATTACTTTTAGACTTGGTTTCAGATATCATATCAGACCTAAATTACAAACAAAATCGATCAGACCTAAATTACAGACAAAATCAATCAGACCTAAAATTACAAACAAAATCAAACATCCCTTTAGAGAAAGTTCCGAATGATTCTGAGTTCTGACACTTCCATATTTTTGTGTGCAGAGGATAAGCCACCAACCGTTCATCGGAGACACAAAACTAAAGTGTCAGCTGACAAAGAGAAAATTCCGAATGATGGTTTCAAATATGGAAAATCTAAACCGGGAAGGGAATCAAAAGTGGATTATAAGGCTTTATCTGAAGGAAAACATCTAGATCCGTTTATCAATAAATCATTGAAAAGAAAAAATAAATCCTCATCGTTTGAGGTATGTTGGATTCATCATCTTTCAATATTTTAACTTACCGACTAAATATATTTTTATCATCTAGTATTTTCTTATATTTGTCAATACAGAAAGTTTTTTTTGATAACACGTTAATAAGAAAGAAAGTAGGAATTTATACAAATGTATTTGAGCATTTCTCTATTCTATAACATGTCGAAGATTGTTTACCTTAGGTTGGGTTTAGTTATAGAAAACGTGTTCTAATTTCCATTTTCAGTTTTCAAGAAAGTGAAAAGGGTTTTTTTTATCTCTAGAAAACTCTTGAAAATTTTGAAAACGCGTTTAGTTGTCGAGTGGAAAACACAAGGAGTTTTCAATTTCTGAAATGGAAAATAGTTAAAAAAAACTATAAAAGTGAGTTTTCTAAAGTGTAGTTATAAATTAGAAAACTGAGTTTTCTGTTTTCATGGAAAATGGTTTTGAATCTCATTTGAACAACTTCTCTGTTTTCGATGTTTCCCTTGAAAAAATTTCTGCTAAACACTCCTAGTTTTTTACAACTAAACGCACCCTTAGTTTTCTGCACTTCTCACTTCAGTTGATATAGTTACAAGCATTGGGTATTCTTTCTTTTGAATCAAAACAGATGAAAATGTTTGCGGTAATTTATTGTACTCGTTTTAATTTATGCTTGGATTGCTTCATTATTAACGCTCCAAATAGTCAGCATGTTGAACTGATAATAGCTTACTTTTTGAGCACATATTCAGCCCCTATTCAATGAAGAAAAGTGTGCAAATAAAGTAATTGGTGTCAATGAAGACAATGCTCCTTCAAAAAATTGTAAATCTACAAGACTTGTTGAGTATTCTTCTTCAAATAGTAATACGTCAAGGACAGGTGCTGATTCAGCAATATCAAACACATTACTTCCACCTTATGATGCCGTTGATTTGCCATCCAAAAGACGAAATAAGCGTAAGGTGAATCCAAGTCGGATCGTAAACCTTGGGGAGATGAAACAGACAAAGGTTAATTCAAGAGATCAATCAAATAAAAAGACTGGACCAAAAGAGGGGGCCGATTACTTAAAGGTTATTTATCATCCTTCTTTCTCTAATTCTGGAGGTGGTAATATTGATCCATTTACTTATGAACTGGTCGGTTTGGTTTATGGTTTATCTTAAACGGGTCAAACAGGCCATATCAGATAGTATAGCTACAAAGAGAAGGGGTCCAGAAGTGTACTTTTACTGTATACATCATGCTAAATTGTTTTTTGATAAATTATAGGTTAATATTGTAGCAATAAAGTTTTCTGTATTTTATATATATATATATATATTATTTTAAAAAAAGAAAAAAAAGAAAAAAAGGAGTTTACGGTTCAACCCGGCCCAGACCGTTTGATCCTTTACCAACCCGTAAGAATCACCGATAATGCCACCTCTAGATATTCGTTCTCATTTTTTCACTTAAGAAATTTAATATAAGGCTTGGCAGGATAAGGCTCTCTGTTACCTCTCATCTCCAGTGGTACGTAGATGGTCCATCTATGAGTGGTTTTACAGTGCAATTGACTATCCCTGGTTTGCGAAAAGGGAATTCGTGGAGTACTTAAATCATGTTGGGTTGGGACACATTCCAAGACTAACCAAGGTTGAGTGGGGTGTCATAAGAAGGTATTTAATCTTTTTTGAACTTATATGCATTTTGTTTTGGTTGTTTTGAACATATATTCTGATGTTCACACTCATTTTCAGCTCCCTGGGGAAGCCCCGAAGGTTCTCAAGGAATTTTTTGCACGAAGAAAGAGGAAAACTTCGGCAATACCGGGAATCCGTAAGGAAACATTATAAGGAGCTTCGAAATGGGACTAGGGAAGGACTACCAACTGACTTGGCACGGCCATTGGCGGTAGGGCAACGAGTTATTGCCCTTCATCCAGAATCAAGAGAAGTTCATGATGGAAGTGTGCTGACTGTTGACGATGATAAGTGCAGGATTCAGTTTGATCGCCCCGAGCTAGGAGTTTCAATTGTCAGGGTAGGGTGTTTAAATTTCATTGACTGTAATTTTTATTATTAATGATAAGACGTCTCTTAAACCAAGTTCGGATTTGATTCTGATAGGATACTGATTGTATGCCCTTAAACCTGTTGGATAACATGCCCGAAGCTCTGAGGAGAGAGAACGGTGCATTATATAGATTTTCTATGAATTCCGGAGTGCCAAGGTTGCCACAGTCGGCTACCGGATCGTTGATGTTACATACTTCAAGTGAACAGAGTCCCACCATCTCTTTGATGAATCAGCGACTGGTTAGTTTTCTAAATTTTTTTTTCCTTTTTGGCAAAAGCATTGCTTTTACATCCGCATTCTAAGGTTTATTATACGTCTTATATAATAACAGGCACATAATGGATCTGGTGCACCTGTTAAAGTTACTGCAGACAATGTTGCTTCACAGAATGCACTTTATGCCCCTCCTTGTTCAGCCTCACAAATCCAGTCGAGAGAAACTGATATTCGTGCTCTTTCTGAGCTTACTCGTGCTCTTGATAAAAAGGTAATAAATATTACCGCTTTACAATTGGACCATTAATAATGCATAACCGAGTCTCATATGAATTGTAGGAAGCAATATTGACAGAGCTTAAGCTTGTAAATGATGATTTGATGAGTTACAAAAACGAGACAGGCGTCGACATGAAGGTATCTGAAAGCTTCAAAAAGGAATACGCGATGGTTCTATTGCAGCTCAAGGAAGCCAGCGACCAGGCATATATTCCTCACTTTGAATAAATTTGTATTTACAACCTTTAATAATGTTTTATTCACTAACAAAAACTTTTGAAATATATCTTCAGGTTACGTCAGCTCTTCTAAATTTGAGGCAACGTAACACTTACCCAGGAAACGCTTTGCCTCCTTGGCAGAAGCCCCAGGCTAGTTCAAGCGACATTGTGGGCCCTATGACTTCTGTAGACAACCTTCCATCATTTAATAATCAGTTAGCATCTAATGTTGTTGAAATTGTGAATAATTCAAGACTTGAAGCACATAAACTTGTACATACTGCCTTGCAGGTAATTAAATTTTGTAAATCTTCTCTCTTTCTCTTTAAACATACGCACACATTAACTCGACTATCTTGAATTTGCCAGGCAATGTCTAAAATAAAGGTGGATCAAAATGTCCATTCAAGTGTTGCAGCAGTTTTAAACTCTCTGGGAAAAAATCCGACTGAGTATGGGTCATCCGCAATTAGACCTTCAGAGCAACCCAACGGGGGTGCATATAAGCACAAGTTTTCAACACCCGATCCTTTACTAAACAATCATGCATCGGATTCTAAGTTGCAGCGTGATCCTAATGAAACTGAGGCAACAATCCCGTTTGACCTTATCGTGTCATGCGTTGCTACATATCACATGATACAGGTGAGTCAAATGTTGCAATTTTCATGTCGACTGACACAATAGTATTTATTTATGCTGAGTTATAAGTAAAAGTGGCAATCCCTAGACCCATTTACTTAGAAGTGGGTCAAATTTTTTTTTCTTCTCCTATCTGTAACGGGTCAAACGTGTATAATCAGTACAATGAGAAGCAAAAGGGTTGAATCGCTTAAAAGTCACCCAAAATATATTTCCAATACATAAACCTCCTATGTCATTATATTATATTAAAAATCAGAAAAACTAGATTTTTTATTGAAGTAATCTTTGATATGGTTATGAAACAATATCTGGTAAAACAAAAAAAAAATGTGGGCATAAATGTTCTTCAAGGTCCATCCAAACTGACTCAAAACTGTACCAAAAAGTACTTGTTTTGACCTGTTACCGCCACCTCGTCCTATCTGATGATTTTTCAACTTTTAGTTTTACAAGTCCATTGCTTAAGCTGAGTTTTGTTTACTTTTGGTCCTGTAGATGTGTACGGAACGGCAGTACCCGCCAGCTGATGTGGTTCAGATGCTAGATTCAGCTTTTGCCAATTTGCATCCACAGTGCCCTCAAAACCTTCCTATATTCAGAGAGATACAAATGTGCATGGGAAGAGTTAAAACTCAGATACTTGCTCTTGTTCCGTCTTAGAATAGTCAATTATCCAGGCAGGTTCCTTACATGTATGTGTATCATTTATCGGTATTTTTAATGTGTTCCGAGTTTCTCTAATAATTGTTACCTATACAGAAGCCAGGTTGTGGATGTATGTATGTATGTCGTTAACTTGAGCTTTAGGATATTGGCCGCATTTGCTATCTTGTAATAAACAATGTAGCAGTTTGAGGTGTACCTATTATATTATATATACAATCATGCATTTGTGACATGTTATTTTAACAATGTACTAGTTCGTGAAACTGTATGAACTTCGCATTTGTGGCATGTTATTTTACTCGGTGCTCTTTTTTGTTTAAAGAGGGTTTCCCTTTAAATCCGGATACTAATTCTGAATTTGAATGTTTGGTGTCATATAAAATATCAAATGGTTTAATTTTTTTTTAACTTTAGTACATCATTTGTAAGTTTTAGTTAACCTCTATTGCTAATTTGTTAACAGCCGCTCTATATCAATCAATTGTCAACTCTTGTCGTCGCTCTATATCCGATCAATTGTCATCCCAGGTCAAACGACTAGTTTACATTTGGTACCCAAACCACTTTAAAATCTGGATTCTACTCCACTCATCTCATCTCTCACATAAATAATAAGTAAATTATATTCATTATACTGTAATGATGATAAGTTTCTTAACAAAAAACTGTTAGGAACTTTATCTATAGGATCAAGATGTATGTGATTGCCCTCTTTAAATATCGAAAACTATGAATTTCGCCCTCTGCCATAAAGAACCCGGAATATGTGGATTTTGTGACTCATTTAACCTTTACCCCACAGAGAAAAGGGGCACTACAAATCATTGAATTCGATCTGCGAGGTATACCACAATCCAAATCTACTCGTTAATAAGTATATGGTTTGACATTGTTACCTCTACTAGATACAGTATAGACTTTCATCTTTACCTCGAAGCAACGAACAACGATGTTTATTATAGTTAAAAGAAAAAATAAACTCAACATTCGACTAGAAAACATAACAATTAGTAAGGTCATTCCAAACAAGAATCCGTTTCAATCTGTTGGAGAAAATATATGTAAGTAAAATAACAATAACAATTTCATGCTAACAAACAAGACGATAAATACTTACGCCGTTTACAAGGATCTAGGAGGTTTCTCTAACAATGCAGAAAGAAAAACTTCATCTTTAGACTTGGGAGAAATAGCCCATTTATGTTTCTTGTACCTAAACTGCAGAAACATATACATATAATCATCCAAATCCTTCCTCTTGCAAAAGAATCGATCGATCCATAACAACCCTCCTGGCCTCAAGATCCTATCCCAGTCGAACAAAATAAAGTCCATCAATTGTAGATCAATCCACCCATCCATAAACCCGGTCGTGTGAATCAAATCCATTGTGTTATCAAAGAATGGCAAACGTTGATTCAATGTTACATAAAGTGGAATTAAACCTCTAAGAGCTATCATTTCATTAAATGGAGCTCCAAGATTTAACGCTGTTGTGATGATTGTCACATTATGCTCTTTCATACGTGCAGCAAACGATCCTGTTCCAATACCAAAATCGAGCCCTATTCTAATCTCCCCTGGTTTAACACCCAAAGCATCTTTAATCAAGAAATCCGTTGAAAGTGAAGTGTTTGTCACCCATTTAAGTTTTTCTTTCTCCATTTCAAAACAACCAATGCATTTAGAGTAGCCCCTTTTCGCATTCTTGCTCGATAAGCACTCAAAGTTCCTACACAAATAATTGCTCCACCTCACGTTTCTCCCATCAGGTATCCTCCATAAAGATTCATTAACCGGGTATGGCTTTTGATACAGCTTTGAAGCCCGTGTGAGACACCTTCTTCGTGGCAAAGGATCACAACCTTTGATCATAAGATTCTGAGCAACGTTCCAATCGTCCTTACAAAACGATCCAATGTCATAATCCATATACTCTTCAAGCTCCTTCTTCATAGACACACACCCATGCCCAATCGTATTATATACCTTCTCACTCCCAAATATATTCTTCTTCCCAACACGATTCTCTTTCGGGGTAATATACTTTCTTATTTCCTCCGTAACAAAAGCATTAATTAAAGCATCCTCCTTGGTCGTCCCATTTTCAACTCTAGGTAAACGAATCTGCCTAAGCGAGATATGAGCAGTATAAAGCGGCTGAATCACTACTTCTTGTAAAAACTTCTTATACTCCAACATTGAAATATTCATACTACCCAAATCTTTAGTTTTCTCCAATTGTTGGACTGTCGTTTCGAGCTTATCTTGTAAGGTAAGCATTTTCTCAAGAACTTCATTAACACGAGCGGAAAGTGACATTACATCAAACCCTTCATAAACATCTTTAACTCCATAAAACTGCTTGCAAATATCTTCATTATGCATGAAAAAACCAGCAGAATAGAACCTAAATAAACTCGAAGCGCTTACGATTATAACTAATACTCCTAGAAAAACTTGAATCATGCCTAGAATCCTCCCTAATCTATATTTCGGGAAACAAGATATCTTCATCTTAAACCGTAACTATGAACATAAAAGTTGAAAAACTGATTGAATTGAATAAAGATTATATGCAAAGGTGGTAAGAGTACGGTTAAAGGGAAAGAGTTGTGAAAACGTGAATAATAAGCAACATAAACGTGAGCAAGTAAATCAAGAAATGGGTGGGTTAGGTTTACGATGACCGAAAATCGGCTCATTTTCCGCTCAAAAATCAAACGGTTAAAGATGCAATAGGTGCATCGTTATATTTAATATTATATTGACTATAAGAGGTTTTCAAAGTCATTATTTAAAAAGTGAATTCAAGTATACTAAAAGTATATATTAGGTGGCGTAATAACTAAGTTTAACGTTGTCCAAAAAAATAATAATTACAATTTCTGTGTTAACAAGTTGGTTAGTAAGATATCATCAACACTTGCACAAAAACATATTTTGCATAAAAATATTTTTTAAATTTGTGTTTCAGTAAATCTAATAACCTATTCTGGTAGGATTTTCTTAATACAAATATACAATATATGAGATATGATTGAACTTGTAGAATTTAATAATCGGGTTTGTGGAAGAATATTTTGTATTTCATCAACTTACAACGATTACATTCGAAGCCTATTTATAGAAAATATTAACCTATCGGGCCCAAGCACACATACGGGCTTGGGCTTACATTTGATTGGGCCTCTATAATCTAACATTCCCCTCAAGCTAAGTAGTGGGATTTCCAATGCTTAACTTGTCAAGACAGTGAGCGAAGATCTTTCCGGTAACCGCCTTTGTAAGGATGTCTGCAAGCTGATCTTTTGATGAAACAAATGGAAGCTCGATAATCTCATCTTCAAGTTTTTCTTTGATGAAGTGTCTATCAACTTCAACGTGTTTGGTGCGATCATGTTGAACTGGATTTCCTGAGATCTGGATAGCCGCTTTGTTGTCACACATGATCTTACTGGCTTCTTCTGAGGGATACCCAATTTCTGATAATAGTTTTCGCAGCCACAAGACTTCAGCTAATCCTCGTGCTATTCCTCGGAATTCAGCTTCAGCACTTGAGAGGGCGACAACTTTTTGCTTTTTACTTCTCCATGTAACAAGATTTCCTCCCACTAGGGTAAAATACCCTGATGTAGACCTCCTATTACCTTTGTCGCCTGCCCAGTCAGCATCGGTATAAGCATATATCTTCAGGTGCCCATTTGCTCTGAATAGAACACCGTGTCCAGGAGTTCCCTTGAGATACCTGATAATCCGTAAAGCTGCTTCCATGTGCTGGACTTGAGGTTGGTGCATGAATTGACTTATAACACCTACCGCGTATGCGATATCTGGCCGAGTATGAGCTAAGTAAATAAGCTTTCCCACCGTTCGTTGATACCTTTCTTTATCTGCCAATTCTGTCTCATCTTCCATGAACAATTTCTGGTTAGCAATCATGGGAGTATCCGCAGGTTTGCAATCTAGCATTCCCGTCTCTGCTAGTAAATCAAGGACATACTTCTGTTGACAGATGAAAATCCCTAACTTTGATCTTAGAACTTCGATTCCAAGAAAATACTTTAGTCTTCCCAGATCTTTCATTTCGAATTCTTTGAAGAGATTGGCTTTCAATTTTGTCATTTCTTCCGAATCATCTCCTGTAATAATCATGTCATCAACATAGATTATTAAACAGGTTATGAGTTTACCTCTTCGTTAAAAGAATAGAGTGTGATCAGAATTGCTTTGATTGTAGCCATATTTCTTCATTACTGTGGTAAACCGACCAAACCAAGCTCGAGGAGATTGCTTTAAACCATACAGAGATTTCTTTAGTCGGCAAACTTTACTGGACTCGGAGCTATCATGAATTCCAGGTGGAGTTTCCATGTAAATTTCTTCTTTTAATTCTCCGTGTAAGAATGCATTCTTGACATCGAACTGGTGTAATGGCCAATCCTTGTTTGCCGCAACTGAGAAGAGAACTCTAATAGTATCAATTTTGGCTACTGGTGAGAATGTCTCACAGTAGTCGATTCCATAAGTCTGAGTATACCCCTTTGCGACTAATCGGGCTTTATACCTTTCGATTGATCCATCTGGTTTATACTTGATAGTAAACACCCACCGACATTTAACGGGTTTCTTCCCTGGAGGCAGTTCACATTCTTCCCATGTTTCACTTTTTTTCAGGGCTTCAAGTTCAGTTCCAATTGCTTCCCTCCATTCTTTATACTTGAGTGCTTCTTCAACACTTGTTGGTATTTTTTCAGAATAGATCGCGTTTGCGAAGGACCTGGCTTCCGGAACTAAATTCCTTCTTGCGATATTTGCAACTGGATATCTCGACCCTCTTGAACTTCTTTCAGGTGAGTATCTGTTAGGTGGAATTCCCCTGGTTGATCTAGGTGGAAGATCATACCGAGCTGGTTCAGTCACACTCGGAGTTTCCGTCTTGACCTGTTGTTCATCATCACACATATCAGAGTTATTTGAAGTATCCGGAGATTCAGAGCCACTTACCTCGGATATCGGTTGAGGAGGATCATTGTTGGTGGGAGTGGTACTGTCTTCAGGACTATCAGTCTCCAGATTATCAGTTGGAGTAGGAGTATCAGTATCAGAATCTTCAGGATTATCAGTTGAATTAGGAGTATGCACAGGTGGTGCCCAACTTATCCATCTTAATGCATCATTGTCATTTTCCCCCTGACCATGAAGATGGGTATGATAAAAGAACTCCGTTTCGATAAAGTCACAGTTCAATGTGGTGAACATGTGACGTCTACTGGGGCTGTAGCACCGATACCCGTGTTGATTGACACCATACCCCAAAAACACACATTTCTCTGCACATGGATCAAGTTTTGAACGCTCTATTTTTGGTATATGAACACATCCAAACACTCGAGGTTCGAGGGTTAGAGTTGATGGCAATTTATGGAAATGTGAAAATGTTTGGAGAGGAGTTTTGAGTGCTAGGGCTCGGGTTGGAAGTCGATTAACAAGATATGTTGCAGTGACGAGGGCTTCTGGCCAAAAAGACTTTGGGACTTGGGATTCAATCATAATAGCCCGTGTGATTTCCAATAAAAAACGATTTTTTCGTTCTGAAACCCCATTTTGTCCAGGCGTGTGAGCACACGAAGTTTGATGGATAATTCCCCGTGTTTGACAGAAGGTTTTCATGGAGGTGTTACAAAATTCCCCCCCATTATCCGACCTGAGAATTTGGATTTCACTTTTGAATTGGGTTTTGACCATGTTACAAAAGGATGTGAACTTCGTAAAAACTTCAGACTTATTTTTTAAAAGATAAGTCCAAGTCATTCGAGTACAATCATCTATAAATGTCAGAAAATATCGGAAATTTTGTCCTCCTTCAATTTTAGCGGGACCCCAAACATCAGAATGAATTAACAAAAAAGGTGAATCAACTCTAGTATCATTTGGTTTAAACGTATGTCTATGACTTTTTGCCAAAATACAAGTGTCACAATGAAAATCTTTATTTTTTGGAAATAAATGCGGAAATAACTGACGTAAATAACCAGCGGACGGATGTCCCAATCGTCGGTGCCATAACCATTCTTTCCTATCGTTTGAACCATGAGTCAGCATAACTGAGCCTTGTTGAGTGACTTCATCTACGTAATATAATCCCTGTCTCTCAGTACCACGCCCAATGATCCTTCCCGTCCTGATATCCTGCAAAATGCAAAAAGTGGGGTGCATTAATACCACACAGTTTAATTCTTTCGTAACATGACTAACGGATAATAGCTTGTGTGATAATGATGGCACATAAAGGCATTTCGAGAGTCCTAATTCTTTCGATATTTCAATGGTTCCCCCTCCTTTAACTGGGAGAGTTTCCCCATTAGCTGTGTGAATTCGTGTTTTGTCAACTTTCGAGTTTGACGTTAGATCGGTTATATCAAACGTCATTGTATCAGTGGCACCACAATCAAAAATCCATGAATTACACTTGGCGTTTTTTGTGGCAACATTAACTTCTCCAGATCGGGAAGAAACATTCTCCTCTTCGAAATCATGCACGTTTAACATTAACTTCTTTCCTCCGCCGTTAATCTCTCTGCTGCCTATGATGGCGGCGACTTTTCCAGTCTTGGAGGTTTTGTGGTTATCACTCCACCATTATGGATATCCAACGATCTTAAAGCATTGTTTTTTGGTGTGTTTCGACATACCACACTCTTCACATTTGAGCTTGCTCTTATCCACCTTTGATTGAGTTCGAAGACCCGGTTTGTCTGACCGATGATTCTCGGAAGGATTTGGTTTTGGGTTTTGAAACTGGTTTTGAGCTCCGTTACGAAGCAGGTTCATTAGTTGCATTGCAAGGTTATTATTTTCGTTGTCAGGCGTAGTGGTTTAAATTGTTTAAATTGTTTAAATTTTGGTTTATTGGGCTTTAATTGGTTCTGGGCTTGTTGTTGATTGTAATTGGGCTTACAAGGATCTAATATGATGACTTTAGGATAGAATCACACACACACAAAAAACACAGTCAACTATTGAATATGATGACTTTAGCAGCGATTGAAATTAACACCACACAACTTCGCCGTCAACATCAAATCACACACACACAAAATCACAGACAACGAAAGTTAAAATCAAGTTCGTATATGATGATTTTAGGATCGAATGGCTTCCTATCCGAGCCTTAAGTCGATCGAATCAAGGGTATTGTTCGAATTGAGGTTGCTGATCGAATGGAAGCTGATCGAGATGCTTCCTATCCGAGCCTTAAGTTGATCGAATTAAGAGTATTGTTCAAAGAGGGTGTTCGTGTAGGCTAAGGAAATCTAGTCGAGCGATCCTGTCCGAGGTAATTGAATACCTAGTCGAGTGATTCTGTCCGAGTCTTTTGCTTTTCTATCCGAGTTATACTTAGTCGTGTACTTCTATCCGAGACAGTTGCCAATCTAGTCGTGTAGGGGTCCTAGTTTTATCCGTGTAAGTTAGTTTGGTGTTCGAACACTTTAGTTCGTGTAGGTTGGGTTTTTTTTTGTTCGAATGGTTCTAGTTCGAAGGGGTTAAATTTCTATTCGAATGGACTAGTCGAATGGCTAGTTCGAACAGGTACCTTTTTCGGTAACCTGCTCTGATACCATGTAGAATTTAATAATCGGGTTTGTGGAAGAATATTTTGTATTTCATCAACTTACAACGATTACATTCGAAGCCTATTTATAGGAAATATTAACCTATCGGGCCCAAGCCCACATACGGGTTTGGGCTTACATTTGATTGGGCCTCTATAATCTAACAGAACTTGCCAAAGGTCAATGTACACTTTCTCTTTAATCATGTCCACAAAAATAAACATGTTACACCAAGTCCTTACACACACCGAAATGGACTACTAGTCTCAGTTGCTTATAAGAGCGCATCCGGTGGTTGCGTTATGCGCTTGTATAACGTCATCATGGCTGGTCGGCGGGGTTATAGACGGCGCCATGACGGTTGTGTTACACACGCAACACGCGTTATGTAACGGAATTTTTTTTTTTTTTTTTTTTGTAATGTTAACTTAATTAAAAAAAAAAAATTAAAAGATAGCCGTTATTTTTTTTTTTTTTTTTTCTCAAACTATTCAACCAATTCTATAAATAATAAATCTTAACTAAAAAAACATACACCAAATCATCTTCATTCTCTCTAGCATTCAAATAAACACCACAAAAATGTCACAACACAACGATTATTCGCCATCCGATTCCAACTCGCCTTCCTCCCCGGGCTTCGCAAATTTCCAAACACAACCCGGTGGCTTCACTTCACTACTAGGTGGAAACACCAACATGCAACCTCCACCCCATCAACAAGCCATGAACGAATAGCAACAATTTCAGTTTTGGCAATGGCAACAACAACAATCATTACAAACACAATCATTCCAACAACCACAAACACAATAATTCCAACAATTCCAAACACAATCATTCCAACAACCCCAAACACAATCATTCCAACCGTCTTAGTCGTTCCAACCACAACAAGCAGAACCTAGTAGCTCTCGTAAGAGAAAAGATAAAGGTAAGAAAAAATCTCGGGTCGTGGAAGTCGAACCCCCAGCATCGAAGATTTAGTGGTCACAATCCCAAGAACGACGTTTGTCAGAAAGAATTGGGTTCATGTATCGGAGTGTAGGAGAAAAGGAAACTCACAAAGCGGACCAACTTTTTGGTATCGTGTACTTGGTCATTTCAACGAAGGTTTAGCGGAACCGTTCACAAAAAACCAACTAACGGGGAAATGGAGCCAAGCTTTGCGGTCTTTCATAGCATGTCATGATCGTGCCGAACGAGATCGATCAAGTGGTGAAGATGACAAAGCGGTTTACACAACGGCGTTAACAATGTATGAAGCCAAGGTCGGACGCCCATTTTGTCATCATAGTGCGTGGGAGGTTTTGTATAAATCACCAAAGTTTCTAAATCCTAAAGCCCTTAACGAAGCGGTAGACCTCGACGAAGACGGTAACGAAGAAGAACCGAAGTTCTTTGGTCATGATGAAATTCCACGACCTTTAGGGAAGCCACGAGCACCTAAAGTCGTACGGTCCTCCTTATCCTCTGATGTATCTTCAAAGCGGGACGAGTTTAACGACAAAGTTGTCAAAGAACTTCGCGAGCTTAGGATCTTTAAAACAATGGAGATCCAAGACAAACGTCGTTTTCGGAAAATGGAATTTCTCCGTATGCTTACACATGATATGGAACTAGAGGATCGGGCCGAAGTCGAGAGGATTAAGGGCGAAATACGCGCTGAATTTGCGGCCGAACGTAACAATTAGGTTTAGGTCGAAATAAGTAGTTTGTTTTTAATTATTGTAAACGTATTCTATTTTAAAGTATTATTGTATCGTTTTTTTACTTTTAATGTCAATCTAGGTTTATTTTTATTATTTTGTATTATTAATAATGTATTAAAAATAATATGATAAAAAGAAAAAATTGAAAAATAAAATAATTGGTTGGTCCTAAAATTATGAGTTATGGTTGGGGTATTTTTGGTTTTATATTATGCGCTAAGTTATGCTGACGTGACTATAATATCGAGTTTTTCGGTGTTACGGCTGCAAACGTTCTAAGTGACAACAAAAATGGCTTAAGCATGTTGCTGCATCCTGGTTCAGGATGCTAATCTTGTGAGTTGAGATCGCCATTAGATATTTTCTCACCCAGTTGTTATACCATTAATGATTTATGTGTGACCAGCAAAATAATCTTCGTTTAAATGAAAAGTACCAATGTATGCATAAACCACCCAAATGGAGGTCAAGAGTCCCATAATGTGTATTCAAATGCTTACAATATCTTAACTCGTTTCTTTAAAGAAAACATTATATTACAAAAATTACAAGGTTAGCCCAACCAGACTCTACCCGTTTTGGAATGTACCCAACCCACGGAACCAGACCGTTTTGCCCCCTCAAAATGAATTGAATACAACAACTCCTGCTCCAAGGGATGCTCACAACTATAGCTCATGTGTCTAACATCATTGAAACCATAGATTCTGCGATAAAAAGAACAGTACATGAATTTTAATCCGAACAAAGTACGTCGTATTACCATCAGCATCCAAACCATAAATAGCCAAGAACTACACTAGTAAGGTTAGGCTTGAACTTTGATATTATTATTGTACTATTTTTTGGTCTATGTCCATTTGTTATTATGATGATAATTGTAGCAACGTGTCTCATCCACATGGATAGAATAGTGAGGAGATCAAGTCCGCCGGTTCATTCTGACATAGATAAAGGAGAGTGAAATTTGAATACCTGATAAACCTTATGTTGAGGCTACTAACAACTTCCACCATGGTTTGATGTTGAATTAGGGGTTATCAGACCAAAATATTATCACTTGAGATGTTGTATTATTCTAGAAATTTTGGCAATGATTAGTTATGATGGATAAACTAATTTGTTTAAATTGTTATATAATTTATTACATAGAGCACAGCGGCTCCTAGTACTTTTGCATCCCCATCTGATTGACTATAGTAGGTCAGCTAGATGTGCGAGATACCATATTTGGTATGACTTTTTCGAGACAAGGACCAAAA
The DNA here is from genome assembly GCA_910822075.1 of Senecio squalidus. Taxonomy (NCBI): domain Eukaryota; kingdom Viridiplantae; phylum Streptophyta; class Magnoliopsida; order Asterales; family Asteraceae; genus Senecio; species Senecio squalidus. The sequence continues at coordinate 44,813,242 of CAJVGC010000590.1, forward strand.
TTGTAAACCTAAAAATGCCAGACCAAGGGCCACTGTTGTAATTCACTTAAAACATAGTTATTCTGAAAACAATTCACGAAAGTTCAGAATAACATACCTGCATATCAAGTAAATGTTGACGGAATGAGCCCATAAAGATTCAGTTGGAGCAATAACAATGTCATAGGTAGTTTACATCCATGTCTTATCTGTAATATAACCCTTAACAGAAGACGGATCTTCAACAACATATCAAATGATGGTTGTAAGGCTGGTCAAATGGGAAAGATAGGCATCTACAAGTATCACAAAGAAAAACATGATTTCGTTTTTGCTCAAATGAATTCAAGTATGATATGCAGATAGGTAGTTGTATCATATGCTTAAGGGTGTATGGACTTGCATTTTACGACTGATTATCTATTTATTGGGACATTTTGTAATAGTGGGTTTCTGATGTTTTCATAAAGAGATTTATGCTTCTGATGTCTAAGTTCTTAGTGTGTCTGCAAGACTCTGTATCTTACAGTGTCGCGTAATGATATATAGGGAGTTCAAGAATTATTTACATTAAAAACCAGATGCACTATCACTGCTATTAGTTAATCGGTAGTAACTAAACTTCACCTAAACAGACAAGAACACTACAAAAATTTCATTGATGCCGTTAACTACCCACATGCATAAAACATGGTGGCACCAATCAGTGTTGGTTTCCTACAAGCCAGTTGTACCAAATTGTTGAGTTTGAAAAAGTGGTAAATTAGGGAAGAATAGATTTACTTACCCGCAATAATAGTAACTGCAATTTCAATCCATTACTTATAAATGGTTCAGTTCTGGTTATGTACTCATGTCTTATCTCTAAAGGGTTCAACAAATAGAAACAAAAACAAATAAAGTACGAGTAAAAGAGTTGGAGGTCAGCCGAAGTACTAAAAATTTGTCGAACAAGGTAACGTAATATACAAAGTTTGCCAAAGTGGTGCATATCAAATTTTCGCAATCCTTAAAAGGATCGAGAAATGCAATTTGTAATTTCTAGGGGAACTCGAAATATTCTCGCTCCTACAAGGACTAACACATCTAACTCGTAACTTTCACTGGAACTGCCACGAAAACAAAGTTAAAGAAAATAAAAGGAAATTGTTCCCATATAAATAAAAAGTGGAGTTCTCAGGAGCAACACAATTTGATATTCTTCACATTGGCAGACCTAGTATACTAAGTTACTTTTTCCATTAAAAAAAATATGGTAGAAATAATATAAATTTGTGATCATGTCTGAACAGTAATTATGTATAAAAACTTTACTAGTTTTCGACAAAAAGTGTTCCAATCCAACCCGGGTCCTTTTCTCCCATGTAAAAATTTTGTGATCACACTTTGACCTGTTACCCAACCCATAAAAAGTTAACAACCCGCACATTTTGCCTCAATAACAATGAAAAAGACAACGTTGAAACCGAGTTATGTACCTTTCTTGGCAATTGGCATGCCACCAGACTGAAACTTCCTTCTGCTTCTTCAATCCCACCCCCCACCCCTTCAATAACCAAAACAGCAAGGTCAAAGATGAGCGTCTTAGTAAAATGAATTATTATATTATTCAGATATCTATGCCGAATAAGTTTTATCAACCCAAAGTGTTTTTTACGTCACTCATAAGCATATGCAACAGGACTTCATTAAGTTTGATACAGCACAGCGATATTAACAGACTTCATCTTGTTTAATTTTAACAAATACTTTACACTGAAAACATACAGACAAAGGATTAAACACAATATTTTAAATGATATCAAAATCAGAGTTCAGATTCCCGTGTGGAAGGGCTCTCGCTCAACGGATCAAAGGTACGCCGGGGATAACAGGCTGATGACTCAAAAGAACTTTATTATTATGTACTAATTGTTTTGTTAAACATTTAAGGCCAAAAAACAACATTGTGACTTGCAAAAAGTAAATGTCATAAACTTATAAGTAACATATACTTAAAGAAAATCACACCCCAAAAAGGAAAGATGAATTACAGCCAAGTTCCTAAAGAAGCTTCCGATTAATATCAGTTTTCTAGTATTAACCACCATTACGTTAACACCAAAAGCTAGCTAATAACCTATAGTAGAATGCAAATAATTAGATATATATGTTTTGTTTGTTAATTATAAGAAGATGATAAAGTGAAGGCAGAGAGAATAAAATCTGTAAGAACTCATGTTAAGTTTCGTCAACATCTCCGATAAATCTCCATCGAAAATTTTATTAAGATGGTACAACAAATTTACCTAACATATTAGACTATCTCTTTTCCTGGATAATTATCCATTATAAAAGAATCTTCAAAAAACTGTACAAATAAAACTCGTTCCTACTGGAACAGTGTCATCTCTTTTTCAAAAACGATTCCATTGTTTCCAATTGATTTGCAGAAAATGAAGGTACTTTTTTATGCACCAAAGAAATAATAAACCTAGCTTTATCAATCTTTCCGGTTGTATGAAGCCCCTGAAGTAGTTGATGAATACTGACGACACTTGGAAACCAATTCTTTTCCATACTATTTTTGCACATTGTATATGCCATGTCAAATTCACCTTCTCTACATAAATAATGCATCATCGTTTGATAGATTCTAGCATTTGGCTTATAGCCCTCATCATGTAAAGCAGAATAAACCCTTTGAGCCATATCAATATAACCCGCTCTGCAAAACCCTTTTATAACCAAGTTAAACGTAACCTCATCAGGAATAATTCCAAGATAACGCATCATTCCCATCAAACTATTAGCCTGCCACGCACGTCCTTTACTTACCAAGAACTGAACTCTAGCATTAAAAGTTGCTAAATTTGGTAAACACCCTCTCATCACCATAAGATTCCAAAGCCCATTCCCTATTTCCGCTCGATTCAATTTATAAAAAGCGGATATAAGAGTTGTGTAAGTAATCACATCAGGTGTAATCCCCGATCTTTCCATCTCTCCCATAATCGTATACGCTTTATCAGGAATACCCATTCGACACATGGCATCAATCACAATATTCACAGAAATCAAATCCAATCCAACATGAAATTCACATCTTACATCACCAAGAAACGTCTCAAACGCTTCCAAATCACCTGCCCTAGCCAAAACCTTCAACACAGCATTAAGAGACTTAACCGTACGTTTACAACCAAACAAACCCATATCTTTAAACGTATCAACCGCATGTTTAACCATCCCAGCTTTCCCATACAACATTATAATCCTCATTACAAACCCTTCACGACGACCCTGCGGCAATGCCTTTTGATGTTCAAGCAATTCCTCAATATAATCAAAGCGACCCGCACCGGCTAACCTAGCAACGGTATCCTCAAAAGCAAATTGGTTTTCGATAACAAGACGGTTGTGGGCATTAGCCTTGAATAAAAGAAATAATTTTTTCGGGTTTCGTTCGGCTTTTAGTTTAATAAGTGCAGGTTCTTGTACCTTTAATGGTTTCTTAATATCATTTGCAGTCAAATTAGAATTAATGGTGGTTGTGATGGTGGAATAGGTTCTGAATCTGCGACATAAACGCAGAGAGAGCATAGTTTTGATAAAGAATTAGATCATACCCAGAAAAGATTGATAGAATGTACCTGAGTTATTGACAAGGGTTTAAGGTTGGGGGGGATTTTAGTGGCGGTGAAGGGTTTTACGTAGTGGTAGTAGTGAACCGGTGATTAACCATTTTAGGTTTCGGGTTCTGGCCCATTTGCATACTTTAGATTTTAGATTCTTATCCAACTAGTATCGATCTATTTTGTTATATAAATTACTTCATACTTCTTTCCTTTTAATTTTAAAAATTTCTCAACATTTACTTTTTAATCATATAAAATCAAAATAATTAAAATACTATCTATCTTTTATTATTTCTTCCAGATTTTTATTTTGAAACAATCACACGCATAATGTTTTTTAAATTCAATAACATGTTTAAAATTTTAATTTGTTTATTTTAGGAAAATATAAATGTTTTATATTACTTTTTACATGTTTTTTCTCAAATGATGTTGGTTTATTGTTAAATTTTTATTCGAAATGATATAATATAGATTTCGATGCAAATTAATAAGTACATACAATAATAGTTTCAATCTCGATTTTTTGACAATTGTTATTTTGATCTCAATTTTAAAATGATTTTAGTAAAATACGATCGATGAAACCCAATAAATAAATAAATATTTCTAATATTTTAAATGAAAAGAGTAGAAAATTAAAGAAAAATGAAAAAATAAAATTTCAAATAATTCTGTTGGAAATTTTAAAAGGTTAATTTTTTTATAAACTAAAAAACCAATCAAATAATGATTGTTTCAAAATCAAAAGATTGGGTACCGACTTTGTGACATTTGAACTCATGATTTGACATGCCACTTGAGACCGTGGACATAAATAATTTACATATATGTGAACTAAAAAGTATCGGTAGATTAAACTTGACAAAAATATAAAATAGTTAAAACATGTAACTAAAAATCTAAAAACAAAATGGAGTTTTTATGAAAAACATGGATTGATTTCAATTGCCTAAACGAGTTTAATAAGTCAAATGGCCTGAAACAAACTAAATTTCGTACGACCCAAACAAAAAATATTTATTTTTATGTCCCGAAGAACATAATTTGAAACTATTAGAAATAACAATAGGTAACTATTTTTAGATTCTTAATGACTCAAGTAGAATATATAAACTATTACATGTAAGCACTTCGGGTTTATTATGACAATTAAGAGGGGACGAGAATTAAAAAATGATTATCATTTAATTCGTTTTATGACCGATCAAACCATAAAACCTTACTTCATAAGGCCCGAAAGGGCCGAACTATGAACTATTACAAACAACATATATATTATGCGACGAAATCAAGAAAACAAACTTTTGGATCAGGTTTCGTCAAAACGGATCCGTAACGACTGATGCTCACCCATGCTTATATCCTTTCACCGGAAAGACACTGTCAAGGCATCATTGAGGTAGGGCATCGAAATGTAATAACAACGTTGAGATGGTCAAATAGAAAATAGAAGTGAGAATCATAAAGGTAAAATTGTCTAACATAAGGAATATGTGATTAGTAGGTCAAGTTCGGAGGTGTCAAGAATGGTCACCACGAAAGTAATATAGGTGGGTTGTATAATCTCGATCTACTAACCAGTCAACTCGGGTTCTTTTCACTTCAACTTTTGGTTGACTATATTGTTGAGTGGCTTAACTCGTTTACCTGAAAGTCTATTCGAGTATTTTTGAAGATAAAAATATTTCAAATTTAATAATTAATCTACGTAATAACCTAAAGTAACCCATTTGAACCTCGAAAGTAATAATCCTTATTTTCTTTTCTTATTGTATTCCATTTGACATTTTAATTTTTTTTCGTCTAGCTAAATTATAGAAAATATACGTATTTAAATAGTCTGACCCATTTAACCGAAACTCATATGATATGATTGATCCGAGGCAAACCTGTTAACCTAGTTATTAATGTATTATGCCATACCGGGTCGGGTTCGGGTAACATGTTAGGGTTGAAATTTCATTCCGATGATGATAGAATAAACTTATTCAGCTTGAGTAATTCCAATACGTCAACGAGAACCAACAATCTCAACACGGTTTGAAATGTCGTCACTAATGATGTAACCACCTTCGGACAGAATCAAATCATATGTCTTGGGCTCTACGTCACTAGCAAAGCATAAGTCGAGTATCAAACATAAGAATGTCGGGAATAAAGAGATCGGTCACTCACAATTCAAAAGTGTGTGATTAGTAGACACTTATCGTTCACTCATCGAGAATCAATAGTGTCTCAACCAATAACAAAATGTCACGTCATTCAAAATTTTGTATATTTTGTCTTTAAAGCAAATTGTCTTTCATCTAACGATAAAGACACTCTTTCTGATTACTTTGTATATTTGAAGTATAATTTATTCATTATAAACATTCCTTATTAACTAGGTATCAAAGTTTAATATGAGGCCCACGACTCTACTATTTTGATCATCTATTAAATGTTTTAGCATCATCGGAAAAAATGTGATACTCGACAACCCCCTTTTGTTCCTTTGCCAACTATAACACGAACACCATCAGGCTAGCTTGGTTAAATAAAACCCAACCTAAGTAACTTGTTTTTTGTTGTGATGATGTAGTTTTAATAGATTAGAAATTAGATGCTGATTGCGATTGTTTGATCATCTTTTAAATGTTTAGATGTGAAACAAGAAAAGTAATTAATTTCTGAAAAGGTAAAAAAAAAAGAATAAAGGAATAAATATTAAGTAATTTTGCATTTTTCTGATAAAATGATGAATAGATAAGCTTTAGCTAAAACCAATGTTTTGAAAACCGGGTTTCGAATCGACCCGGTCGAGTCACCGGGTCACCGGGTTACCGGTTCAACCGGTTCGACCGCCGGGTCAACCCGGTCTTCCACCACAACAAAATAAAACAATATTTCTGATGATACGAAAAAATACCTATAAAATCATGAATATTTAATATATTTAGTTTAAAAGTCATATACTAATAAATATAACATGTAAAAACTAATATTATACCGTAAATATATGTAATTAGCTTGCTTTATTTGCAAAAAATCCTGAAAAATCACAAAACCCGGACCTGTTTAATTTGACCCGTTTTTTGTCGAAAAAACGGTTCAACCGGTTCGACCGGCCGGGTCGAACCGGTTTTCAAAACACTGGCTAAAACAAGAAAAAATCAATGGCGATTCAACAAAACATCCTTCATCGTACTTACATGATCCAACAAAAACCCGGTGACCGGAAAGATAACTTCGTACCAGCCGAACAATTCTTGCCGTTAGAAACACAATTTAGACGACGTTTTCTAACTGGGATTGGAACAGCTTCATTAGTCACCATTGGTGCTAACTTCGCCGGAACAACTAGCTTTCTTCTTGGGCTGTCACCGGATAATGCGCGGACTCTCAAACTTGACGTCCTTTATCCCATCAAAGGCTACACCCGGTGTATCAATTCTGAACAAGGATTTGGTTCGTTTAATACTCCCTTCTATGTTAACTTTTTAATCAAACTTATATAAATAATGCATTCGTGTCATTTCTAATTTTGAAATAAGCGGGCTTATTGCTTATTGATATTTTGGCTTATGTTTCATAAGCCCGGATTTTCCGGCTTATATAACCGTTTATGAACTTATTACTGTGTATTATGACATAATAAACAGTAATAAGCCCATAAATGGTTACATAAGTCAGAAAATCCGGGCTCATGAAACGTAAGCCGAAATATCAATAAATCAAGCACAAACAAACACCCCCTTATTGATTTTGAATATCTCGACTCAAACTTGACCTCAAAATTTGAGTTTGTTATTGATGGGTTGTAATAATGGGCAGAATTTATATACCCGCAAAATTGGGTTGGAGACCAGACCTTATTGTATAGAGCAGCTGGGAAGGCGGAGATGGAAAGATCACTTGATTTACCTCCAGTCAACCGTCCTAGGATTAGGAATGTAAACGAACCGGTTGTTGCCTTTGGTCCACCAGGGTCAACTGGTGAGCTCAATGTTAGTGTCATCGTTTCTCCTGTTTCTCCCGATTTCACGTAAGTAAGTCGTGTGTAATGTGTTACTCTATTCACTATATAAAAATGAAACATTAAGCTGACTAACAAAGCGAATCAAGCTACTTCCCAACTTTACCACATTTCAATATGTTTCATGCATAAAAAAATAACGAAATCAATATTTATTAACACAAATCGCAAAAGGGAAAACACATTTGGTTAACTGTAACACAAAATATATGTTCTAGTTTGTATCTTTATTTCTGGTGAGGACATTAACCGAATCAAAATAAGTCATTTCCCAAAACAAACTGTTAGTTGTGACTTAAGAGGTCAAAATTCTATATTCTATCAGCAAGTGTATACATATGAACCGAATCAAGTTATGGTTCCAAACTAATAAGTGTTGTTGTTGAATTATTGACAGAATTGAAGCATTTGGAGATCCAGAGGAGGTAGGAGAAGCTATTGTTCGAAAAATTACAGGGTCAAGCCGTCGGCCAGGTGTTAAAGGAACACTCATAAAGTCAAACTTGAGAGAAGATGAAACGAAGAAAATAAAGTATTATGTATTAGAATTTGCAGTGGAAAGCCCAACGTTTAAGCGTCACAATGTGGCAGTTTGTTGTGCTCGTGGTGGACGTTTGTTCACTCTCAGTGCACAAACACCAGAATCAAAATGGTCGACTCTCGAAACAGACTTTTACAACATTGCTGAATCTTTTACCTTAACCTCTTAACCCCAAACTTGTGTATGCACTAGGAACACATTTGACTAGTAGAAAGTAATACAATTATATTCTTTAATTTTCAGTTTGTTGCAAAATAATAGGATAACCTGTAAAAATTTCACATGGATCACACACGTCAAATATATGCAATTATAAATATAAAAACATGAACAAATTATATATTTTATTGCTCTTATCCATTGGATCAAAACAATGTTTTGAAAATCGGTTTTTTAGTTGAACCGAATTTTTGTCAAAAGTGTTGAACCGGATGGTTCAACTTGGATGACTAGTCAAACTTAAATGTTCATTAAAAACCCTACTAATTTTAAAATTCAAAATTAGACTACTAAAAGTATTATATATAAAATAAAATACACTTACAATTCACTCAAAAATAATATTAAGTAATTACAATCCAACGAAAAATTAAGTTTTAAATTTCACGAACAATCAAAACATATTACCAAACAATCCAAATCATGACACCATCATAATAGCAATAAAAATAACATCTAATTTATCGATAAAATTATCATATTAAACGACCAAACAATAATAACATTCTATTTTAATGATATAAACAATAAGAAGACAAGATTAACAATTAAAAATTACATTTAGAAAATGTTTTATCTTGTCATTACATTAAAACATTTTTTTATTTTTAATTTTTCTGAAAAAACCGATATTAACTGAACCAATTGAACCGATTAAACTGAGAAAACCAGTCGGTTTGATCATTGCCCGGTTTCTTAAAAAAACCCGCTAGAGTTAAACCGCTCGACCGACTGGTACACGGTTCGTTTAAACCGGTTTTTAAAACAATGGATCAAAGTAACAATTAATCTCTCTCCATTTAAATTATGTCTTTTTACACCTACAAAGTTTGTCCCAATTTTCACTTTCTTTTTAAACATTAAAAACATATAGTTTTTACATCCTATTTTGTTAAGGTACATATTTCTATGCATTCGATCCATATTAACCGTATTAATTCGCTTTTGAACTAGAACAGTTAGGTAGCAAACAAAAGAAACGTGACTAAAAATCACTGTATCTCGACAATATATGGCTCCAACTGACTTCCAAACTAAACTCACAACCAAAGCAAAGTGCATGCTTCCATTTGCAGTTAGTACTCTTGCTATATGATCAATCAGATGTGTAGTGAGACTTTTGAAAGTTTTCGTTTCTTTGGTCGTACTCTTAACAAGGTACTAGCATTTTCTTTCATAATCTCCCACTCTAAATATAACGGAGTTTGCTTCTTTACCTAATGAGGATCAAGATAGAGAAATGATACCACCATTGCAAATGTTAAGGTTTCGTTATATGGTTTTGTGATTGGTGCAGAGTTATGCTAAATACGATATTGGACAAATAGGTTGAAATTTATTAAATATGGTTTTTATAACTTTTTAAAACCTCATTAATCGCTTTTGGTTGGCACATGGTATGGGTATAAAAATTAAAAGGGAAAAATAAGGTTTTAATTATGTGTTTGAAGTGGAAATTACTGATATATAAAATACAATTTTACAAGTCCAGAAAAATATGGTTTTTTATTTAAGGAAAAAATACTGATTGAATAACGTCGTTGATCATAATGGTCGTTGGAGAAGACTAGCAAATTCACACACGAGTAAGGTAAGCAATGATAGTTGAGTAGTTGTGGAAGTTGTACAAACTTAAGCTAATATGGAGCTTCACCCCGACTTTTGTTTATTCCATTAAGGGTTTGATTATACATACATTGGCTTATATGGAGGTTTATATTTTGAGACACTACGAAAAGTAGTGTTTTTTTACATAAAGTCACGCAATCATTCCTAATTATTTAGTTTATCAATTACTAGTTGAAAGGGAAATATGCGTGATTATACTCTGGACTTAAAAATGTATAATAAACCAACTTCAAATTGTATTCGGAGATATGCAATTGGGTTAATTATCAGTTATAGTATGTATAAGATTGAGATTCCTTTATTTTAAACTTTCAACTTCTATACCAACTAATAAGTTTTTTATTGTCAATTTATTCTAATTCTTCTTGGAGTTAATTACATGATTGGTTCCTGAGGTTTGCAGAAATTTCACAAACATTCCTATAAATTTTTTATTACACCAATCATCCTTAAGTTTAGAACTTGTTGATCGAACAATCCCTATTTTGGATGTCCGTTAAATAGCGTCGTTAAGTCAAGTCATGTGCCTTACACATGAAGATATATCTGTCATTTTACAATCATCTTTTCAAACAACCATTTCTTTTTTCTTGAGTAATAACCTGGAACCCTTTTTCCTTAAATAATCATGAAGGTAATCATCACGGCTCGAATTATCATGACCAGCTAGATGCACATGTCTAGTGAATCGGGTCAAAAAATCTCGGGTCGGGTTTCAAAAAGTAAAAATAATTGAAGTTAGAGATATAATCATCAAACGGTCGGAAATCAAAAAACGGTATCGGTTCTATTTCCGATAGAGATATAGTCATCAAACGGTCGGAAATCAAAAAAACGGCACCTGTTCTATTTCCGATTCATTCCGAGTCAACTCAGTTGAAGAAATTTAAAAACCATTTTAGGCTACGTCGTTTGACATTAAGAGATTCATTAGCAGAAGAAAACGGTGACGGTTTATCTTCCTCCGGTAAACTCAGAACAACGAAATTAGTAAACGTGTGAGGTCTACGCAACTGGATAACCACGTGATCATAAACCATAGCAGCTTCTTCAGTTGTATCAAAAGTACCCAACCACAACCGTATCGTCAGATCTCTTATCCCCGTCGCAAATTTATTTTTTCTATAAACAAAAACATATTTTTATTTTCAAAAATTTATTTTTAAAGATGAAATCTTACTAGAATTTAACAAAATAACTTCACATAATTACGTATCAACATAAGAAACACATTATAAAACTAATTACTATTCATTTGGGATTAAACAGAAAACATAATCACTCTTTAAAAGCTACTACATTAGGGTTAAGTTGCGATGAAGTGTTTGTGGATCTCCATCGAAGAGAGAGAGAGAGAGAGAGAGAGAGAGAGAGAGAGAGAGAGAGAGAGAGAGAGAGAGAGAGAGAGAGAGAGAGAGAGAGAGAGAGAGAGAGAGAGAGAGAGAGAGAGAGAGAGAGAGGTGTATACAAATAGGGTCCAAGGTGGTTTGTCGCCAATGATGATTTCGATGAAGGTGGCGATATGAAAAGGAAGGAGTTTGTTTTTGATAATGGAGGTGAAAGAAAGAAAATGAGAGAGAAAATGATCTTATTTTGGAGGAAAGAGAAAAAAAGTGATGACAAGGGTAGGTGGGTGAAATATTTTTTGCTTCTTTTTTACATAATATAAATATAAGTGGTAGATGAAGGTAAAATGAAAAGGATACTATCAAGCGCGAATCATGTGAGTTTACTTAACAGAATAGTTAACGGGACATTTAAAATAGGGACGGATCGAGCAATAAATTTGAAACTTTGGCATGATTGGTGTAATAAAAGCTAATAGGGATGACTGACGAAATTTCTGTAAACTTTAGGAACCATTCATGTAATTAACTCTTTTTATTGAAAACCTTTGAGAATAGAGGAACTGAAGAAGCATACGAGTGGTATTTTTAGTACGTTCATTATTTAATTGAGCATTTCGAGTTCATATTTACTCCATGGAAATCGCAAAATGAGGTTCAAATGGTATAATAGGTTAAAAGCGTTTTGGTTAGATCAAATAATTTTAATTGTTGGTGAAACCGTGGACAACATTGTTGTTTTGATCAATTTGTTCCATTGATACATATTTTTATCCTGAAACTTATGTATGTTATTGTTTTAAAATTTGTATACGCAGGTAACCCTTGGGTATAACAATAGTTATATATTCACTAAAATTAGTGTTGCTATACATCTTTGTTATTCATTTGTTCAACTTTGAGTCGTCAAACCTAATTGATATGTTATTAAAATCGATATGTTATTAAGAGTACACTTAAGTAGTGTTATTTAGACTTAATGGTCTTAATATGAAAATGACTCAATCCACAAAGTCATTTCCTGTTTTTTTGTTTTATGCTTAATTAATAAAGATGGGTTGAATATTCAAGGTCACAGAGGGTGAGGTCCTTCACATTAATGTTATGTTTGGTAGGAGCTTTTAAAGAGTTTGTTGGAGCTTAAAACTTTTAGTTTTATTGAAAAATCTTTAAAAAAAATGTTTGAAAAATGGAGGTTTTATCTTTTATTTTCAGCAAAAAAATTCCAAAACTAAAAGCTATTTTAAGTAGCTTTTAAAAGAGTAAATTACATTGTTGGTCCATGTGTTTGTACCAAAATCTCTATGCATTCGATCTATATTTAGTAAGTATTGATTCGCTTTTGAACTAGAACAGTTAGGTAGCAAATAAAAGAAACGTGACTAAAAATCACTGTATCTCGACAATATATGGCTCCAACTGACTTCCAAACTCAACTCACAACCAAAGCAAAGTGCATGCTTCCATTTGCAGTTAGTACTCTTGCTATATGATCAATCAGATGTGTAGTGAGACTTTCGAAAGTTTTCGTTTCTTTGGTCGTACTCTTAACAAGGTACTAGCATTTTCTTTCATAATCTCCCACTCTAAATATAACAGAGTTTGCTTCTTTACCTAATGAGGATCAAGATAGAGAAATGGTACCACCATTGCAAATGTTAAGGTTTCGTTATTGAGTGGAAAAGATAAACCATCCCGTTATATGGTTTTGTGATTGGTGCAGAGTTATGCTAAATACGATATTGGACAAATAGGTTGAAATTTATTAAATATGTTTTTTATAACTTTTTAAAACCTCATTAATCGCTTTTGGTTGACACATGGTGTGGGTATAAAAGTTAAAAGGGAAAAATAAGGTTTTAATTATGTGTTTGAAGTGGAAATTACTGATATATAAAATACAATTTTACAAGTCCAGAAAAATATGGTTTTTTATTTAAGGAAAAAATATTGATTGAATAACGTCGTTGATCATAATGGTCGTTGGAGAAGACTAGCAAATTCACACACGAGTAAGGTAAGCAATGATAGTTGAGTAGTTGTGGAAGTTGTACAAACATAAGCTAATATGGAGCTTCACCCCGACTTTTGTTTATTCCATTAAGGGTTTGATTATACATACATTGGCTAATATGGAGGTTTATATTTTGAGACACTACGAAAAGTAGTGTTTTTTTACATAAAGTCACGCAATCATTCCTAATTATTTAGTTTATCAATTACTAGTTGAAAGGGAAATATGCGTGATTATACTCTGGACTTAAAAATGTATAATAAACCAACTTCAAATCGTATTCGGAGATATGCAATTGGGTTAATTATCAGTTGTAGTATGTATAAGATTGAGATTCCTTTATTTTAAACTTTCAACTTTTATACCAACTAATAAGTTTTTTATTGTCAATTTATTCTAATTCTTCTTGGAGTTAATTACACGATTGGTTTCCGAGGTTTGCAGAAATTTCACCAAACATTCCCACCAATCATCCTTAAGTTTAGAACTTGTTGCTCGAACAATCCCTATTTTGGATGTCCGTTAAATAACTTCGTTAAGTCAAGTCATGTGCCTTACACATGAAGGTATATTTGTCATTTTACAATCATCTTTTCAAACAACCATTTCTTTTTTCTTGAGTAATAATCTGGAACCCTTTTTCCTTAAATAATCATAAAGGTAATCATCACGGCTCGAATTATCATGACCAGCTAGATGCACATGTCTAGTGAATCGGGTCAAAAAATCTCGGGTCGGGTTTCAAAAAGTCAAAGTAATCGAAGTTAGAGATATAATCATCAAAGGGTCGGAAATCAAAAAACGGTATCGGTTCTATTTCCGATAGAGATATAATCATCAAACGGTCGGAAATCAAAAAACGTGCCGGTTCTATTTCCGATTCATTTCGAGTCAACTCAGTTGAAGAAAATTAAAAACCATTTTAGGCTACGTCGTTTGACATTAAGAGATTCATTAGCAGAAGAAAACGATGACGGTTTATCTTCCTCCGATAAACTCAGAACAACGAAATTAGTAAGCGTGTGAGGTCTACGTAACTGAATAACCACGTGATCATAAACCATAGCAGCTTCTTCAGTTGTATCAAAAGTACCCAACCATAACCGTATCGTCAGATCTCTTATCCCCGCCACAAATTTATTTTTTCTATAAACAAAAACATATTTTTCTTTTCAAAAATTTATTTTTAATGATGAAATCTTACTAGAATTTAACAAAATAACTTCACATAATTACGTATCAACATAAGAAACACATTATAAAACTAATTACTATTCATTTGGGATTAAACAGAAAACATAATCACTCTTTAAAAGCTACTAAATTAGGGTTAAGTTGCGATGAAGTGTTTGTGGATCTCCATCGAAGAGAGAGAGAGAGAGAGAGAGAGAGAGAGAGAGAGGGGTGTATACAAATAGGGTCCAAGGTGGTTTGTCGCCAATGATGATTTCGATGAAGGTGGCGATATGAAAAGGAAGGAGCTTGTTTTTGATAATGGAGGTGAAAGAAAGAAAATGAGAGAGAAAATGATCTTATTTTGGAGGAAAGAGAAAAAGAGTGATGACAAGGGTAGGTGGGTGAAATATTTTTTGCTTCTTTTTTACGTAATATAAATATAAGTGGTAGATGAAGGTAAAATGAAAAGGATACTATCACGCGCGAATCATGTGAGTTTACTTAACAGAATAATTAACGGGACATTCAAAATAGGGACGGATCGAGCAATAAATTTCAAACTTTGGCATGATTGGTGTAATAAAAGCTAATATGGATGACTGACCAAATTTCTGTAAAATTTAGGAACCATTCATGTAATTAACTCTTTTTATTGAAAACCTTTGAGAATGGAGGAACTGAAGAAGCATACGAGTGGTATTTTTAGTACGCTCATTATTTAATTGAGCATTTCGAGTTCATATTTACGCCATGGAAATCGCAAAATGAGGTTCAAATGGTATAATAGGTTAAAAGCGTTTTGGTTAGATCAAATAATTTTAATTGTCGGTGAAACCGTGGACAACATTTTTTTTGATCAATTTGTTCCATTGATACATATTTTTATCCTGAAACTTATGTATGTTATTGTTTTAAAATTTGTATACGCGGGTAACCCTTGGGTATAACAATAGTTATATATTCACTAAGATTAGTGTTGCTATACATCTTTGTTATTGATTCGTTCAACTATGAGTCGTCAAACCTAATTGATATGTTATTAAAATCGATATGTTATTAAGAGTACACTTAAGTAGTGTTATTTAGACTTAATGGTCTTAATATGAATATGACCCAATCCACAAAGTCATTTCTTGTTTTTTGTTTTATACTTAATTAATAAAGATGGGTTGAATATTCAAGGTCACGGAGGGTGAGGTCCTTCACATTAATGTTATGTTTGGTAGGAGCTTTTAAAGAGTTTGTTGGAGCTTAAAACTTTTAGTTTTATTGAAAAATCTTTAAAAAAAATGTTTGAAAATGGAGGTTTTATCTTTTATTTTCAGCAAAAAAATTCCAAAACTAAAAGCTATTTCAAGTAGCTTTTAAAAGACTAAATTACACTGTTGGTACATGTGTTTGTACCAAAATCTCTAATATGGAGCTTTTTTAAAATAATTATTCCACTAGTCTCCATTGTTGTAAATATGTTACGTTTGTGGTCCATTTTTCTAACGTCCGTCAAATCTTAATGATTTTAAACGCACGTGCTCCCCACATGCGAGTATTTCAGTCTTTTAACGCCCCACCTACTTTTTTCTCTCTTATTGACACCATTCATCACTCTCTTTCTCAATTTTAAAATACTTTAAACCCAAATTTTTTGATTTAGTGAAAAGGAAATGGTGCTCAACTAATTTGTATAAGTGAAAAAGAAATGGGCGATCAATTACCATCTTACGATAACATTTGTTTATATTTTCTCTTAATTTTTCTCGGTTGTTATAAGTTACAATTGATAAACCTAGTATGTGTTCGTTAAGGGTACATTATGGTGGAAGTTTTACAAATTTTCCCGGTAGGTCATACATTGGAGGTACTTCCCAAATCGTTGATAATGTATATATGAATGAGTTCTCAGTTATTGAGATTGATGGTGTCATGAAACAATTAGGTTATGTTGATGGGTTACCAAAATTCTACCATTTTCTAAAACCTGGAAGGGATGATACAGGGCTAACAACTTTAGGAAATGATTTAGAACATAAGCTTATTGAAGTATATGTTGAATATGGAATGACCGATGTACAAACATATTTCTTACCAACTAATCCCAGTAATGTTGTACTAGAGAAAATTGATGACCCAAATCCCACTAGTAAACTAAATGTTAGTCAACCAGTAAGTCAAACTTGTGTTGGAAACCCGTTTTTGGAGTGGAATGAGTCCGAACCAACATAAATTGAACCAAAAACTGAATCAGTTAGTAAAACTCAGATGGAACCTAATGTTCAACCAACATAAACCCAGATGGCAACAGAAGCATAACCAGTTGAAGGTAATGCTATCCAAGTTGATGAAGATTTCATAGTTGATGTAGAAAAATGTGCATAATGAACTTAATATTGAGGTTACCTTATTTGAGATTTCTAAAAACGTAGGACAATGGAGTGTTGGTAGTAACATTTTAACTAGATGAAAACACAGTAACTGAGAATGACTTAGATGTCTTGGCTAATCAAGACTTTGTTAGTGATTCAAGTTTAGAGGGTGATATTGAGCATATTAGAGGAGAGAATTGCATTTAATCGGGAATGACTAAGAGAGAGTGAGGGCAATATGCAGAGGTAAAACACCCATATTTGGGTCAAATGGGAAACGTGGGCCATATGGGAAAAGTGTAAATTCTGACAAATCTTTTAAAAAATATGTTGGTGCAATATCTGTGACCGTTGTTCTAGATTAATTAAGTCTTTAGTAATAGTTTGTTTGCGTCTGTAATAGTCCAATAACATTGTATTGTTAAGTGGGCTACTTAGTCTGTTATGGGTGTTAATGGACTTTGCATAGTCCATGAGCCCATTAGTGGCCCAAGCCTGTGAACATGTCTCTATATAAAGAGACATTGAGTTTAGGTTTAGGGTTAATGAATCAATGGTTAATGGTCAGAGACAGACTGAGAGAGTTCTGAGAATACTTTATTGTAATTGAGTGATTCAATAATAAAGTATTTGGAATTCGGTAATTACGTTTTGTTCTTATTGTTAATATCGATTATTACTTGTTTGATATACTGATTACGAGATTCCGCCTCGTGATTAGTTAGTTTAATCCTGTAGATCGGACCACTGGGACCTACAATTGGTATCAGAGCAAACGCATTGTTTGCTCTCTATCGAGATTTGGTTCAAGATTATATATCAGGTTTTAATCGATTTTGGGATTTAGGGTTCTTCAATTCTTCTCGCGGCTGTTTAAAAAATTAGGGTTTCTAAATTTTCTGACAGCTGCAGTCTGAGAATTAGGATTTCTGACGGCAAGTTCGTGGACCTGATCAAAAATCAACTTCGTAGACTAATCATCTTAGTGGGCTTCAATTTTTAACCATTTTGGGCTTCAAATTGTATTAACTAATTGGGCTTGAGAATAGACTTAATTGGCCCTAGAATTCTAGAGAGTCAAAAAATTGGACGGTGAAATTAAAAGAAAGTCAACAGAGAAAAGGGGGATTAAATTTTTTTGGCAGCGATTGAGGATTTGTTTCCTTAGCCGACAAAAGAAAACCAGCGGCAGTGGGAAACAAATAGACAACAGCCAGCGATCGTTTTCGTCTCACCATTTCCGTTTCATCATCTCCTCATCTTCGTTTCATCATCCTCATCTTCAAAACAGCAGCGGCGAACATCTACATCATCTTCGTCGGATCTTCGGCGAACAACCAGTTTCATCTTCGTTTCATCTTCGGCGAACAACCAGTTAGCCTCATCTTCGTTTGAAGACATCTTCGTTATCATCTTCGTGGCAGTGATTAACAGGGCACGAACATCATCTTCGTGGTGATTGTTCGACGATTAGACGAACATCCTGTTCGTGATTAATGTTTGTTGATTTTCGTTGGTTAATTTTGTGAATTAAAGAAGACACAACGATTAAAAGGGGACGAACAATCAGTCTTCGGTTTTTCATTTTCGTTTGTTTTCATCTTCGTCGATTGATTATATTGGTTGATGTTCGTTCGCTTGATCTTTATTTCGGTTTTGAATTTCATCTTCGTGGCTGTTGTTCGTGAAAAATAGACGAACATCTTGTTCGTGTTTGAAGGTTTGATTACATCTTCGTGACTGTTTCGTGTTATACATGTTCGTCAGATTATCTTAAATCATCTTCGTGGTCAAATTGAAAAACATCTTCGTGGACAAGTTCATCAGATTGATTTCAACAAGTTCGTGTGAGTGTTATTAATTCAAGTTCGTGACTGATTTCCAATAGATGCTCGTGAAATCAACAATCAGACTTACTGTTCGTCTTCGTTTGATTGATTGTTTAGTATTCGTTGGCAGATTGTTAGTTTTGGTTTATTTATGTTCGTAAAGTATTTAGGACAAGTTCGTTTTGGCACTGCAGACTAAAATTTGGGCCTTCTTAATCGGACTTGGGCTTATAGCTTATTAGACTTGGTAATTGGGCCTCTCATTTTGGATTAAAAGTTTTGGACATTGAATTTGGACTCGTTAATTTGGACTGAACCGTTTATTGGACTTAAAATTAATTGGACTCATTACTTGGACTTAATTAATTCAACAAAATTTTTAGAAATGTATTCTTTTACATGCGATAGTCCAACCGATGAACAAAGTTGAAGTAGAAGAGCCATTCTTAGAAGTGAATATGACACATTCACAACTAAAATTAACGAAACTTTTGAAGAAACTGTCACCAGATACACCAATCTCCTTGCAGAACTTCACAAACTTCGTATATATATTGGAGATGTAAAAACAATAGAGAGATTTTTGGAGGCTTTTCCTAAGCGTTGGGAGGTATGGACAAAATTTATAAAAGATGAAATCGATTCTATATATTATCGTCAACAAGTAACTCTGTGGAAGGTGATTGAAAGATTAAGAGCATATAAATCAGCATCAATGGCATCTATTGAGGAATTTCGCGGTGAAGCTCGTGGTACTACAGGTGATTCTAGTACTACAAGTGAAATTGGCTCGAATGAAGAGGATATTCAAAATATTGAAGATACTGAACATGATTCAAAGGTTTGCAGCTATACGTTGGACCTATCCAACAAAAACTTCATTGAAAAGATGGCCGACCTCAAATCTTTTACAACCTTAACTATTCAAAACGATAAATTGACTAAGTCAGTATCCGCCTTGGTATCTCA
Organism: Senecio squalidus; assembly: GCA_910822075.1. Classification (NCBI taxonomy): domain Eukaryota; kingdom Viridiplantae; phylum Streptophyta; class Magnoliopsida; order Asterales; family Asteraceae; genus Senecio; species Senecio squalidus. The sequence goes on from CAJVGC010000590.1 coordinate 44,832,939, forward strand.
GCAAACTGAACTCAAACAAACCATCTCGAATTTAACTTATCAAAAAGATGAATTTTCAAAGAAATATTATAAAACTGAGACGAATCGAACGGAACTTTTATCGAATGTCGGTCTTTTGACACAAAAAATTGACATATTATATGAATGTATCGAAACTGAAAAGAAAAAGTTTGCTGAAAAGGTCCAAGAGTTAAACCTTTGTGAAATACAACTAACTGAGCAGGAAAGGAAGTTCGAGCAATTCCGTACTTCTTCAAGTACTTTGAACTCCATCTTGAGTCGTCAGCGCACAAGTGGAAAATCTGAAGGTCTAGGGTATAACGAAACACCTCCTCCTTTTAATCACAATTACAGTTTTCTCAAAACCGAATGTGACGTGAAGGAAAACAACGTTGACTCTTCCTGTGAATCTACCTCTACAAAGGATGATCAGACTGAGTCAAGTACTTCAACTGGGTCGAGTGTTTCGAAAACGACAATGAGTACATTAGCTGAAAACTCAAAACCCAAACAGCCTATGGATGACTTGAAGTGTTTTAAATGCCGAGAACATGGTCACGTGGCCTCTGTATGTCCAAAGAAGAGGAAAGAGCAAGCTAACAGATCGTGCTCTCCGAAGAAAGAACAAGCTAGCGGATCGTCTTCACCAAAGACTAATCGAATGGCTCATTCTTACTCACTTGTACGGAAACAGGTGCATCATGCTCGGCACTCAATGGCTCGGTCTTATTCACCTGTACGGAAACAGGTGCCTCAGAAGTGGATTAAGAAACAGGAACACACGGGTGTTGCTAATGATCGTTCATTTCAACCACGTCCATTTCGACCGTCTTTTAGAACTTCTACTCCATACTGCCCAAGTCAGAGAGTAAATTCATTTTATCAGCAGTCGAGACTATTTCGTTCACCGAGGAACCATCTGAATTCTAAAGTTCACGCTACTGTTACTAAAGATGATGGTTTCTTAAAGGAGTTCGTATACGTGAACGAAAGAGGACAATCAAGACGTGTTATGGCATGGGTTCCCCACCATAACTGATCATTGCTAGTTTAGCTGATATTTTTGTAACTTTGTAATTTCCTTTATGAAAAAAATTAGAATCGACATGAAGATCTCAAAATTTCATGTCGATCTAAAAAAAAAAAAAAAAAAAAAGAAAAAAGGAAAATTAGAATTTAAATGAAACACTCAAAATTTCGTGTCGATATCTTAAAAAAAGAAAAAAAAAAATTTTTTTTTTTACTAACGTTTGTTTGCAGGTTGTGCGCGTACGAAACTTCGCTATTGAAAACTGCTATTTGAGACGTTGTTCATCGTCAGAGAGCTCAGGGGGAGTTTTGTTGTCATTTATGGAAGCTCGAAGAATACAAGCTAAAATGATGAACTTAGTTGAGTCAACTCGTGGTGATGAAGACTTTGATAAAGAACGAAGTTCACAACAACAAAGGGAGCTGCCTAACTCTTCACAAGCATTAACGGAGAAGACTAACTCTTTGAAAGCGTAAACGGAGAAGACTGAATTATTGCAACAATTCAGGGGGAGTTATTCAAAACAATGATGAGTTAGAAGAACCTGCAAGGAACACAAGGAAAACAAGACTATAAAGACTTTGAGCGTATAACGGAATCTAGAAGCAACAGTCAAGGGGGAGTTTGTTGGTGCAATATCTGTGACCGTTGTTCTAGATTAATTAAGTCTTTAGTAATAGTTTGTTTGCGTCTGTAAAAGTCCAATAACATTGTATTGTTAAGTGGGCTAGTTAGTCTGTTATGGGTGTTAATGGACTTTGCATAGTCCATGAGCCCATTAGTGGCCCAAGCCTGTGAACATGTCTCTATATAAAGAGACATTGAGTTTAGGTTTAGGGTTAATGAATCAATGGTTAATGGTCAGAGACAGACTGAGAGAGTTCCGAGAATACTTTATTGTAATTGAGTGATTCAATAATAAAGTATTTGGAATTCGGTAATTACGTTTTGTTCTTATTGTTAATATCGATTATTACTTGTTTGATATATTGATTACGAGATTCCGCCTCGTGATTAGTTAGTTTAATCCTGTAGATCGGACCACTGGGACCTACAAAATAAAAGTGTGGGACAAGATAAAGTAAATGTGGATTTGGATGGTGTACATACATAAAGTAAAAAACAAGTCAACTTGGGTGGTTAGAACTCATAAAAAGGTACATCAATGTCTCCAATCTAGAGAAATCAAAGTTTGCACTTATGAGTTTCTTTCAAAACAGATTGTAGATAAAATCAAAGGGAACCATGAACTTCAAAAAGAATTTGAGTAGGGTGTAGATTTTATGAAAGGTTTTAGGGCAAAGATTCAAGCTAAAGTTTTTTTTAGGGAAGATTACAAACTGCAGTACACAATGTTAAGAGACTACGAGTTACAAACCACCACTCCTGGAACAACTGTTAGGGTAGATTCAAAGTGGTACTAATCCTAGATCTTCAACTAGGACATTTAAGAGGATATATGTATGTTTAGGCTCATTAAAACATGTTTTTAAAGAACGTCAAACATATTTATGTGGTTTGGATAGTTCTTTTATGAGGGGTCCATTCCCTGGTCAGATCTTAACAGTTGTTGGTGTTGATGGGAACAACTGTATTTATCCATTTGCTTAGAAGTTTAAAACATCAGTTCACGGAGTTGGTTTTTGGAATGTCTTGGTGATAATTTGGACTTGTAGAGGGACTCCAAGTACACTTTCATAACTGATAGACGGAAGGTATGTTTATTGTTTATCCATTTGCTTATATGTTGTATTTTATTCACAACTACTTACTAAACTCAGTTGTATGTTTATTGTTTATTGTAGGGTGCTCTTCCAACTTTGGCTAAAGTTTTCCTAAAAGCCAAACGTTTCCTAAAAGCCAAACGTATGTTCTTTCTTAGTCATACTCACGAGAACATGAGAAATAAATGGAATGGAAAAGCATACAAATACCAACTTTGGAAATATGCAATTGCCACAACTGTTCAAGGTCTATAATCATGCTACGTAGTTTAGTTTAGTTTTACTCAGTTTTTTTTTATTTTTTATTGTATTTCAGTTTTACAAAGCATACAAAGACCATCTTTCTAAGATACCACCAAGCCGGTCCATGTCAATTAATTTAGTTTTACTCGGTTTGTTATTGTATTTTAGGGAGAGCACATAATTATATATTGTTAAACAATATGTGTGAGGTGTTAAATGGTAAAATTGTTGGTGGTAGAGACAAACCAATCTTTAGTTGTTTAGAATATATCAGGGAGTATTTCATGATGAGGATAGTTAATGTGACCTTTGTTATTGATAAGTGCATAGGACCACCAACTACTACCACTTTACTTGATGCTATAAAAGAGGAGGTTCTTAACTATACAGTTTTGTTTAATGGGGATCACAAAGGACTTGCACTTGTAGGAGGTGGGAGATTACAAATTTACCATGTAATCATGATGTTGATGTTAACTCGAATAAGGTGATCAACAAGGTGAACACTAGAGTTTTTGAATCTTGGGCTCATCCATGTTACTGGCTAGATACATGGAAACAAGTATACAGTCACAAGGTGCAACCAATTAATGGAAGCAATATGTGGTTTGAAGTCTTCAGTCCCAACAACACTCAATCACCCTTTACATCATAAACAAGTAGAAAGGCCAAAGAAGAAAAGAAGTAAGGGACCTAATGAGGATGAAACAATTGTGAAGGATGACAAGTTGTCTAGGGCTTGGAGGAGTGTAACTTGTTGGACATAACAAAAAAGTTGGACATAACAAAAAGTCATGTATGGGGCTGGGAGCAACTAGTGGGAGTGATACTACACAAGCTGGTGGAAATGGGACTAAAGGTGTTTCAAGGGCTACTTCATAAGCGGGTGGAAATGGGACTAAAGGTGATGCAGGGGCCAGTGCAAAAGCTGGTGGAAATGGGACTGGAGGTGGTGCAAGGGATAGTACTTAAGTAAGTGGAAGTAGGAGTGGGAGTCAAGTTGTTGGGGGAAGTTTCACCAAGATGGACAAATGGGAAGATAAAACTACATTAAACATGTAACTTTGCCAAAAGATTACATACATGTTGAAAAATACAATCACTAGGAAACATTGAAATACCAAAAGATTACAAACAAAAGCCAACTAACAACTAAATCGAGATTCATTCTTCGAGTTTGAGCTTGAATTGCAATGAGATCAGTTTCAAGTGTGTTTCTTGCCCTCAATAAAGCAGATATGATCATCACTAACCTATTACACATTGGAGGATACCGACAACACCTTTTGTAGGAGTTTCATTTGATCCACAACCATTATCACGGTCACACACCCATACAACCTTGCCATCACTAAACATATGGGCGGCAGAATAAAAAAGGCTTAAGCTATCTACCAAAAGAGAGCCAACCTCTTCCCAAGTGTCACAATCCACCGATAAAATGGTCACCTCAAACAAAACCCCTGATGTCCTTCCAATCCAAAAAGTGAACCATGTCTCAATGTTCCTAAACTCACTCACCCAAACAAAACACCCTCAAAACCCCCCAATTTATTGCTCCAGTCATCGAGCCTCGACAAGATTATGAAGAAATTGATACTGTTGAAGCATTTGAACATTTGTTCATGGCTGAACCAGAAATTGTTGAATCAACAGTCCAGTTTGATGCAGAAGAATATGATGAACACCGGGAACACCCAGAACAAGAAACCGCCACAAAACCGACGGACTTCCATAAGTCTGATATAAAACAATACTTCACCTTTGACGATGTACCACCATCCAAATGGCGTGAAAGAAGCATAGATATGATAACATGGTGCTCTGCAGAATTGCAGTATTACACCATTGATATCGTCATCAAAAGGTTCTTAACCAGGATCCAAGGATGTCTCACAGATTGGTATCAAAATCTTGGCGAATACCGCCAACTCCAAGTTCAACAGTCAGTTTATCTTGAAGCATTCATAGGATACATATACTCGGAATTTATTGGCAGTCCTTGGGAACACACGACACATGCAAGAGAAGAATTCCATAAGATGAAGTGTTGTTCATTCCAAAAGAAAGATATATAAAAACACTATAATCGCATGTCCGAATGATTTTACTGTTTAAATGGAGTAGATGATATCAATCTAAAGCAGGTGTTTCTTAACTCCTTTCCAGAATCCCGTGGAAATGACGCATATCGAGCATTAGAAGCAAGAAATGTCACGATAGCCCAGACAACCCCTGGCGAGTTGTACTAGTTAATATTGAATGCATTGGCAAAATTTGCAACCAGAAGAAGTTTCTTGCTGAATTTGAAAAGACAGGAAAGCGCCTTGGAACAACATGCGATGACAAGTACCTACAGATCAAATGCAAAGATAAGTCATCGTGTGACTGTAATCAAACAAAAAAGAAGTTTCACTCTAAAAGGTTTTCAAGATTCTCTAGTAAACCTCGTTTTTTCCGATAAAGCAACAAGAAGTGGAAATTCATAAGAAAGAAAAAGCAACGCGGAAAAACATCTGACATATGTTTTATTTGGCAGAGAAGAGGATATTTTGCAAGAAATTGTCCGGATAAAAAGAAGTCTCGGGCATTGATCCAAGCTTTATACCAGGTGGAACTGGTTGATCTTTCTGATCATTTTATCGGTGGATTGTGTCACAATCCACCGATAAAATGGTCACCTCAATACCGCACGTGTTTATAGTACAAGAAGATCTTCCCAAGAAAAGAAAGTCCTCCCAGCAAAAACTCAAAAGACGATATGAGAAAGGTCATCCATCAGTCGGACTTCTAGGAGAACCTTCTGGAAAATTTGACTATTATGTCTTGTACCTAAGAGAAAAGTCAAGGCAACCACCACCATCACGTAAACCCCCACCAAGCAGTCCACCACCATCACGTAAACCCCAACAATTATTGGCCGAACAGGACACCCAAACACAATTAGTCCCGCTGAAGCTACTTTGAATTGGCAAAGTGAGAACGCCGTTGCTTAAAATAAAATTCTTGTGAAAATTCTCTCCTAACAAAGCATGATCACAAATACCCAAGAGAAACTTTCAACAAGAGTAAGATCTCTTGAGAGCATCATCATTGAGCTTCGCTTCAAAATCCAAGAGCTTCATCAAGAGATCATCCACATTATTCAGACCACACCTACAATCCAAACTTCCTCCTCCATCTTCCAAAAAGAAGCTGAAATGAAGAGCTTAAAGAATCAACTTCAAGATCCGGAGCGGAAACATAAAAAAGAGAGAGTCAACTCTCTTATTGATGATCCGTGGAGGATACCGACAACACCTTTTGTAGGAGTTTCATTTGATCCACAACCATTATCTCGGTCACACACCCATACAACCTCGCCATCACTAAACATATGGGCGGCAGAACAAAGAAGGCTTAATCCATCTCCCAAGAGAGAGCCAACCTCTTCCTAAGTGTCACAATCCACCGATAAAATGGTCAACCCAATACCGCACGCGTTTCCAGTACAAGAAGACCCACCATTACCACTAGCCAAGATCAACCTCCTTATAGATGCATATGCAAAGCCTATTCCGGTTATTGCATGCTTTTGATACTGGTTCCTGAGTGTCTATCTTAAATCCCGCTATCCTCCCAGATCATTATTGGAAGCCTCATTACCAGAACTTCATGGTTGCAAATGGAGAAAAGTTTTTCATTGACAAGATAAGTGTCCCTATTAATATTCGGTTATTCCCAAAGTGTGTAATTAAGAGAAGACTCTTAGGATCAAGCTCCCATGGAAAAGACCTCTTGATAGGATTCGATATCCTCCATAAACTACCACAGTTGCGGTGGAAAAGTGAAGGTCTTCAGTATAAAAGCTTTTTCAACCCATGGACGCCCATGCATCGCCTCGTCGTAGCAACGACTCATCCAAACCGCTTGTGCTTCCTCCCATACTAAATTCCTAACAAAAAAACCCTTCACCTTTATGGTTAAATCCCCCATTATTTGTTTCACTACCATTTAAACAAAACTAAGATGTCAATCCAATAAAAGCAAGTCACTCAGGGATGAACCCAGACCACTACCAAGTAGCAAAAGAAGAGTGCGACCAGCTTGTGTCTCAAGGAATAATTGAACATACAACACAGTAGTCTACATTGATGACATTCTTCTGTATTCCCCAGATGAACAATCTCATGCAGAGTTACTCTCAAAGTTTCATGCTCTAGTCTCAAAATATGGGATTATGTTATCTGAAAAGAAAAGAAGATGGAAGTTGGGGTAACCACAATCCGGTTTCTCGGCATGGAGATCTCTGATGGAAAATACCAACCTCAACGACATGTGGCCCAAGAGTTGCTAAAGTTCCCAGATGAATTATCTTCACAAAAAATGATCCAACAGTTTCTTGGGTTAGTCAACTATATGGCATATTTTTTGCCCAAATTGTCACATCACACTGCCTTGTTGTTCCCCATGTTAAAAAAGAATCCCCCATAGTGGACGTCAACACAAACTGAAGCGGTGAAAGCTATTAAGAGCCTAGCTGAACAAATGCCTCCAATAAAGATTCATGCCTCCTCAGAAAAAAGAATCTTACAGACATATGCAAGTGATGAGTGTTGGGGAGCTGTCCTACTTGTTCATGATAATAATAATAAAAGACACGTTTGTGGATATAAGAGTGGCACGTTTAAAGCATCTGAACAACATTATCACTCCACATTCAAAGAAATCCTTGCAGTCAAACGGGGGATTGAGAAGTTCCAATTTCATATATAGGACATAAGGTCTTGGTCGAAATGGATATGTATTCCTTTACACGTATGCTACAATTCAAAAGAAAGATGCTCCCTCATGCACAACTTTTAAGATGGGAAAATTGGTTCTCACAGTGGAAGTTCACAGTAAAACACATCAAGGGAACATAAAACGTTCTTACAAACTTCCTCTCTCGTCCAAAGGCCTATAAATCAGAAGAAACCCACTCAAATGATGCACTCCAAGTTCAAAAACAACTTCCAAGTTTTCTCTCCAGGGGTTCTCTCAGTCACTCCCCATAATGGAGAAGGATCATCTTCTAACCCTACACCCACAACCCCCGTTCTTGACCTACCAGATGAAATAATAAAAACAATTGGAGACTTAACCTTTGAAAAAAGATCTAAATTATGCTACAAGAGGTTTCTTACTATCCTCATCAAGAACCATGGGTTATGTATCAAAGGCCTCAAGTTTCATCCAGACTACCCGTTCCTTAACGTCTTTCACATCCATGACCTATGGAGGTTCCCAAAGAAACTTTATGATTTTTCTACTATCTCTTTGAAAGGTTCACAATTGGCATATCGTTTAATGCAGAGAAGCTCCTATCATATGTCTTTAAAATCCAGTTCAAAGATGTTCCACCCCACTCCAAGCATTTGCTTACTATGCTACAATGGTTTGCCCCGCACCACCAATGGACCAGATGGCTAACAACCACCGGAAAAGGAACTTATATGCTAGTAATGTTTTGGAGCCCGAGATCTTACCTCTCTCCTAAGGAAGTTAATGATGAAGGATCCGTCTTTTACCATGCTCCATATTGTATTATTCATGATTGGTACAAGATAAACCCATCTAGTCGGACGTGTGTCAGATTCTTCAGCAACCTCTACGCAGAAGCAAGAAGTTTGCTAGCCAGAGCAAATAACATTGACCCACACAAAATTCCATATCAGATAATGTGGAACACGTCAGTATGGAGTAGAGATCATCCTGATGCCTACAAATGGATCGAAGCAAATGAACAATGGATTCATGAAAACCTCGACAACTATGAAGAAGACACTTCCGATGACGAAGGAAATATTCCCTCGCCATGGATGATTCAGATTTAGATTTCGATCCTTCTGAAGACGACCCGACACACCCTAATGCTCGCTGGAAATGAAGAATGCTAAACGTTCATAGTTTAGCATAATGTTGTGTTAATTGTGGTTTAAGTATGTTTTAAGTGTGTTTTGTTTGCTTAAGTATGTTTAATATCTTTAGTAGGTTCTAGTGTGAAATAATGACATATGCAATGATGTCATGCCTTTAATGCCATAAGTGCTTATGTCATAAGGCAATTATGTAGAAAAGTAAGGATGCTTGTACTATAAGCTTGTGTGTTGTACCAATCTAGGCTATAAATAGCCATGTATTTTTCCATTGTAGGGCATCAAAATTTGAAGTAATATATGTGTGTTTTCTTATAGTTCTCTCTCTACAATCTTCTCTCTAAAATCTCCATAGCTCCTCTACATATTTTATATAGATCTACACAACTCCCCCTCCCCCTAGTTCTTACAAGTCTTATATAAATCTGCACAACACCCCCTCACCCTAGTTCTTACAGGTCTTATATAGATCTACACAAATCCCCATCCCCTTGATTAGCAGACTCAGTAATTAGGTTTGGATGATCAACTTCTTGGCTTCCTGCTTAGCAGTGCAAACCTAACAAGGCCTTGGCGAGCCTAAGGTGTTCAATAGATTGAATGGAGAAGGTGATCGGAGTATGATTACTACGAGGAGTGAACGCTCTGATGGGGTAATGCTGATATTAGTGTGGTAAAGATGATGATATCTATGAGTATGTATTAAAGTTGAGTATGAGTTGAATGTCTGAAGCATGTCAGGGTTGGGGTATTCATACCCAACACTCCCACGTGTGGGGAAACCTCTGGAAATAAAGACCAATAATGTATCATCAATGCTATTTATGATATTCCAAAGTATTAGTGATTATGACTAGAGTAAATTTCCTACTCATCATTATGTCACTCATTTGAGTTATTGTGTAAAGCCCTGAAAGTTGGAATCCATGAGTAATGAAAGGCCGGGAGCCGAGTGTCGAGTGTCGGGAGCCGGGTGTCGGATGTCGGGTGCCGAGTGTCGGGTGTCGGGTGTTGGGTGTCTGGTGCGGATGTCCGGTGTCGGACACCGAATTTCGGGAGCCTAGTGTTGAGTGCCGGATGCCGAGTGCCTGAGGCCGGGTGTCGGGGGCCGAGAGTTGGCACAAGGGAAAGGTTCCGTTTGGGACGGGCTAGGTGTTTAGTGGATTAATAGGCTACAAATATGAGTCATTCGCTACTAACATCATCATTCCCCCCAATTAGGTTTTAAAAAAGTTTTTTGAAGCCTAACTTCTTGGCTTTCGTTGCCTGCTTCGGCTTTTATTTGTCTGGCCCTGCCTGATGTCCATGTCTGTGATTGGCCTTGTATTTGCCTTGTCAAACCCTAGAGCTGCCTTTCTTGGCCATCGAGCTCGCCATGTGTGGTTGTGGCCGGTCTGGTCCATGTCCAATGTGTCTTTGAAAAGCCAATAAAACATTTTTATCTTTTTACCCTGGATATTGTGTTCATGACACCGTCTCATGACAATATTTATACTTGATTGTGTCTATGACACTCTCTTGAGTGCCCATGGTTCTTTTGCATGCGGATGACATATATAGATGTGGGCATCTCTCGTATATATTTCATATTGTGCCGATGGCACTTTTGTTGGTTAACCTTTATTTTGTTTACTCGCGAGTGATGTCGCTTCCCAATGAGAAGTGCTTGCCTTTTCTTGGTAGGTAAAAAGACGAAATATTTATGTTTGGCATAGATAATTGTGTGTGCTTGCCTGGCATATTTTCTCCCAAACGTAGTTCGGGGTGGTGCACCAAATGATGCATGTGTATGGCTTGGACTAAAATATCTATTTATGGCCTTCTGTGTTTATATTGTTCTAGAAGATGATATAGGCAAGCAAAGTGCATGCGCAATGTTGTATAACCTTGTAATAAAAGGCATTGTTTCCCTTTGATAATATCGGGCACATGATTATAAGCACATCCTATCAAGCGTAATATTGTACTCAGGCTCATGGTAATTCGTTTCCTTGTGGGATACGTAGATCAAAACACTTTTTATTCTGAAATACATTGCCTTGTATGACTCTTTAAGAGTGTTTTCTCTGGTAGAGAGTGTGCGTAAGCGCTGAAAACGAATTTTTAGAATATTATTGAAATAATATTGAGATATCAAACTTAACAACTCTTTAAGTTCATGGCACTTCATGTCCTAGGTAATTGTTGCCCATCTAAGTCAGAAAGGGTGTATGAACTATTCCCATGTGCTTCGAGGACTTTATACGGGCCTTCCCATGTAGGACCCAATTTTCCCAAATTCTCTACCATGCTAGCTTTATTTTTTTCTCCATACAAGATCTCCCATCCTGTAAGATGTGTGACAGACTTTTTGGTTATAATACTTGGCCATGTGTTTGTGGCTTTCTGCTTTTCGGATGAGAGATATTTCTCATCGTTCTTCGATAATGTTCAAATTTTCTCTCAGGGCTTCCTCATTTAGCTCCGGAATGAAGTGAAGGATTCGATGACTAGGGATCGTAAGTTCTGGTGGGATGACGGCTTCAGTGCCATAGACAAGGCTAAAAGGAGTTTCATATGTAGTCCTACCGGGCGAAGTTCTATGTGCCCAGAGGATGCGTGTGATTTCTTCCACTGTTGGGGGTGTGTGATCTTAAGAACTCAACGTTATACCAATAACCTAGCGGAAATAAGCTATCGATTATCTAGCGAATATAGAACCTTCGGAAACGGAATCAAACCAACGATTGTTGATAAGATTGGACCTAGGGAAGACTATTCGGATGATTGTTTATACGTTATAAATGACTTGGAACAATAATAAAATCAGCAGCAGCAGCAGTTCGGCACGAATGTGAAACCCTAGCAAAAACCTTGTCGAATGCAGAAACCTAGCTGGGTATATATAGGCCCAGCTTTTCATCCGTACGGATGTGATCTCATCCGTACGGATTACTACCTATTCGTGCGGACATCATATCATCCGTACGAATGTAACACGTTAATAAACACTTTGTTTACTTAACTGGTTCGTGCGAAAGAAACTTTCATACGCACGGATATCATCCTCATCCGTGCGAATGAATCTGAATATTATTAAAACATCACAAAACACATATTTGATTAATTCATAACAACGTAAACGTTTAAGCATATAATCAATCAAATATTCAATATTAATATTCAGACAAACAATATAAAGACTGATATAGAATAAACATTAATTACATACGAATCTAGTAACTAACAGAAATGCACCTACAAACTCCCCCTAGGAACTAGATTCTATGTCTTTAGTCTTCAAAAATCTCTGCTACTCTCAAAACACGTCTTTGATCTGCCCTCTTAAGCATGGATCTTGTAAGCGAAACATACACGTACAACCTTGTTGAAACGCATCGCTTGATCCATATCCTTAACATCAAAGAATATAGGACATTCAAACAAACAAAAAATATCATCATCAGAGAAATTTCTAATCCACATCGGATAAAAAATTCTCAGTGTTTCCCAAACACCTTTACGCTCCATCACGATCACAGCTTCAGTGGTTCTATCATCATAATACCACCATTTGAATCTCCTATGGAAACCGGCTGTCATTTGCCGTAGTGGAATCTTCTCCATAACCTTCGGCGCTTGATACTTGACATGCTTCACAGATTTACCTGTTCTCCGATTCTTTCGATCTTTGGAGTAGGTAATCTTCGGAAACTGCGGCCTTAGGTACTTCCATTGATTTCTGAACTCAAACCCGAGCTGTTTCTCCAACCAAGTTGCTTTATCGTCTTTCTCACTGTACAGCAACTTAAGACGAGCCAACTGCATCATATCAAAATATGGCAACGTCTTCAAATCATGAGCTCGTTTGAAGTAATCTATTCCCCGCTCTCTCTTGACTGCACAAACGTTCAAATCCTCCAAGTATGCCCAACTTATTATCCGACCTTCAGTCTTCGCACCCTTCAAGGAATAGAACTTCATATACTCAGGTTGAACAACTTGTTGAGGCGGGCGAATACAATCTTTCACCGCCTGACACCATTCAGCTTTCTTGACATTTAGATCTTCTTAATTTGTTGTAGCTTGACTGGCTTCCGGAAGTTTCTCTAACTTCCGATTGAGATCTTCATCATTTACATTAAACATAGCATCGTCATCAGGAAGATCTTTGAAATCGTTCGTTTGATAGATAGGTTCTGCTGAATCAACATTTTGCTCGAACTCTATCTCATCATCATCATTGTCAGAATCAGGAGGATTTACGTCAGAAACAGATGCAGATTCATCAGACATAACGTCATCAGGATTCATCTCAAATAATTCTGCTATCTGCTCTTTGGACAAGCTATGTACTATCTCTCCTTCTTCTTTGTCGTGATCCACGCTAAACTGTGTTACCCCCTGCATATCCAAAATGTAAGTTAAATTGGACTTTTTATGTGAAATAGGAGTAATATCATGCTGCGATTCACTCTGATGTTCTTTACCAGCTTCATCAGACTCCGTGTGTTCACTATCTTCACCAGTCGGGTCAGCAGATGCATCGACTGGTGCGTTGAGTCTGAATATTCCATCATCGCCTGCAATCATACTATCTTGGATCAGATGGGTAGCATCCTCCAAACTCTTGACCTTTTCTTTAAAGAGCACCAACTCCTTGTTCTGATCCTCGATCAACAGCTTCTGAGAATCAAGCAACATATTTTGATCCTCAATCTTCTTTGACATTTCAGCTCTTTCAGCTTCTCCTTTAGCCATCAAATCATTCAATCTTTTAATTTCTTCATCCTGTTGCTGCTGTTTCAATAAAACACCCAACAACATAGATGTGACGTCCCGTCAATTTGAAATACTTATGTTACCATTATTATTTATATTTTATTCGCAATTGTTTTGACCCTTTTTATTTCGCTTTGTTTTACTCACGATTTATTATTGAGAATCGGGTTTTATGTGATTATTTTGATTCGTCCCTTGAGACGTAAGTTGATTTTTATCTAAGTGCCTTATAGTTAGTATGCTCATGGAAATAAGTTAGGAGGTTTATGCCAAATTTGTCGGTTAACGTATCCCTATTCTTAAGAAATCGTGCTTTGCTCGTGTTTATGTTATTACCGAGAAGTATGTATTTCCATTTTGGAATTTAAATTGAATCATATAATGAATTACAATACCAATAATACCTATAATGAACTTGTCTAAGTTCATATGTAAAACAATCGAGAACTCTAAACAACGAACGTGCGTAACCATAACTTATAACGAAAAATGAAATTTTGCTGTTGGCAGACTGAGTTGCTCCGCAACTCATTCTCTTGCGCCGCAAGAGAGTGCAGATCAGCAACTTGGGTTTTTCAAACTTTTGCAATTTCTCACTTGTGGGCCTAAACAATTGATTCCGGGTTTCTACTTGCCCAAAGGCTTTTTGAGTCCAGAAACAAGTGACTAACACCCCCATTGATCCCACATTTTCATTTCACTTTCACACACAAATCATCTCACTCTCTCTCATTTCTTTGAAGAACACACACACACATTCTTCCCCATTTTCTTCTTGTGGCTGTAAATCCAGAATATAACCCACAATTATCATCACTAAAAATGACTAATTTCATAATGGAGAGCAAGGTTTGAGCATCCACTTGGAGGGTTACTTGGGTTATAACGTTTTCGGGTCGAAATCACCACCTTACATCAAGATCTTCATCACATCTAGCTTGATCTTCAAATCTTCATTTTCTTTGGGGTATATTAACTTAAACTTTCTGTATTTTATAAGTATTATTCATTGCATGTATCATCTAACTAAAGAAAATGAGTTTTAACAAAGTTTGATGGTAAAATATCCATAAAAATCGAGTTTTTGTAAAAATGTATATGGATCTTGATTAAATGGTTGTAAAAGCTTTACCAAAGTGTTATTTGAAAGTGTTTTTGAACATATTATGACTTGCATGTCCAAATCTACAATCAAAAGCCGATTTACTAAACACGAAAAACATTTTCGGTGAGAATCTGCACATGAGTTGCGCCGCAACTCTCCCAGTTGCGCCGCAACTGGGGAACAGATCACTCATTTTCGTTTTGTTTCACTATTAAACGTAACCGTAAGCTGGTATTCGCAAGATCTGGTATTAACGGATGGTGTATTGTGTTTTGGAGTTAGAAATCTCATCACCACACCATCAAAGGATTTTGTCTCGGGTTCTTAACTATCTAAATTGCGGTTGCTATCGGTAAGAATTGACTTTCTTCCTAATTTCTAACTTTTCATATGTTCGGTTTTAGCCTTGAAAAATGGTTAGGAATAAATATTAGACCAAGGCATGTTATATTATCGGATTTGGACAACTTTGGACTAAAATACGTTAAAATGCGAATTTAACCATAAGTAACGTATTTAACTTATATCATATTATATATTATGAAAGACTTATTTACTCTTGAAAATACAATTGTTATCAAGCGGGAAAGTGTATAAATTTTGGATAAATAAATTTTGATGCGGAAGCGCTGCCGAAATTCATTTCACGTCTTTTTACGACATTAAAACACTTAAACACTCAAAAGTAACATATTATACAATAAATTTGTCTTTGGACTCAAAGACACCAACGCAATCAAAAATGTCATAATACTACTTAAAACGGACATTTTAAACCTCTTTGCGATACTTTTAATTGCGCCACGAATCGTTGAACCTCGTTTTAATTTAACGAAATGTCTTTATGACAAGTTTTATAAAATGGTTTTTGAAAGATATTTTACTCTAAACATTTTGGTATGAAAACACTTCAAATTATTCAAATTGTCAAATTGGACTTTTAAATTGATTTTGACTTCAATAAGTCAACATAATTAACATTTGACTCTTATAAGTCAACATGTTTGACATTTGACTTTTATAGTCAACATAATTGACCTTGGACTTTCATAAGTCAACATCTGTGACTTTGACTTTTATAAAGTCAACATTCCTTACGTTTGACTTGACCAAGTCAACATTGTTTCCGTTGACTTTGGTCGATCTATTGAAACTTGATAACGATATTCTATTAAGCGATACTTCTAGTAATCATTTTCGATTCGGATTATCATTCTTT
Organism: Senecio squalidus; assembly: GCA_910822075.1. Lineage (NCBI taxonomy): Eukaryota > Viridiplantae > Streptophyta > Magnoliopsida > Asterales > Asteraceae > Senecio > Senecio squalidus. Next base: position 44,848,918 of record CAJVGC010000590.1, read on the forward strand.
TCCTGTTGACGATTATGACGTGGAATGCCGATATCTCTCCGAGCGGTCCTGTTTGACGCGGAACATCGCCTTCTAAATACGTCACCTCATTTAAACTTATTAATATTTGAATTATCTTATTTAACTTAATCTTAACCGACAAGGCTAAACCGGACCTAGACTTATAGAGATACTGAGACTATGTTGTTTATTGTTTTAAGGCACTTAGGCGGTGGAGTTATAACTCTGTGTTGGCGTACCCGATATTTGTTTGCTGAAGCTTTATCTGTGAGTTATTCGTAGCCCTTGTCTTTACTATTTTTAGGGCTGTAAAGCGTACTTTAAAATCTGTTTGTTTAAATAGTAGGCGTAATGTATTTCTTGTCTGCTTAAATGTTAAACGTCATCTTGTCTACTTAAATGTTAGACGTCATCTTGTCTGCTTAAATGTTAGACGTCATCTGGTCTGCTTAAATGTTAGACGTCATCTTGTCTGCTTATATGTTAGACGCCATTTCGTCTGCTAATTGTTAGACGTCATCTAGTCTGCTTAACACTAGACGTTATCTTGTTTACTAATAAGTTGCTAGACGTTATCTTATATCTTGCCTACTAAACTTTTAGACGTTGTTGGATTTCTTGTCTGCTTAATCGTTAGACGCTACTGATTACCTTTTTACCTAAGCGAATAGGTCCACCTTAAACTTGTCGTTGGGTCAACTTTTACTTAAAATTGCGAATAATTCACCAACATGTTGTTGATGTCGTTTTAACGCTTTGCAGGAAATTGAGGATTTCCATTGATCATGCCATAGTTTATTTTCGGATCGCTTGCTTTTGGGAAATTTGGATTTGAATTGTTTATTGTAATTTCCATTGACGATCCGTTTGTTTATCTCTTTTGGAGTTGTATTTGTACTTGGCGTCTCATCGCCTTTGACTTTATGATGTATTTTGAAACAATTGGCATGATCTATTTAATTTGATGTTTTGTTTATCGGTTATATTGTTGTAATCTTGACTCTTGATATTATAACTGGAACATCTCGCGTTTCCGCTTCCAAGCGGGGTGTGACAATAGAATTCAAAGTGGAGAGCTGAACAGAATCAGATATCTGCACTGACGATGATCCACCAGCAGTTGTTGTTACGGTGGCAGTCGTCATGATAGGCTCGCTTTGTTGAGGACCTTGCTGTTGTTGAGAGGCCATCGGAGGAGGAACTGGAGTTGCTGTGCTGGCAGTTGTCTTTGGAGTAAGATCAGTACGTTTCACCAACTTGAAACGTTTGGAAGATTTGATAATATCACCCAATGACCTTCCTGCAGGAGCAACTTTTCTTTTCTTTACTGGAGGAGTCGCCTCAGCACTCAAAACGACATCGTCTTCATCTCGCAACTCAACTTGAGATGACGATGTACCAGTAACGGGAGATTCCGCCGGAATAACCTCCTCATCGGAATCAGATTGAGGCACAACTATATCCTCAGTATCTGAATCACTGTCCTCGTGTCGCCATTTCTTGCCGCCAGGACAGACATACTCTGGCTTAGCAAGATGCCCAATCAATCTCTTCTCCTTAGGCTTCACATCCTTGCCCTTGTATGAAAGCATGTGTATCATAGTTCCATCATTCATCACGTCTAGCGTAATTGCATCTTCATCAGTCTTCGGCAAGTTTGGAATCTGCGCATCTAGGATCATCTGCTCAATTCTAGCATACATCAAATACTTCTGTTTCTTTATCTCCAAATTCTCCGTCATGTGCTGCAAAATAATTCCCGAAAAGTTAAATGGAATGTTCAGCACCAATGCAGCAAACGCGCTCTGAATAGACTCGCGCATTTCGTCATGTCCAGATCTCCTAGGACTCAAGCAGTGCTGCAATACATGACACAGATACTTGTACTGTATGCTGAACCCTGAATTGGTGATCACTCCGTTTTCAATATCACCATTGTACTTCACCCTCAGAAATAGTCCTCTGACTAGATATTTGTTCAGCAATGTGGGCATTCCAGCTTCATCCTCAAAACCAATAACTTCTCGAATGACTTGCTCATCAACCACAACATCAGTCCCCAGAACGGTACTGTGAATCTGAACCTTTCCATCAGCACGTCTAACTTCAGCATTTTCCCAAAAGGCTGAAACACGAGTCAAATACGGCACATGCTCAGTAGAAATTTCCTTGAAAATTCTTGATCGCTTCAAGAATTGAATGATTCCAGCAAAACGTGTGGCATTGCGAGTTTCCTCGTTCAGATGAGCGCACATGTTGTTCTTCGTACCAACGATCAATCCGGCGCTTTGCGATTGAGAAGAATGTGCCACGGTTGCATCAGCATGTGAAGCAGGGATTTCAGCCATTTTCCTGCAAACAGAAATATAAACATTCGAACGCAAAACAGTTAGAATAAAATTCAAACGTTTTTAAAGTTTCTGTTCTGTCCATCCGTACGAATGAACGTATTCATCCGCACGGATCAGTATGTATTCGTACGAATGAGTGAATCAAAACACACGAATTACATATTTTACATTCGTACGAACGTCTTAGACATTCGCACGAATGAGCATCCTATTCGCACGGATGAAACTACATTCGTGCGAATGGAGTTCATCGGAACTGTTGGTTTTCCAAGGACCTAGATTTTCATAACACCTGTTTTAGATCACAAAAACTATACCAAAATGTTCGCAATCCCCCGATAACCTGAACCCCTAACCCAATTAACCATTACCAACACACATTTATGACCGATTGATTTAAAATCTATTTAAACCTAAAATCATCGATTAAACATTCAATCCGTTGTTATACCTTAAGTGGTTTATATGGTTTTCATCGCAAGGAGAAGTTACACAATAATATCGGATTCAAAAACTCTTTTCTACACTTTGAAAATTTATGACAATTTCTCTCTCTTTCGGACGTACGTGAGATGTGAAAGTGAACAGGTAGACGGATCTGAAACATATATATACCCATTTCTCATTCGCACGAATGTGAAAGACATTCGCCCGAATGTGAAGGACCTTCGCACGAATGTGAAGGACATTCGCACGAAGGAGAATTTTCAGCCTAAACAATACCTTCCCTTTGATTCGTGCGATTGAGTTGTTGATTCGTACGTATGTGATGTACATTCGCACGAATGACCTGTCGAACTCATAAGCTTAAAATTTCACTTTTCTTCAAAATCAAACATCAAATAAACGTTAAGCAAGCAGAGATTATCAATTTCAGAGAAGATAAACGTTTTGCTCAATGAAACATAATTTCAAAAGATTCTAACCAGAAACTTCATCAACAATCATGACTTTACGAATTTGACATTTATCTCAGTTTCACATTTAAATTTCAAGTCACGACAAGCAACCGTAAAACTAACAAAATGAAAAATAAAGAAAAACTAAAAATTAAAAATCTTTTTGTATTTTTCTGTTTTTGGTAAATCAAAGGAAATTCTAACTAAGACAGAATAATTGAAATAACAACTACATAAACTGAAAATTTCACATTCTTTTTGTGTTTTTCGAATAAGGGATCAGACTGATACTGAAACATAACATTGTCATTCATTTTTCTTTGTAACTATTAACATCTCAATTGACGATTTTGGTATATTTGTCCTCTTAAACTTAAACAAACATTCACTTGACATTTTATTTCAAAATGGTTATCTCGCTAAGATCTCCCAATATTTTGAACATAGAAATCAACACACCTTTTGAATTTTAACAGTCATCAGAATTATATCATAATTAGAATTGTACGTATGTTTGTGTATTTGTCCTCTTAACTTTTCAGCCTTCTCAATTCTATCTTCATAAATACCAAACGTAATATCATAATATTTATTTCGTATGTCAGTATGACATCCACTGCACAGGCAATAAGGACCAGTGATTCTTAATCGTTAAAACGTTTAATTCACACCTTTCGGAGAATAAGCACTTCGTCACCCTTTATTTGGAATGCTCGAGTTATGATCATTCTTTCGACCTTATAACTCTGTTCATCCATCAAGGTATTTTTGAAGATTTTAAGTACTTCGTCACCCTTTATTTGGAATGCTCGAAATATGATCATTCTTTCGACCTTATATTTCTGTTCATCCATCAAGGTATTTTTGAAGTTGTTTACTTATCTCTTACTTTGTATTTGATCTCGAATAGACTGAGTCTATTTTGGTGTTCACATAATTTTTCAAATTCTTTGATCTTGATCAAATCATTCAAGAATGTTATCCCAAAATCACTGAAATGGCCCTTAATTGCTTCAATAAGTACTGACATACTGTATTTATTTTCTGATATTACGCCTAATATTTACTATCATCAAATTAATCCAGCGAAAAGCCACAAACACTACAAGACAAAAGCTAATCATAATATTTTAACAATTTAATTTCGACTGTTGTGTATTGTTTACAGTGTTCTCAATTTTTATTGATCTCCAGATATCATTTAGATAGTCTTTGAGACATATCCATAATGATTTTAAATAAAGTTTGATATCTGCGATAACCCTCTTAAAATGATTAATTTTCGTCAAGTTTCAGTGAGATAAGCCTACCAATATATCCTACAACTGACATGTATAAACGTTACGTTCAGCATACTTTTTGTCAATTTACATGTTCAGTTTAGTTCAGTATTTCCTCACTTCCCCCGTTTTTTTTTTAAGTTATTTCTCCCCCTAAAATTCTAAAAATAAAAATCTTTTTGTATTTTTCGAAATTTTATAAAACTGATAAGAAGAAAATAAAAATAAAACTAAATACTAAAATTAAAAATACGAAAAAATCTTAACGTAGTGTACAAAAATAATCCCGGTTACTTTTCTGACTTAGGTTCTTCAATTACGTCACTCTTTTTGACAACACCATTTTCCAGCAGTAAAAACCCAAACCTAGACTTATCAAATGCTTTTGTAAAAATATCAGCTTTTTGAAACATTGTTTCGATATAGATGACATCAATTAAGTGTTTTTGAAAGCAATCACGAATGAAATGATATTTTACGCCTATGTGTTTGGTTTTAGGATGGTGCACGGGATTCTTAGTGACAGCTATGGCAGCAGAATTATCAACATAAATAGGAGTAGTAGTGATAGACAAACCGTAGTCACGTAATTGTTGCTGAATCCAGATAACCTGAGAACAGCAGCTAGCCGCAGCTACGTATTCAGCCTCACATGTGGACAATGCTACAGCGTTCTGTTTCTTACACTGCCATGTTATGAGACGAGTTCCGAGAAACTGACATCCTCCTGAAGTTGATTTAGCATCCTTCTTGCATCCTCTATAGTCTGAGTCACTGAAAGCAGATAATTCAAAATTGTCATCATTAGAATACCAAAGACCTAAATATGGAGTACCCTTCAGATATTGCATAATACGCTTCACTGCTTGAAGATGAATGACAGTTGGTGCAGCTTGGTATCGGGAACACAAGCACACCGGAAACATAATATCTGGACGAGAAGCGGTGAGGTACATAAGAGAACCGATCATGGAGCGATAGAGAGACTGATCAATTGGCTCCCCCGTAGTTTCTGGTGATATCCCGTGATTCACCGATAGAGGAGTAGAAGCAGACTTCGTTTCCAACATTTCAAACCGTTTCAAAATGTCGTTGACATATTTTTTCTGATGTATAAAGATTCCCTCTGCTGTTTGATCTACTTGTAGCCCCAAAAAGAACTTAATCGGACCCATAGAACTCATTTCGAACTTGCTTGTCATAACCGCTTCAAATTCCGTACACAATTCTTGATTAGTAGAACCAAAAATGATGTCGTCCACATATACTTGCACCAACAGAATGTCGTCACCTCGTTCCTTAATAAACAGCGTACAATCGATAACACCTCAACGAAAGCCATTGTCGATCAGATGATTTGCAAGTGTCTCATACCAGGCGCGCGGTGGTTGATGCAGACCATAAAGTGCTTTATCAAGAATGTACACTTTATCCGGATGTAATGGGTCTACGAAACCTGGTGGTTGATTGACATACACTGTTTCTCGAATATTCCCGTAAAGAAACACACTCTTTACATCCATCTGGTAAACGGTGAATCTTTTGTATGATGCGAAGGCTAGAAAGATTCGAAGCGCCTCCAATCTTGCAACCGGAGCAAACACTTCATTATAATCCAGTTCAGGTATTTGTCGGAAACCCTGAACCACTAGCCTTGACTTGTTTCTAACAAATATACCCTGATCATCCCTTTTGCAACGGTGAACCCATCGGCAACCAAGAGACTTTGCACCTTTCGGCTTAGTAACAAGCCTCCAGACACCCAGCTTCTTAAATTGTAGTAGTTCCTCTTGCATAGAAGTTATCCAATTGTCATCCAAAAGAGATTCTTCAATATTAGCCGGTTCAATCTGGGAAATAAAGCATGCATGGGCACAGTAGGTGACATCCCCAGATTTAAATAGGTCAACGTAGACATCCCTTTGAATTTGTCTTCTGGTGCGAACTCCAGCTGTGTGTTCACCTATTATTTTTGAAACAGGGTGATCACGTTCAGTTCGTGTAGCCGGAGTATGAGGAATTTCGAAATTTGGACTCAAATTAGTAACATCAGGATTTTCAACTTGCTCATGCACAGTAGCTGAGCCATCAGAATCTGAACCATCATCATTTGCGTGGTACTCTGCAGTATGATCTTGAGTACCAGGAGGAGTAGCATCTGTTGGAGTTACGGGATCGTGAGGTATAGGATCTTCCAAATCTTCTCTGTGAGAATAATACCTTGCAACATCTTCATCAGAAAACTCTGGAAGATTAAATGATTCAAATAACGAATCATAGTCAAACATCCACGGATATCCTTTGGAAGGAATAGGTTTAGAATACTTCTGAACGTTCACCTCATACCATTCTTCAATAGCTTTAGTAGTTGGATTCCAAACTCTCTTGTTAGGAGTGCTGTATCCCAGAAATATCCCTTCTACTGCCTTTTCATCGAATTTTCCCTCTGATTTACGCTTGAGCATAGTACAAGGAGCTCCAAAGGGTTCCAAGTACTGCAAGTTTGGTTTTCTCTTCTGCAACAACTCATAACAGGTTTTCTCATGACGCTTTACTACTAGCACTCAGTTTAAAGTGAAACATGCATTAGCTACCTCTTCATTCCAAAATCGTACTGGCAGTGATGAATCAGCCAACATAGTCCTAGCTGCTTCAATCAACGTTCTGTTCTTCCTTTCTGCAACCCCGTTCATTTGTGGAGTATAGGTTGCACTGAATTGTTGTTGAATTCCTCGATCCTTGCAAAAATCCTCCATCCTCTGATTTTTAAACTTTGTACCGTTGTCCGTTCTAAATCGTCGAACTTTCAGTTTGTACAGTGTCTCCAACGTTGTAGCTAACATCTTGATATTCTCGAATGTCTCTGATTTTTCCCGTAAAAACATGACCCACGAGAATCGAGAGTAATCATCAGTCACCACTAAACAATATTTGTCCCCTGCCACACTCGCATATTTAATTGGTCCGAAAAGATCCATATGTAAAAGATCCAGTGGAGTGTCGATCGTGTGAAACTTCTTTGCTTTGTGAGACTTCTTGGACTGCTTTCCCTTTTTGCACGAAATACAAACTTCCGGCAACGGAAAACCTTTCACGTTTACTCCCATAACCAAATCCTTATGCATCAGATGATTCATCTATCTCAAACTAAGGTGTCCCATGCGTTTGTGCCACAAAATCGATTCACGTTCAGTAGCTTTCGAGACAAAAGCTTGATGTTCAGTCGAATTCACAGTAGTCTTCGACATGTCAAGCACATACAAATCTCCAACCCTTGGTGAAGTTGTAATAACCAATTCTTCGGGAACCTTGAAATCTTTACTCATGATGTAACATTGAAAATCATCAAAAATCACTTTAAACTTCTTGTCGCAAATTTGAGACACAGACAACAAGTTGTTGACCAATGCCTGAACAAAATTGACTTTATCAAAACTAATCTTGTTATTTGCAACCAAGCCCTGGGCTGAGATAAAACCTCCCTTATCTCCAGCAAACGAAACATAGCCCCCTTTAATAGATCTGACATTTGAAAGTAATTTCATGTTTCCTGTCATGTGCCTAGACGCCCCACTATCAACAATCCAGGTATTCTTGATAGGATCATAGACGACCTGCACATCAAATTGAAAAGATTAGTTCGCGATGCAAACCCAAGCCTTAATGGCTGTGGGTTTACCATCACCACCTAAAACCTGTAAGTCTACCCATTTTCCCGTTGAACCATCAGGTACATCTGACGGTCCAGCACCCTTAGGTTTCCATGACTGTGAATCATGAGTAGAACGTTTGACATAACCAGTTGATTTATGAGTCGGTGATGGTGAACGTTTTTCAATTTGTTTAACAGGAGATTGCTGTTTGGATTTACCAGCAGGAAGCAACTCACTGTTATGTTTTGGAAATGATGACCTATTGTTTGAAAATCGATTTCGATTTGGGCTAGAAAAACGATTTCCAGTGGACATTCTATTTTGGTCAAAACTATTCCTTGGCCTTTGTTTCAAATTTGGACAATTATAGTTAACATGGCCTTTCTCCCCACAATCAAAACAAGTTCTCAATTCATTAAGGTTTTGAGAACTTCGCGTCATTCTCCGGTGATGTGTAAGAGGTTTGGAGAACATAGAATTAGAACGCATGAAGCCGTTATGTTGTTGAACATTTTGTGGCTTCTGGGGATTGGTGTTTGGGTTTCTCAAGTGAGGTGGTATGAATTTTACTTGGTCAGTTTCTTTTGTCTCAACCTCTACTGGTGATTCCCCGGCTTTGACAAATTTTGGTCCCTTAAGTTCAGGTCTTTTCAAGATTCTAACTTGTTTAGGTTTACTCTAAGACTTATTCGGTAACTGACAACCCAAACCCGTTTTATTTGGTAACTGACGACTCAAACCCGTTTTATTTGGTAACTGACGACCCAAACCCGAACCCTTTTCTTCCTCATCTGAGTCGGAAACCCAATCTTCAATCAATACAGTTTCTTTAACTTTTTCGGTTTTAGCACTTTGATCATTTGAAGTATCTTTGGGACTGACTGTAGGTGTTTGGACAATAGGTGTTTGGACAATAGGTGTTTGGACAGCTGGGTCTGGATGTTGAAGAATAAATTCAACATCCCCTTCCTCCTTTGGAGCCTTAATCAATTTGTTAAAGATTGGAGGTGGACACGTTTTATAGTCAACCCTTGGTTTCCCTTCCCCATTCTCAGGACGTTTTTCTTTCAAGATATGATCTAAAAGGTATGATGCGGTGGAATAACTTCTAACTTGTTGATTTAAAGTTTCAAAGCTGATTTTGATAGAAGCATTTTCATGTTTAAGGGCATCAATATCTTTTAAATATTTGTTAATGGAGTCCTGTTTGTTTAACAATGCTATTTCCAAATCACTAACTTGCTTTGCCAAAAGTTTGTTCTTTTCTGAAAACAATTTTTCATTTCCTTGAACAATTTTGTTTTTACGTAGTTCCTCAACAAGATTGTTATTTTCTTTTCTAAGCTCATTTACTCGTTCGTCTAAAACAAAACACCTAGAACAGGAAGTGATTTTAGTTTCAGATTGTACCTTTGATGACTCTGCAGTACCTGCCATCATTGCAAACTCCCTCTTTGAATCTGGTGCTTCTGATTCCGCTGAAGATTCCTCAGATGAATCTTCAGATGTAATGGACTCCTCCCCGTCACTTTCTTCGTTGAGATTCAAAATCTTCACAACGTTGACTTCAGCATCAGATGGATTGTTTTCAATTTGAAATTGCCAATCCAAACCTTCGTCAGATTGAAAAACCAAAGCCTTGACATCTGAGTTCTCTGTACCAGTAGAGATATTTGTGCCAGTTGTCACCAAAGCAGTATTCTTGTTCACCTCAGGAGTATTTCTGTTCACATTTCGATTTTGCTGATCTCTGAACGGGTTCTGAACAGTCCTTGGTCGTTTTGGCTTCTCACATTGACGAGCAAAGTGACCATTTTCTCCACAGTTGTGACAAGTAATAGCAGACATATCGAATCCATACTTAGTTTCCTTATTGGCACGATAGTGTTACCAGTCCTTTTCACATACTCCTTAGCTCTCCTAACCAGATTAGCGAAACCCCACATTATGTCGATTCGTTCCATCTCATCACGATCAATCTGCTCGTAATCTTCACCAGTTAAGTTTATGTTCCCAATTTTACCCTGCAACAAGTTATCATATGAAGCAACTAAGGTAGTCAACATGGCCATATCTTCGTTTACACCATCCACATTTCCTTTATGAAAGTGCTCGATCTTTAAACTTGTAGCAACTGATTCAGAAGTAGCCTGAGCGTGAGACTTTTGACCAGGAGTACCTTGACTTGAGCTTGAGTTCGAACAACCAGAATTTCCTGAAGTACCCGAGGTGTTAGCAGAAAAAGCTGTCTTCAGTGGAGCATGAGTAGAAGTGGCTGGAGTGGGATCTGCGTAGTATAACGAAGGATCTTGAGTGTGTCCCTTTCTCTGAGCACGAAACTTGTCATCCTGCTCCTTTTCTCTCAGCTTGGTAAATAGATCATTTAAAGTAGTGCGAGCAAGATAGCCACTTTCCTTTAACATTTCAATATATCCATTCCAGCTGTCTGGTAAAGCATCAGCAAAGCATTCTACTCATTCTGGACTAGTTGTAACCACTGAGTATCCGTGCATCTCACTAATAAGATGTTGAAAACGTCTGATAAGATCGAACAGTGATTCTCCATGTAAGCAAGTAAAATTATCAAACTCCTTTTTCAGTGCTCTTCCCTTCATAGACTTCAACTTGTTGTTTCCCTCACAGTCTAACTCAAAAGCATCCCACAGTTGTTTCGATAACTTGTAAGTCTTGTACTGATGAAATACAGATCTAGGAATTGCTTGACATAAATAAGAATAAGCCTTTTTCTCAATGTCATAAGTCTTCCTTTGTTCCTCGGTATATCTGTGAATGGGAATGAGGTCTCCATCTTCACCAATTGGTTCATTATATCCATTTTTAATCATATCCCACATTTTTGAGTCCAAGCCGTTGATATGAATTTCGAACCGAGGTTTCCAGTGTGGGTAGTCGTCCATTGAAATTAGTTTTGGGACCTTGTTTATACTTCCGGTTTCAGCATCATTGATTAACATTTCAGACATTTTAGAATTGGTACTAGCCATAGCGTATTCCATTTTAAAAAGTAAAATTAAATGTAAACTGCTTCTCCTTCGTGCGAATGAGCTGCTTTGACTCGTACGGATGAGATACTGATACGCACGAATGAGAGTGATTCGTACGAATGAGACAGATAACCTAAAACTCTATACGAATGAGTGATTCGCACGGATGAACAAATTGATGCACACGGATGAGTTTCTATTCGTACGGAGGAAACCTATTCGTACAGATGAACTAAAAATTTAACTTTTTAAGCAAAATCCTAGATTCGCACGAATGAATCCTAGATCCGCACGGAAGAATGCCTATTCGTGCGGATGAAAACTTTTCAAGAACTACGTTCGTATGCGCCGCTGAAACTTTAGGGTTTTGCTAAAACTCGATCTACATGTCGATTTTCTAAACCAAAACGTTTCCTATCTGCCGAGAACTTAACCTAAACAACCCAGAAACGTTTTAAAACAATAAAAATACCTTTTTAACATAAAAATTCCAAACGAAAGTTTCAATCAAAAACCGAAAATCTTAAAGAAAACGCTAGAAGAACGTTGATTTCTACAACAAACGCTCTGATACCACTTTGTTGGGGGTGTGTGATCTTAAGAACTCAACGTTATACCAATAACCTAGCGGAAATAAGCTATCGATTATCTAGCGAATATAGAACCTTCGGAAACGGAATCAAACCAATGATTGTTGCCAAGATCGGACCTAGGGAAGACTATTCGGATGATGGTTTATACGTTATAAACGATTTGGAACAATAATAAAACAGCAGCAGCAGTTCGGCACGAATGTGAAACCCTAGCAAAAACCTTGTCGAATGCAGAAACCTAGCTGGGTATATATAGGCCCAGCTTTTCATCCGTACGGATGTGATCTCATCCGTACGGATTACTACCTATTCGTGCGGACATCATCTCGTCCGTACGAATGTAACACGTTAATAAACACTTTGTTTACTTAACTGGTTCGTGCGAAAGAAACTTTCATACGCACGGATATCATCCTCATCCGTGCGAATGAATCTGAATATTATTAAAACATCACAAAACACATATTTGATTAATTCATAACAACGTAAACGTTTAAGCATATAATCAATCAAATATTCAATATTAATATTCAGACAAACAATATAAAGACTGATATAGAATAAACATTAATTACATACGAATCTAGTAACTAACAGAAATGCACCTACATCCACCCACGCCTTTGCATATTTTCCCAATCTGGCCTTAATTCCCTTGACAATTGCTTTGTTCATGACGTCCACCTGGCCTTTAGCTTGGGGTGTGCCACCGAGGTGAATCTTTGTTGGATATCCATATCCTGGCACTAAGTCTTAAATGGATTGTCAGAAAATTGTTTTTCATTATCACTGACCAGAACATGTGGGACTCCAAATCGACATACTATATGTTCCCAAACAAAGTTTATCATTCGGGGACCATTTATAGTTGTTAGGGGTTTAGCTTCAATCCATTTGGTGAAATAATCCACAACTACTAAGAGGTATTTGACATTACCTACTCTAGAAGGAAATGGTCCGACAATATCGATTCCGTATTTGTCGTATGGCGAGGCGGTGACGACTGGAATGAGATCTTGTTTTGGCATTTTTGAGACTGAAACATGTTTTTGGCATGATTCACATTTTTCAATTTTCTCTTTTGCATCTCTATGCATCGATGGCCAAAAGTATCCAAATCTCATAACCTTAGTGGTTACTGAGCGAGGGCCTGCATGAATGCCACAACTCCCACCATGTACATTATTAATAAGTTGTGACACCCGTCAAAATTTGGAGTTTGACTTTGAATTCTCGACTCTTCGACCACTTCTTATTGGTCAATATTTCAGCTTTTGTTGAGTATTCTAGCCTACGTGGCATTTGTTAATGTAACGACCCAATTTTCGATCTCTAATATAAGTTAGAGATGATTAATTGTATCAAGTTCCAGAGGCCATAATAAAATTCCTGAATCAAAAACAATTGATAAATTAGGAAATCAATTACTGGAACTGACCAACATTGTAAAAACTCTAGTCAGGGATAAATCATCTAATCAAGTAAGGCCCAAATCTCCTCCTAAGAGAATTTGCTATAACTGTGGTGAAAAAGGGTAAACTACTGACTAAGTCTAGACCTAAGAAATCTTATTTTCAAAAGTTAGTCCCATCAAAACATTGGTCATCTTCACGTAAGTCAGGCTCATCGAAATCCAGATCAGTCTCATCAAAATCAGATTCCTCTTCGAGAAACACTTCTCCATCAAAGACTACATCTGTACAATCTTCTCAAATTAAGTCAGTCCCATATAGAGTCAGTCTGAAAATACTCCTTGTAAATACTGTGGTGTCATAGGTCACTATTCTGTTAATTGCATGAATGAAATAAACAAATGGAACTACACTGGCTCCAAAACTGGCTGCAAGACTGAATCTAAACTCAAGACTGCTGAAACTCATGGATCCACTCTAAAGTGGGTACCCAAAAGGAACTAATATCTTCCATTTTCATGTGCAGGACTCTACAAAATGGTATCTAGATAGTGGAGCATCAAGGCACATGACAGGAATGAAGTCCCTTTCTACAGGAGTATAAGGAAGAAGATGGACCCAAGTAAGATATGGTGACAAGGGTATCAATGACTCGGGGATATGGAAAGATTCATGCTGGAGCGGTTACATTCAAGAGAGTTGCATATGTGAAGGATTACAACATAACTTACTCAGTGTGAGTCAAATTACTGATGAAGATCATGAAGTCAATTCAGGAAACAAGCTGGGAATAATCTATAGTGCCAAGGGAAAACCATTACTGCTAGCCAAGAGAGAAAGAGATGTATTCTGTCTGGATCTGAGTACAGCAAATGATGAAGCTGAGACATGCCTGTTCACAGAGACAAAGGAAGAATTGAATTGGCTATGGCATCGAAGGTTATCCCATTTAAACTTCAAGAACATTAATGCTTTGTCCAAAAGCAAGTTAGTACGAGGTTTGCCAGAACTGACCTATACCAAAGATAAAGTTTGCTCAGCCTGTGTTCTTGGAAAGCAAACGAAGTCTCAATTTCCATCCAAAATGCTACATTCCATTGATGAACCTCTGTTCATGCTACATATGGATCTACTTGGCCCAATTGGAATTGGAAGTAAAGGAGGAAAGAACTACACACTTGTCATTGTTGATGAGTTTACTCGATTTACTTGGGTTATATTCTTAAGAGCCAAAAGTGATGCTGCAGACGAGATTATCAGTCTGATCAAAAGAGAACAGCGCCAGAAAAATACTCTTGTTCGTCAAATGCGAAGTGACCATGGAACTGAGTTCAAAAACTCAGTCTTAATCGAATTCTGTGATAAATTAGGCATAGTGCAAAACTTTGCCTCAGTTCGAACTCCACAACAAAATGGAGTAGCAGAGAGAAGGAACAGAACATTAATTGAAGCTGCCAGAACAATGTTGTGTTATGGAAACATGAAGATAAAATTCTGGGTTGAGGCTGTGAACACTGCATGCTTCATACAGAACACATCAATTATTGTGAAGAGGCATGGCAAAACAGCATATGAATTGTATCACAACAAAGTTCCTTCTATTCAGTACTTTCATATCTTTGGAAGTAAATGTTCCATTCTCAATCAAAGGGACTTGTTGTGTAAAATGTCTCCTAAAGCTGATGAAGGGTTGTTTGTTGGATACTCTAGCATTGCTAAAGCATTCAGAGTATATAATGAAAGAAGAAAAGTGGTAGAAGAAAGCATAAATGTCACTTTTGATGATACTACCCAGTCCGACAAAGATGAATCATCATCACAGACTGACCTTGCCACTATCAACCAACTTTTTGACGAATTACTTGTGACTTCATTTGAATCTGATAATCCGATTGGAGATCAGAATGCAGAAACTGCTCCTCAATATCAAGAATCAGAAAGTGAAACTGATGAACCATCTACCAAGAATGCTCCAGAATTGGAAACTTTAGAATCAACGGGCACTGCTGATACTCAGCCTGAGATACCTCAGACTGACCAAGGTCAGCTTCAAACAACTCAGACTGATAGTATTCAGACTGAAGAAGAAGAGGTCCCTGATACAGGTTCAGGCAACATCAAGACTGTCAAAGGACATCCTATTTCATCTGTTATTGGATCCTTAACTGAAGGTGTCAAAACTAGAAGAAAGAATGCCACAGCCAATTTCTGCTTCTATACAAATTTCTTGAGTCTGATGGAACCAAAGAGAGTTGAAGAAGCCTTATTAGATGAAGACTGGGTGGATGGCATGCAAGAGGAGCTTGGAGAATTCATTCGAAATAATGTCTGGACAAAGGTCCCACGTCCCCTGTATAAGACCATTATTGGCCTTAAATGGATATTTCGAAACAAGTATGATCAAGATGGAGTGGTGATCAGGAATAAAGCCAGACTGGTGGCTCAAGGCTACAAACAAGAAGAAGACATTGACTATGATGAAACATTTGCTCCAGTAGCCAGAATTGAAGCAATTCGTCTGTTCCTAGCATATGTAGCCTTCAAAGATTTCTTGGTTTATCAAATGGATGTGAAGAGTGCCTTTCTAAATGGAGATTTGCAGGAGGAAGTCTATGTGAAACAGCCTCCAGGTTTTGTTAATCCAAACTTTCCTGATCATGTTTATAAGTTAAACAAAGCATTATATGGTCTCAAACAAGCTCCTAGAGCTTGGTATGAAACCTTGTATGAATTTCTTATTAAAAATGATTTTAAAAGGGGATCAATTGATAAAACTTTGTTCATCAAAAAGGAAAATGGTCATGTCATTTTGGTTCAAATATATGTTGATGACATTATATTTGGCTCCACGAATGACAAACTTTGCACTTGGTTTTCAAAACTCATGTGCAGTGAATACAGAATGAGTATGATGGGGGAACTTAACTTCTTTCTTGGTCTACAAGTAGAACAAAAGAAGGATGGAATTTTTATAAACCAGAGTAAATATGTTCATGATTTAATCAAGAAATTTGGTTTTACAACAAGTTCTGAAATGAAAACTCCAATGAGTACTTCTGACAAATTGCACAAAGACTCATCTGCTAAGTCAGTCTGTCAAGCCACTTATAGAGGAATGATTGGTTCTTTACTCTATTTAACTGCTAGTAGACCTGACATCATGTTTTCTACATGTCTATGTGCACGTTATCAAGCTGACCCCAAGGAATCCCATCTTAGAGCTGTCAAAAGAATTTTTCGATATCTTAAGGGTACTCCAAACCTTGGTTTATGGTACCCTACAGATTCTGGGTTTGAACTAATTGGCTACTCAGATGCAGACTATGCAGGATGTAAACTTGACAGGAAGAGCACCTCAGGGGTTGTCAGCTTCAAGGAGGAAAGTTAGTCAGCTGGTCAAGCAAGAAACAAAACTCAGTTGCAACATCCACCGCTGAAGCTGAGTATGTGGCTGCAGGGAGCTGTTGTGCACAATTGCTATGGATGCAACATCAATTGGCTGATCTTGATATCAAAATACATCACACTCCCATCATGTGTGACAACAAGAGTGCAATCCAAATTACTGAGAATCTAGTATTTCACTCCAGGACCAAACACATTGAGATTCGACATCATTTTATTAGAGACTGTGTGGAGAAAGGAAAGGTCAGACTGGAGTTTGTGGTCACAAATGATCAATTGGCAGACATATTCACAAAGCCTCTAAGTGAGGAAAGGTTCTTTTATTTGTTAGGAGAACTAGGCATGCTAAATCCTTAATATGTCATATCTATAAAACTCAGGCTGACCTGTCTGTCAGCTTGTGAATTTTCAGTGTGACTCAATAGTCAGCTTCAGCCAACTCAGTCTGACCAGTGCTCGGATTGAGTGTATTTTTAGAACATATTTTGTTTTGACATCGCTTACATTTTTAATTTTTTTTGTATATCTTTTATAAATCATTCTCTTTCTTATTAGATATAGTTTTTAATTTTTTTTTAACGAGTCAATGTACAGTCAAGGGTCAATAGTGACAATCCGCTAACATTAAAGGTCTAAACTAAAAGTCTCCTACCTTAGTTACATGTTTTCGCTCTTTTAGTTTAAAACTAACTGAATTTCAAATCTTAACCTAATTTTGTTTTCTCTCTAACTAATCTTCTGCTTGATTGTATCCTTGATGGCGAATGCTAATATGATTCTTCACGTTACTCCAAGAATGATTCCTGGTGCAGATTTTCAACACAGGGTTCAAATCAAGGACAATAACCGAGTAGCGACTGCTGAAATTCCCGCCAATCGTCGCAACAGGGGATTTGAGCAACTGATTCAATATATGAAGGCACACCCTCTTTACGGCGCTTTCTTTTGCGCAAACACCATGTGTCCTCCAGTGCTATGTGAATGGTGGTACACTTGCACCGCCAATGCTGACAGGACTGCCCTTACTGGCACATACAATGATGGGCGCGAAACAATCACGATCACTGAAGACACCATTCGTATTGCATTATTACTCCCAACCCTCGCTGAGGCTGGAGAAGGTGGGTTTCAGCCCAGACGGAGCAAACATCACGCTAGAGATGAAGCTTTTCCCCTTATCGGTCAGCCTGAAACTCAAGGGGTTATTAAATACAATCTTTTTACTGGAAAATGGAAATTATTGTTTTCCATGATCACTAGGTGCTTGGGGGGTAAATCGGGCAGCCTGGATCAGATGAATGAATTTGAAACTCATCTGTTTCATGCTATGGTAACGGGTAGACGAATCTCCTTCTCACAACTTTATTTTGATGAGATTCTCTCCCTAGCCCTAAAACCAAAACGACCGAATGATGTCCCATTCATTCGTGTTCTATCACTCTGCTTTGAGGAAGCTCTGGGGAAGGAAACTTATGATCAGCTTGAACAAACCTTTTATACATATGAACTTCCCAGGCTGACTCCCAAAATGTTTACTTATATAAATATCAATGCGGATGAAACTGAGCTCACACATGTTATGCTTGAATGGATTGCAAATCCTTTCATCGATCAGGAACTGACTGAGTCTGACTCTTCAGACTCAGAGGTCCAAGCTGAACGAATTGACGGAGGGCCTGAGGGAAATATCCCAGCTGCAGATGCTGAGGTGTAACTGGGTGGGGCTGGGCACGCTGATGCTACCCAAGGTATGGATATTCCTATTTCTCTACCTCAGTCTGAGAGTATCCCCTCTCATTCTGAGGTGTCCACCACACATCTTGATGTACTGGCTGCACAAGCGACCCAACTGATGAACTCACCAAGTTCATTTGAAAAAGCTCTCACATCAAGCCCCACAGCAAATCAGGCACTAATGGACTCATTATTCCATGAGGCTGAGAGTACTACACTCCCCTCAAGTGCTGCAGTTCAGACTAGTCTCTCTCTGCTAGAGAATGAGTTGGATCTGACTGCTTTGACTACCCAAAGCCCCCTTAAGGTAGTAAACTTGGAGAAACATGTTGCTGCTACCACACAGACATATGTGGCAAGCATTGAAGAAGATGTCCCACTCCTGAACATCCCTGTACTTAGTATGGGACCACCCCCTTCAGTCTCAAAGCCATTTCCAACCGCTATTTTCACCAGCTCTGTGCTGGTTCACGATAAGGTACCTCCCTCAACTCTCTTACACTCTCTTACACTAGTCGCCAATGCCTTACTCCCCAAACTGAGTGAGGTACAGACTTCATCTTCTATGGCTTATGATCCTTCTCCTAAATCACAGGGAGGGAGTGAAGCTGTGCCACCTGTTACAATATCAACTGCTACTACTTCAACCCAGTCTGAGGTTGCCTTGACTGTCCCCGTGCTGTTACAAGCCCTTATGGACGTCTCAGCTCAGTTTGATGACATACTGAAGGCAATGCAGACTGAGGTTCATGCTTGAAGAACACAAAATGCAGAGGAGATGAAAGATCTAAAGGAGATGGTTTTGAAACTGACCTCTGAAGTCATTATGATGAGAAAAGGCAAGGCTGTTGCAGGGGGTTCTCAGATTCAGGGGGAGAAAATAGCTGCTGCAACTAATGAATCTGAGATCCCCAAGCAGAGTTTGAAAAGGAAAAGAGAAGAGGGGGAGAAAAGGTACTATAAGACTACCAGGTTCAACACTAAAACTGGTCAGTCTGAGGTATTCTATGAAACTGACTGGAGTGGGATATACCAGTGACTCAGATCAGATTGAAGAAAGAGAACAAGTGGAGAAACAGAATTAGCTTGAGACTGAGATCAAAAAGAAACAAGATGAAGCTGAGAAATTGGCCAAACTTCAGAGTTATGCTCACAATGTTGGAATGACCGTGGAGCAATACAAAGAATATGTGAAGGGGTTATACAAGGAGAAGTTTGAGGTCAATCCGTATGATCAGTCACCAAAGGCAGCTGAAGATCTTGAAGCTGAGATGAAAGCAGAGGAAGATCTGGCAATTGAAGAAGAACAAATAAGAGTAGAAGCTGACAAAATGATGGCTAAAGAGGTGCTAAGAGAAGAAGAAAGACTTAACTACATTGAAACAAATTTCACAATGAGAAAGCTTAAGCACAAGATTCAACACTTGGATTGCAAAAGTCATGGTGGAACTGATCTCTTACTCACATGCACTCACAAAGGTGGATCTTTCACAGTGGGATTATCAAGAATGCATACCATGGGCCTGGAAGAATGGAAAGAAATAGCAAGTCTGAGTTCAAACATAACTGACATAACTCAACGAATGTCTATAAAAAGAGAGGCTGTCTAAAATGTGAATGTAGCCCACATACTGAATCTAATGCCTGATGAAGATTACAGAGCCTTCTGTACTAAGCACAAAGTAAGAGCTGGGGCCAAATCTTTGGGTCTGGAATCAAGCAACATGCACCCTGTTCCCAAAGATGTCACATTTCAAGACATGACTTATGTTGAAACTGAAAAGCATACAGGTCTGTGTTATGTTGATTGTGGGGGAAAGGAGAGTTTCCAAGCAAAAGACAGACTCAACATGGCTTCAATTTATCATTGCATAGCATTGCTCAGTGAAGTGAATCTGCTCAGTGTCTGGCATTCAGAATGAAGCTGATTAGCTGGTTGTTCAATAATCTCAGAAGAATTGAAGATATTGGAACTTTAGCAGAAAAAGTGGAGCTGATCAAGAAAGAATATCAAATGCACTTTCACAAATCTGACAAAGAAATGGAGAGATTGATTGCTTGGAAGACAGAAAGGTTGAAGTGGTTAGAAGAAGTACAGAAGCCTGTGACATTTGAGACTTCCCTGAAGAAGAAGAAGAGAACTCTGAAGAAGAAGAAGTGATTTGAATGATGAATACTTTTGTTCACAAACAATGTTTTTAACTTTTTATGTTTGTGTTTGTTTTTGTGCATCATTTGTAAAAGACTTTGATTGAAACAGATAGGGGGAGATTGTTGGGAAAAACAATGATTTAACCCAAGTTAATAAATCTGTTAATTAAAGTCTTAGTCTGAGTGACATGAGTCTGAGTGACTGAGTTTGAGTGACTTGAGTCTGAGTGGCTGAGTCTGACTACTCAGACTCATTAAGAGACGTAAGGCGTAATTTTAGGCAGTCTAGTTAGATTAAATCTTCTATCTCTTTAGAAGATTTCCTAAGATTTATCCTTATCAAGCTCACTATTATTGTGTATAAATAGTGAGCTTGAACGTTGTAAATTTTGTACCTTTTGAACGAAATATAACTGTGTGTTATTTTCACTGTTTCTTTATTATAATTCTGCTATAATAATTCTTGAAACTGAGTAATCAATCGATAAATAATAATTAACGTCTAAATACTTATTTGTGATTGATTTGCCATTGTTTGAGATTTTATTGAGACCTAACAGACATAATCTAACATATGGTTCGATAAATGATTGTGATATATATAAATTGTTTTAACAAAGATTTCATTGAAAAACTTAAGGATTTGGAAACCTTATTTCTTAAACACATAAGTACACATAAAATGATGTTTTTACCTTCAACATTTTTTGATTTAATGATTAAAAACACAAAACTTACATATACATACATATCCACGATATGCATGTATACACGCATAATGATGTACCTTAATTTTACATTTTGCAAGTAAACATCTTTGATTTTTAAACCAAACCTAAACTATTTGGATTTACTTAACCGAAAATGTAAAAGATGATAACTTTTAATTTCAACCTTAGTATATGTTCCAAGTTAAGACCTATAGGTGATAGGTACTTCTAATTACCAACTTTGCATAAAAACCAACATTAAACTCATGCTTTTACCTTATGACGTTCCTAGAACACCGCAAGCATCTTTATGTATACTTACATTTTATCAACTCTAGCAAGGTGAGTTCATAGTCCCTATCTATTACTTCTTTTGGGATGAGAAACATGCTTTTTTTGTGGATTACAAGTATATATTAAACTTGTTATGTATTACATAAGTTAACTTACTTACTAATCACAACTATGCCACACATGAATCGTTAATTTGTATATGAATGCGAGTTTAATGAGTAGATCTATTTGGATTTGACACCCCCATTAGGGTTGGTCACGCCAACTGGGTAAATGAATGCATGTACACTTGAAAACATTGCAAGTACTTGATTAGGGTACTTGCAGGGCACGATAAATTTGTTATGTTTAGATTCATGGTTATGTAATAATAATACTTTTTATATTGTGAGTGAGACAATATACCAAACGGAAATTTTGTATATCTACCACGACAACTTAAACCTATGAATTTCCCCAACCTTTGTGTTGACTTTAGCATGTTTCTCAGGTGACCAAGAATATTGATTTCTTGATGATGACGTGATGATTTGTACCTCGAAGATTTGTGGTGCGTTGCATGTTTACTTATGGTTCATTTCACCAAGATAACTCACTTCTATTTTAAACATTTACTTTTTATGTAATTTAATCCTTTGGTTTTGTAAAACAATATTTTCAATTTACGGTTTTGAAAACCTTTTTTTTAAAACGTCACATATAGTTTTCGTTTGCTATCTTCTTGTGTAATGATCCATGAAAGTCCACCAAGGTCCTTTGACCGGGGTGTGATATAAGTTCCTTTGCTTGCGTTGGTCCGACACATCTTAGATGTGGACCCAAAAACGACTTTCTGAACAGGTAGTTTTCAATGAGGAGGCACATTGGTGCCTTCATTCTTACTTTCCGGACTAACTGTTTATGTTCTGGTAGTTGGCCATTTTGAAGAAATTTTGTTATTGGAGTCATCCAACAATCTTCTTCCATTATTGTGACCATTTTATTTTTTGGAACTATAGATTTCTCAGTTAGGACTTCTACCAATAACTCCTTCTTGTGGTGGGAGAAGGAAGATGTTGTGAGCTAGCTCAATGCATCTGCTATTTTGTTACGATTTCTTGGTACACGTTCTATGGTAAATTTTGAGAATTCTGAAATGACGTTTCTAGTTTCTTCCCAGTATTGTTGCATGGAATAGTGGTTTTCCTCGAAGCTACCATTGATATGGTTGGCCACCAACTGGGAATCCAAAAAGACTTCTATACTTCAGACTCCCATCTTCCTAGCCCAAATAAGAGGGCCTCATATTCTGCTTCATTGTTTGTTGTCGGGAAGTCAAACTTAAGTGCGTAGGTATACTCATTCTTACATGGATCTGTGAGTATCAGGCCAGCTCCTGATCCTTCTAGTATGGAAGCTCCATCTATGAAGAGGGTCAAAAGAGGACCGTCTGTCAGTAATGGCTCCCTTTGTGTCTTTCATTCCTTCGATTTCAGCCAATAAATCTGCCAAGATCTGTCCTTTCATCAAGTTTCGAGGTTGGCAAGAAATTTCATACTCTCCAAGTTCAATTTCCCATTTTCCTAATCGTCCTAACACTTCCGGATTTCCCAATACTTTTTTGATTGGTTTATTTGTTAGCACTTGGATGGGATGTCCTTGGAAATACCTTCTCAATCGTCTAGATGCATGAACCAAGGAGAGTGCTAATTTTTCTAAACATGGATAATTGACCTTTGGGCCCTTCAATTCCCGACTGATGAAATAGATCTGCATTTTTGAAGCTCCCCTTTGGGCCACTAAAACTGCACTAACACATTCTTTAGAAGCAACCAAGTATATAATTAGTGTCTCCCCGACTATTGGAGTTGTGAGCGTTGGGAGATTGGCCATGAGTTTCTTTATTTCCTGAAATGACACGTCTTCTACTTCAGACCATGAGAAGTCCTTTTTCCTAATGCATCCCTTTAGAGTGTCAAAAAAAGGAAGGGATCGATCAGCAGCCTTGGAAAAGAAACGACTAAATGCTGCCAGCTTGCCATTAAGGCTTTGGACTTTCTTTTTGGTGGTAGGAGATGTCATTCTAATGACTACCCGAACCTTCTTTGGATTAGCTTTTATTCCTCTAGGTGTAACAACATGTCCCAAGAACTTTCCTTCTCTTCATACCAAAACTGCATTTGGATGGATTAAGCTTCATGTTGATGCTACGTGATGTTTGGAAAGTTTCCATGATGTCAACCAACATGATGTCTTCAGAGTTACTTTTGATGACTATGTCATCCACATAGGCTTCTATGCTTCTTCCCACTTTATTTTTGAAAGATTTATCTATTAGACGTTGATAGGGTACCCTAACATTTTTCAATCCAACTGGCATTTTTTGAAAACACAATATACCTTGGTCAGTATGAAAAGTTGTTTTGTCTTCATCACTTTCTTTCATAGAAATTTGGTGATAACCTTTGTATGCGTCTATGTCAGGATCAATTAAGTTATTACACTTCGTTAACCTTAACCTCGTTAGATCAAGATCTATCAAAGAAGTTCAGGCAGCGGATCGAACACTTTGATATTTACAAGTTGATCAAACAAACAAATATTGAAATATATGAATGGACAAGAACAATATATTTGTCTAATGTTAAGCCTCGATTTCATTAATCGAAATTATCAATACAACGTGTTTTCTATCTTACAAGGATCTACTATTTATAGACCTTGAGGCTATTTTAGATAAACTAGACATCTACATCTCTATCTAGAAAGGAATTATACTTTGAATACAATTGAAACTAAACTATATCTATTTGACTAAAACTTGAATAAAAAGAATTCATCCGTAGTAACTTGAAGTCAAACAGTAGTAACTTGTTCTGTCCGTAGTAACAAGAGTATCCGTAGTAGCTTTGTTGAACAGCCGCATTAAGTTGTCTTCCGTAGTAACTTCTTAATAACTTCCGTATTAATCTTGTAAGTTACGTATCCGTAGTTAGAAGTAGTATTAGTGAGTTAAACTAAGTTAACTAAGTTGTAACCCAACAATCTTCCCCTAACCTTGAACTTTTATACGCAATCAAAAGTACAAGTTTTCATGCATCAACGGTATTAACTACTTCATTACAAAACAAGTTATCTTAACATTTCTTCGTTCATTCTTGTCTTGCCATTCTTCTTCTCTTCCTTTTGCTCGCTCTTCAGAAAGTTGAACCATAATGCTCCATACTAATTCATGTGCTATGTTGGAAGTTTGAAGTCCATGCAATTTAACCTTGATTAGTTCCTTCAAAGTTCTCAAGTCATGTGGATAACGTTTTCCCACTAAGTAAAACTCCATGGCTCCATGCCTTCTCACTATTGAGTAGACACCACTTCGTTCATAAACAAACCACTTGACAACTGGGTTTGCAGGACCACCCTTCTTGAACACTGAACTCGTCTTTTCATACCCTGGTTCAAACAAACCATTCAAGCAATCCATAGCCAAATCAATACCTGCACATTGACCTCTGCGGCTTGAATACTTGACTCTTCCTATTTCATACATCCTCTCTAAATCATCCCTTGAGAAATCCCTTATCACTCGATGGAAGGCCGGGATAATTGTTTTTGACTTGTCTTGGCTATTGACCCTATACTATGTCTTCATAGGTCCACCAGTGAATTCCCAGTCGATGATCATAGGAAGCTCAAAAACTAAAGGTGTAAACCTTAGTCCTTCAGATGAATGATCAAAGCAGAACAGTTTTCTTGAGTGACTTTAGGATCATCATCTTCATCTTCCACAGTAATGGGTTCTTTCTTGACTTGCAAGGGTGGAATAGTAGGACTTCCTTGAGAAGTAGTTGAAGCAGTAGCAGTTTCAGTTCTTCTTTTCTTTGCAAGAGGAATTCTTTTGGAAGCTAGCTTCTTCCTCTTTGGCTTCTCAGGAGGATTAGACACAGCTGGAGCAGTACTAACAGGAGGGTTTGGTAATTCCTTTCCTTGTTCATCAAGTATCTTTCTTCAAGTTTCAAGAGCAATCTTCATAGCTTTCTCCATGTCTTGCTTTTTCTTTTCTTGTATTTTAGCAAGTGCAGCTGCCCTTTGAACATCTCTTTTCTTTTCCTTCTCCACCAAATCCAATAAGCTTGCCATCTTCATTGGTCCCAAAGACCTACCACTGTAATTCTTTATTTTTAGATAGGTGACAAATTTCTGCCTATCTTCAGTGAGCTTATCTTTGGTGGATTGCTTCTTTCTGAGCACTTCTTCTTCTCAGACTCAGCTTTGGCTTTTTCAGCCATCTCCTGTTCAAGCATGGCTCTCAAATCCATTTCTTCTTGCTTCAGCTTTGCAATTATTTCAAGTTGTTCAGCTTGTAATTTGGTGTGAATCTCCCTCATTGTTTCAGGATCATCACCCACATCCAAGTCTTCATTAGCACTTTGAAAAGCTAACAATTCTGCAAGCCTAGCTTCCTTCTTCTTTTTCTTTTCAAGCTTCTTATTTTCTTCTTCATCATTTACCACCCTCTTTCCCTTTGCTTTGTCCTCTGACTTGACTTCTGTCCTTGGTCTAGGAATGTAAGTTCTAGCAGGAGGAACAACAAGAGGTCTTATACCTGAGGGTCTAGAAGCATCTACAACATAGTCAGGCTCAGCTTCAGAGATTTCAGGAGCTTGTGAAGCTGAAGGAATTGTTAGAGCTTTCTCCTTTGGAATTCCAGCTGCTGCTATTCTTCTTGCTGCTATTGTTCTTGCCATTTCTAGCTTTATTAGATCAGCAGCAGCAACTTGTTCATCAACAGTAGGAGTGGATTCCATAGATGTTGTGATTGTGACTGTTGTAGCTTCAGAAAGAACAACTTGGAATGGTTCACTTCCTTAGACTGTGTGAGATGCTTGATAAAATGTTGGAGGTGTTGTTGTAAACAGCTGAGGTTGTGTATCTATGGGGCTATCCGTAGTAACTGGATTGCTGGTAGTATTAATGGTGTCCGTAGGAACCATTTCAACATCAGTAGTAAGTACTTCCATTTGAGGAGCCGTAGAAACTGGGACTTCCGCATTAATGGCAGCTATCTGAGGGGCCGTAGTAACAATGGGGTCAGTAGTAATGAATTCCTTCGTAGAAATTACTACTTCCTCAATCTCTATTTCCATCCCTTGCTCCCCCTCAACTGATTCATCCATAATTTGCTCCCCCTCAACTGTTTGTTCCTTTTCAACTGTTTCATCCACCACCATCTTCTCTCCTTCTTCATCAATCAACATATCATCACCTTCTTTTTCCTTCTCCCCTTTGGTGAACTGTCTATCTCCATTTCCACATCCTCTATTTCAACCTCCATTTCTTCACTTTGTTCAGAGGTTGCATTGATAACTGACTCATCACTTTTTCTTTCTTCTCCCTTGCTTTCTTCAGATGATAAAATTTGTGTACCTTTTTCTTTATCCCCCTTTTTGTCAGCTGGAGGAGTATCATCAGAGGAAGAAGAGCTGGAGGGCTTTGGAGATGTTCCAATGCTCCTTGTGGAATGGCTTTTGTGCAAGAGTTAAGCTGATAAAAGGGCTTGTTGAGCCAGCAACTGTTGCACCAAGTTTGTTAATGTGGCAAGAGTTTCCCCTTGTTTATCCACTTTAACCATGACATTTTTGTACAAGTCCATCAATTCCATGTTTATAGTAGAACTACCCTCACCCCTTGCTTGTTAGGTACCAACAGGTGGTTGATCATAGAGTGTAAAGATACTTTCCTGCCTAGCAGAAACAGGTATCTCCCATGTGGTTTCTTGGCGCCAGGGACCACCTTCCCACGATGAGAACCAGTCATCATCCAAGGAAAGTGTTGCCATGGTTTGGGTCTTAGATATGTTAATACTGTCCTGAGCATCACTATGAGAAGTGATGGCTGCAGTAGTATTAGCCCTCCCCAAATGGTCACCCCCCTCCTTATGGACCACCTCAGTGAGCAAGGGGGTATGCTCAATGTGTTCCCCTGATTGTGTCTTTCCTGAAGATGATTCAGGTAAAGACTTTTGAATGTGAGTGAGTGGGGCAGTTTGAGACACAAGAGGCTGAGGAACCCTCTTGGCTCTTCTGGTGAAAGCAACTATTGATGGTGAGTGAGGTGTAGAAACTGTGGGTGAAGTCACAAAATTGGTGATGTGGCAGTATTAACTGGAGTAGAACTCACAGTATTAACTGGAGGTACACTTGCAGTAGAAACTGTAGTTGTGGCCTGGGGTAAGATAACCTCAGCACTTGCAACAGAAATCGCAGTGGTGCTTGTGGTTGTAACAATAGGAGATGGTGGCTGGGACAGAGGTGAAGTCACTTGTCCCTCATCTCGAGAACTTGTGCCCACCATCATTGTTGAGAAAAATGGGGTCACATTAGCTGAAAATCCTTTGTTTACCCTCCTCATATTTTGAATAACTTTCTTTGTATGAGCATGAGAGGAGAAAACATTTGGAGATCTAGTAAGATCTTTTATTTCACAGTTAAAAACGTGTTGAAGGAATCTTGGGTACATAAGAAATTTGTGTGTTAAGTTTGCCAAGTTCCATTTCATTCCTTTAAAAATAAGATTTGAAAAATTGTATGTTTGGTTTGTGGCCAAACACACCATGGTAGTTGCCAAAGCAGAGCTACCTTCATGCCAACCCGTTCTCTTTTGGGAAAGACATTGTTGCAAAGTATGCAACAAGTATTTCCATTGGGGGGACAATTTTGCTTTTAAAAACATTGAAATATTCAAGTCCCCCTCATATCCCATTCTTTCAAAGTTTGAAATAATTGTTTCATTAGGGAGTAGAGTTATACCTGCTGCATCACGTAGTTGAAGATGTGTACGCAATGTGGCCTCTGAAACAGTTATTTCCTTGCCATCTACTATGGCATTGATGACTGGTACATCACCATCGGTGTTTAGCTCCGCAGAAACCCAAAAGCCCCTTATATGTGTTTCATGTATTTCAAGGCTAATTGTTAAAGAGAGTTTAATGTGAGATTGTTTCAAGAAATCGATGATGGGATGAAAGTCAGTGTTATCATCGTGTTTGACCAATTAGGCCACCATATTGTGAGTCAAATGAAATTGCAATTCAGCCATTGTTAGTAAGGTAGAAGCGATTTAGATTTCAGTAAACAATGAGGCAAGAAATTTATCAAACAATGAAAGAGAATTTAGAGATTTGATTGTAACGGTAACATTTTAGAAGTTTTAGGGTTCCTAAGAAGATAAGTAAAAAAACGGTTAGAAAGAGCCCTATTTATACGGTGAAAATGTAACAACTTGGCGATTGGGATTTGACGCGGGTAATGATGAAAAGTAACGGTGCAATTGGAGATTGCCACGTGTCAACTGTAGCTGTACCTCGCGCCTCAATTTTAAAAATTAGGTCCAATAACCAAATGCCACGTGTAAAAGTTAGTTACAAGTTGTATTTTGACTTGTCAAATCACCATTAATTAAGGAATACTTATTAATTAAGAAACCTTTTAATACGGTGAGTTAAAGTATTAACAAATAATAACCGTAGTAATTTGATTAATGACCGTAGTAATGGTACACGAGCCGTATTAACTGGACTGTCCGTAGTAATGTGAATTACTGTCAGTATTAACCAGAGGTCCGTAGTAACAGCAATACTAAACAGTATTAATCATTCCGTCCGTATTATTAGATTAAGGGCAGTAGTAGTTAAACCTTCCCTTAATACTGACAATTTGGCCGTACTAATAAAACTTTGGTTAGAATTTGTTTCTACTTTTACTTTTGCAGTAGTAACATAGTACAATACTTAAGAGTAAGGCACTTGTTGCTTATGTTAAGGTTACTACTGCTTCTCGAAGGGACTTGAAATAGAAATACTAAGAGATAAAATAAGATGATATCAATCCATGTTGATCATTCCAATACTGGTAATCAATAATGTGAATCTTCCTACATCAAATGCTTTTGTGAGAAGGTCAGCAAGCTGATTGTCAGTGTGGATTTTCTCAACATGAATCAATTTCTTTTCGTTACAGTCTCTTATGAAGTGGTAACGTATTTCTATATGCTTTGTCTTGGACTGTTTGACTGGATTGTTGATGATGCTAATAGTGCTTTGGTTGTCAATGTAAATTGGTGTGTTCATGAATGAATAGCCATAATCCATCATTTGATTTTGTATCCATAGCACTTGAGCACAGCACCTAGCACCTGCAATATATTCAACTTCTGTGGAAGAGGTAGACACAGTTGTTTGCTTCTTGCATTTCCATGACACCAGTCGTGAGCCAATGAATTGGCATCCTCCAGTTGTTGATTTCCTGTCTAATTTTTCACCACCATAATCACTGTCAGTATAAGCAATTAAATCAAAGGGAGAGTCTTTAGGATACCATAAGCCTAAGTTAGGCTTTCCCTTTAGGTAACGAAAGATTCTCTTGACTGCAATTAAGTGTGACATTTTGGGTCTTGTTTGATATCTTGCACAAACACAAACTCCAAACATGATGTCTGGACTTGAAGCTGTGAGACACATTAAGGAGCCTATCATTGATCTATAATTATGTATATCCACATCCTCCCCCTCAAGATCAACAGTCAGTTGTTTGTGAGTTTCTACGGGAGTGCTTGCTATCTTGGCATCCAGAAATCCAAATTTAGTTAGAATGTCCTTGACATACTTGGACTGGCTGATAAAGAGGCCATCTTCCTTCTGCTTGACTTGTAGACCCAAAAATAAGTTGAGTTCCCCCATGGAACTCATTTGAAACTTTGTGTGCATTAAATCTTCAAACTCTTTGCACAGAGCATCTTTGCTAGAGCCAAAGATGATGTTATCAACATATATTTGAACAAGAAGGATATCGGAGTGGGATTTCTTGAAGAATAGTGTCTTGTCAATTTTTCCTCTTTGAAAGTTATTCTGTAGAAGGAAATCAGAAGTGTGTCATACCAAGCCCTTGGTGCCTGATGAAGCCCATAGAGAGCTTTGACCAGTTTGTACACCATGTGAGGGTGTTGATGGTCCTCAAAGCCAGGGGGCTGTTTGACATATAATTCTTCCTCAATGACCCCATAGAGGAATGTGACATCCATCTGGTAGACTTTAAATCCCATGAATGAGGCAAAGGCTAGACATAGTCTAATAGCTTCAATCCTAGCCACTGGAGCAAAAACCTCTTCATAATCAATTCCCTCTTCTTGTGTGTAGCCCTGTGCAACCAGTCTAGCTTTGTTTTTGATTACAATGCCTCTTTCATCTTTCTTGTTTCTGAAGATCCATCTTGTACCTATCACCTTCTTGCCAACTGGGATTTCCACTAATTACCATACTCCTTGAATCTTGAATTGTAGTAGCTCAGCTTGACATGCCTCTATCCAGTGGGGATCCAATAGTGCCTCTTGTACTTTCTTTGGTTCCATTTCAGAAAGGAAGCAGGCAAACAGACATGTGTTAAGAAGAGCTTTCACGGGATCCTTTTTGGGCTTAGTTTGACTCCTAGTCTCCATTGAGAAGTCATGATTACCAATGATTTGAGAAGGTGGGTGGTTCTTTGCAACTCGAGAAGATGGAATCTTCTCAAGTCTTAGTTCATCTCCTAAATTGGTATCATTCAAATCGGGCATATCATTGCTTGGGTAATAAGCAGTAGATGGAGGAGTAGTAACTGAAGAAGGTAAGTCATGAGTGTATGTTTCAAATTATTCAATGATAAGTTGGTCAACTCCATTCTCATCCTCTTCTACTAAGTGTGGAACTCCATTGGGTCGTGTGGCATCATCCGTAGCAGTAGTTGTGGACTTGGGAACTACCTCATCTTCATGTGGATGTTCTTCTACTTGTTAGGAAGAAACCTATGCTTCATCTGGGGATATGGGATCAAAGATTTGAATAGGATCCTCCATAGAAACAGGGAGATTGATGTACTCCATAACATCCAATCGAGCAGTACCAATGATTGGAGCAGTATTAACTGGGTCCGCAGTAACATGATCCGTAGGAATGGATTGTGCCGTATTAACATGATCCGTAGGAACTGTTGAATGTTGGGAATCAAAATTAAAGTTTAAGGATTTTTTTAATGCATCCAAATCAAAGACCCAGTTTGGTCCTTGACCCTTCTTAGTAGGAGTATGTTCATTGAATGTCACATTAGAGCTTTCTTCTATGATTTTTGTTTTGTGGTTGTAAACACGATATGCTTTGCTCTGTGAGGAGTATCCAACGAAAGTTCCTTCATCTGTCTTGTTATCAAACTTGCCAAGATAGTCTTTAGAGTTTAAGACTGTGCATGGACACAGAAAAGCTTTTATAAAGATGACTAAAGGTTGTCTCTTGTGAAGTAACTCATATGGCGATTTGTTTTGTGGATTGACTAGAAGGACCCTGTTCTGAACATAGCAGGCAGTGTTAACTGCTTCTGACCAGAAAAAGATGGGTAGGTTGGAGTCTGCCAACATACTTCTAGATGCCTCAATCAATGTCCTATTTCTTCGTTCATCAACTCCATATTGTTGGGGAGTTCTAGCAGCACTGAATTGTCTCTCTATTAATTTCTTGACACATAATTTATTCATCACTTGGTTATTGAACTCTATTCCATTGTCACATCTAATCTTCTTGACTTTGAGGCTGACTTGATGCTCTACTTTGGTGATGAAGGATATGAGAAGTTGGCTTGTTTCATCTTTAGTCGCCAGGAAGTATACCCAAGTGTATCTAGTGAAGTCATTAGTGATGACAAGGCAGTATGACTTCTTGGAAATGCTCTTTACATTGGTAGGACCAAGAAGATTTGTGTTGTTTTCCTTTCAGACAAGCTAAACAGTTATCATCAAGATTGAACTGTTTGTTGGGGAGACCTCTAACCGATTCTGACTTCACCAATTGATTAATATTCTTCATGTTCATATGGCACATCCTCCTATGCCACAGAGTGAATTCATCTAAGGTAGCTTTTGAGAGAAAGCATGCTTCAGATGAGGTTGGTTTGACCTTGGACATGTCTAGACAATAGACATTGTCTCTTCTTGGTGTGCTAAGTAAGATCATGCTCATATCTATAACATATCCAGGTTTCATGATGATGCATTCAGAGGGAGTAAATATAGTTGTGTGTTTCTCATCACACACTTGAGAGACACTCAACAGGTTATACTGCAACTGTTGCACATAATATACATCTTTGAAGTGTATTGTTCCATTGCTTACTGTTCCTTTTCCAGAAATTCTTCCTCCTTTTGGATTGCCTCCAAATGCAACATATCCTCAATTGAACTTTTCAAAGTCCTGAAGGCATGACATGTTGCCTGTCATGTGCTTGGAACAGCCACTATATACATGCCAACTGTTCTCACTTTCTTTTGTTGGCTGAACCTGCAC
This sequence comes from Senecio squalidus, assembly GCA_910822075.1. Lineage (NCBI taxonomy): Eukaryota > Viridiplantae > Streptophyta > Magnoliopsida > Asterales > Asteraceae > Senecio > Senecio squalidus. Next base: position 44,881,746 of record CAJVGC010000590.1, read on the forward strand.
ATAAACAATAGGAGTTAGTTTCTGGTGGGAACCCAAGCCAAAGCTGACTTGGGTTTGCCCATTTCATCAAAGTAACTCACCTTCCTTTGGTACTAGTTTTGAAAAATCAATAGGAGCAAGTGGTTGAGTTACTTTGATCTTTGGTTGCCACTCGTGTTTGAATGTTTTAGCTTTTGAGACAGTTTTAGTGTTATCAGATTTTGGTTTAACAGTAGAAGCAGATACTGGGTTGACATGCCTTTGTTTCACAGTATTAACATGAGCCGTAGTAACTAAGTTACCTTTGGCAGTATTAACATGAGCAGTATTAACACGGTTATTTTTCACAGTATTAATACGAGCAGTATTAACATCATTATTTTTGACCGTATTAAGTTCGGCAGTAGAAACAAAATTTTGTCTTGCAGTATTAACTCTATTTCTACTGTTAGAAACTAAGTTTTTGTTAACACTTTTTCTTCCTGAATTCATAGTAACAAATTTGTTGTGCACATGATTTATGTTGTTACTACTGTTCATGGTTTTGTTTTTATGCTCAGGCTTTCTAGTGTATCCCAACCCGTGATGTGGTTTTTGAATCACTTGCTTTTTATTTTGAGGATGGTGATAACAAAATTTTGCATAGTGATTTAATTTTCCACATATAAAGCATCCCTTAACAGAACTTTTAGGAGTTTGACCTTTTTGTGTTTTTACTTGGTTCATATTTTGTTGATTTCCTCTTTTACCTATATGTATCCAAGTCTTTTCTTTTTCCTTAGGGACTGTTTTGTTTTTACTATTAGTGGATGCATTTTCGTTTACTTTCTTAACATGATCATGAGATGGCATAGACACTAAAATTTGTGAAGACTGTTGAGTAATACCTTCTATTGTGATTAGGTGATTTTTTAAAGGAATATCCTTGTTTTTCCCAATGTTCAGCATACTCTCTTCAACTAAGTCCTCAATCAGAACTTCATCATAGTTGATTGGATCAACATTGAATGATTCTTTTGGAGGTGTCTGAGAGATAGGGATCCTAGGTTCCTCTAAGGATGGAGGGATATAGTTTTGGTTAAATGGAGGGGCAACCTCTTTGTATCCTAAACCAACTTTTACCTTTCCATGTATTTGTTGTTGAATAAGGTTATTAACTGATTGTGAAGCATGTTCTAATTTTCCTACATCTAACTCCACTTTATCATGTTTTTCTCCTAATGTTTTGATCTCCTCCCTGGACATCTTAAGTTTTACTAATAAATCCTCTCTTTGCCACTCAACTAATCTAAGTTGCTCTTGATAACTTTGTTCATTTACTTTGTGTGACTTAATCTGATTCTCTAAGTTATCAATAACTCTGGCAGCTGAACGTCTTTGTTCTTCTAAGATTTTAATTGAGTCACTCATTAATTGGTTGTGATTTTTATATTTAAGAATAACTTCCTTACATTCAGAAGAACAAAGTTTAGAATTTACCTCGGCCATGCAAGATGGAGTTTCATGTTCCTTTGATGATGAGTCAATTGCCATTAGAGCATCATCATGAGTTGATTCATGATCGTCTTCGTTCCACTCATATCCAAGAACGTCATGGTCAATAGCCGTAGTACCTAGGTCAGTATAAACAAGTTCCGTATTAACAGTGTCCTCCGTAGAAACAGTGTCTTCAGTATCCATTACTACTGCTATGCATGCATGGTGAACAGTAGTAATATCTTCAGCATCAATAGGATCGTCACATGAAATTAGTGCCCTGTTTTAACTAGTTTCTTTGGCTAAGTCATTCCAATTGTATCCAAACACGTCCTGTGACATAAGCGCACTTGAATTGTTGTCTTGTGTGGTTCGTGGATTGTTGGATTTTGACTTATTTGGACATTCCCTTGCAAAGTGACCTGGTTCATTACATTCGTAGCACTTTACCTTGCTTTTATCAAAAGCAATTCGTTCATTGTTCCTTGTATTAAACTTTCGTCCGGTTCTATTCAAAAATCTCCTAGCACGTAGGGCTAACATAGCATTTTGCCACTTCAAGTCCATCTCTTCCCAGTCATCTTGATGTATCTGCTTAACGTCATCACTAGTGAGATTTGAGCTTTGTGAGATGAAAGCTTCAAAAGATATTTCTTCAGTATTAACATCATTCATACTGTGGTTGCTACTGTTAGGTTTGTTGGCTTCCTCCTCTGATTCAAAGACTCTTAGGTCGTTGTATAGATCATCTAACTCCAATTATTCCAATTTATCTCCTTGTCTATACGACATCGTGTAGATAATCCATTCCTTACCTAGAGCTCTTATGAATTTTCGGTTGATGTCATCTTTGTCATACTTGACTCCTGCACTTATCATCTCTCCTGTGAACTTTTTGTATCTGTCAAACGTCTGAGTCATTCTTTCGTCTTCCAAAGCATTGAAATTTCCGTATTCTTGTTTAAGAAGAGCCTTCTTGTTCTTCTTGGTATTCTTTGTTCCGCTGAATCTTTTCTCCAATGTTTCCCATAGAGATTTGGCATCTTGGTATTCTTCAAATTGTGATTGATACTCGTTGGGGATGGCAATCAGGAGAATAATAAGAGCTTTGATCTCCGTTTGTTTTTCTCTTCTCTCCAGGTCAGTCAATGTTTGACGAGTAAGGACTCCGGGTTGTCCATCAGCTCCTTGATTGGTAGCAGGCTTGTTACCGTTGATGATAACATCCCAAACTGTATAGTCAGACAGTAGGATGTGTTGCTTGATACGTAGCTTCCATAAATCGAATTCGTTGTTGTTCAGAACAGGAACTTTGTTGATTGAAACATCAGCCATGATGTTTTTCTTGATTCTTGCGTATGAGAATTATCAACTTGTTGATCAATGGATCTAAAGCACCTCCTGTGCTCTGATACCACTTGTCAGGATCAATTAAGTTATTACACTTCGTTAACCTTAACCTTGTTAGATGAAGATCTATCAAAGAAGTTCAGGCAATGGATTGAACACTTTGATATTTACAAGTTGATCAAACAAACTAATATTGAAATATATGAATGAACAAGAACAATATATTTTTCGAATGTTAAGCCTCAATTGCATTAATCGAAATTATCAATACAACATGTTTTCTATCTTACAAGGATCTACTATTTATAGACCTTGAGGCTATTCTAGATAAACTAGACATCTACATCTCTATCTAGAAAGGAATTATACTTAGAATACAATTGAAACTAAACTATATCTATTTGACTAAAACTTGAATAAAAAGAATTCATCCGTAGTAACTTGAAGTCATACAGTAGTAACTTGTTCTGTCCGTAGTAACAAGAGTATCCGTAGTAGCTTTGTTGAACAACCGCATTAACTTGTCTTCCGTAGTAACTTCTTAATAGCTTCCGTATTAATCTTGTAAGTTACTTATCCGTAGTTAGAAGTAGTATTAGGTGAGTTAAACTAAGTTGACTAAGTTGTAACCCAACAGTCTAGAAAGCATTTCAGTCTAAATCCAGCTTAGGATTCCACTTTCCAACCGATTTCTGGTAAAGGATAGTTGTCCTTTGCACAAGCTTTGTTTATGTCTTTGAAATCAACACATAATCTCCAACATCCATCTCCTTTCTTTACCATGATTGGATTAGTGATCCAAGTCTGGTATTTTACCTCTCCAAATCCCCGCTTCGACCATTTTGTTTACTTGGTCGCATGCAGATTTACTTCTATCCCGGGCCATGCCCTGTTTTTTCTGTCGGATCGGTACAATATTGGGATTCGCGTTTAGGGCGAGTTCAGCTAAATCTCTTGGGATGTGTGATGTCCGCCATGCAAAGTCATCTAGGTATGATTCTAGTAAAGTAATAAGTTTACTTTTTATCTGTGATGTGAGTTGTGAGTCAATGGTCAATGGTTGTTCAAGGAAGTTTTTGTTAATAATAACTTTTTGTTCCGGACCATTAATTAGTTCCATTGCTGGATCAATTTTGGGACCCTCTACCAGTTTTGGTTTTTCCACCTGATTGCATTCTTTAGGCCATGATGTTCTAGCCCTGACTGTGGCTATGCGAGTTGGGGTAGGGAACTTTATCATGCCATGAATGGTTGATGAAAATGCTCCAAACTTTTGTAATGCAGGCCTGCCCAATAGAACATTGTAGGTCGATGGTGCATCAATTATTGCAAAAATTATCATTTCTAACCTGTAGTGCGGATATTCTCCTAACATCATGTGCATGGATATCTCTCCGACTAGCCCATTTGTCTTGCCTGAAAATAGGGATGGCAATGGGCGAGAAAAAATGCGCAAGCCGCGGGAACCCACCTTTCATGGGTAGAAAAACTCGTAAGTTATTACTCGTGGATGCGGTTGTGGGTTAGAAAACATACCCGTTGGAGGGTCGCGGGTGGGTGTGGGTTTTTTTGTAAATCCGCGGGTATACACGACCCGCAAACCCATCAAACTCGTATATAGTACCCACTGGTATATCTGCTAATCCGTATAAAATATATACTATTAGATAAGTAACTCAAGACTAAATTACTTAACTTATTAGTCATCGTTATCATCTAGTTAAGCACGCAACCTTATTTATAATTTGTAAAATAGCAAAAAGGTTTTTCTTCCATGTTCATCTAAGTATATTATAACAATGTGTAATTTAATTATTTATTTGTTTATGTGTTTGTAAATATGTGGTAGTCAAATACGTTACTCGCGTACTTCAAATTCCAAGTTGTTATGTGTGTTTAATTTGTTAAAATTTTCACTAAATCATGATAACGTCATAATTTATATAACAGAATGTTGATCGTTCAACTAGTAAATAGGGTTTTACACAACCCGTGGGCAGGGGTACCCGCGGGTTGGGGGCATGGGTAGCAAAATTAACTCGTCTACAATTACTCGGGGGTTTGGGGGTATAAAAAAAATCGCGGGCACGGGTGGTGGGTAAGGGTATCCGCGCCCATGACCCGCAGGCGCCATCCCTACCTGAAAATCCCACCAGAGGGAATTATGCTGAAAGTTGTGAATGTTGTACTTCTTGAGGGAGCTTCCTGAAACAATGTTCATAAATGATGTCCATTGAGCTTCTTGTATCAACATATGCCTTGTTGACTTCATAGTTGGCCAATCCGATTTGTATTACTACAGGATTGATAAAAGAGGTCTCAATTGGTGGGAAACAAATTGGTTCCATCGCCCGATCCTGTAGGACTGATGCTTTCCTTTTGCAAGATGTGACTTCTTTATTCACCATGTATATGCAATTAGCTAGGGTGGTGGTGGATGTTTTTTATTTACAGGAAATTATTTGAGATGGGCAATTGTCTTCCATTGAGAAGACGAACTTCTGGTGGTGAAATTAAGAAATGAAATGAAAATATGAAAATGAAATGAGACGCCTTTATCTAAAACGGTCAAACGGATGGCACCAATGTTTGAGCAAAGATTAGCAGGGTCAGTAACTGGGTTTGGGGGATCAACCTCTTGGCCTCCTGCTTAGCAATGCAAAGCTAACAAGCTCTTTACGAGCCTAAGGTGGTCAAGAGATTGAATGGAGAAGGTGATTGGAGTATGATTACTACGGGGTGTGAACGCTCGGATGGGGTATATGTTGTATATTAGTGTGGTAAAGATGATGATAACTATGAGTATGTATTAAAGCTGATTATGAGTCGAATGTCTGAAACATGGTTTTTATACCCAACACTACCAGGTGTGGGAAAACTTCTGGCAATGAAGACCAATAATGTCTCATAAGTGTTATTTATGATATTCCAATGTATTAGTGATTATGACTAGAGTCATGTTCCTTCTCATCATTATGTCACTCCTTTGAATTATTGTGTAAAGCCGCGACAGTTGGAATCCAGGAGTGATGAATGGTCGGGAGCCGGGTACCGGGTGTCGGATGCCGGGAGTTGGGGGCCAGGTGTCGAGTGTCGGGGGCCGGGAGTCGAGTGCTAGGAGCCAGGTGCCAGATGTCGAATTCCGGGAGCCGAGTTCCGGGTGTCGGATGCCGAGTTCCGAAGGCCGGGTGTCGGGGGCCGAGAGCTGGCGCAAGGGAAAGGTTTTGTATGGGTCGGGTTAGGTGTTTAGGGGATTAATAGGCTACAAATATGAGATTTGAAGCTCGAGCTTCTAGCTACAACTTTGAACTCCTTTTGCAAAGCATACCTAAGTCATGAGATTTTTCTATCCTTTCCAATTTTACTCTTCCATATCCCCGCTACTCCCACGGTTTTTATATACAACCAAAATAACCTCCGGTTTTATTATAAAATTTTCAAAGTTGTGAAAAACATCGAGGACATTTACAACATGTTTGACTATTAAATGGCTACAATTTTAGCAAGTCATCGACTACTACTGACCACTTAAATGGAATATTGTATGACATATACAAGAATAATAAGGTTCATGCTTATTGTTGTAAGCATCCAAGCTAGTAAAAAGCAAACTTAAGTGAGTCTTAATTGTGCAATTTGTACTAGTGTTGCGAGCAATAATGTTTTTATTTGTTAGAGTAAATTCTTTTATATATTTAACAATTGGTATCAAGAGCCAAATTTATGGGTATGCTTTGTGGTCACCTAGTAATATGATCTTTCACATCATAAAGGAATGTTTGTTCTAAAGCTAATTGTTATTTTGTTTTTTCAAGAGTTCGTGAGCAAGCCATGCGATATGTCGAGGTGATGCCACTATATAGTACGGGACTCTAGAGTTCATTAGTCAGAGTCCGATCTTTTAAACGGCTATTAATACCCAAGTTATTATAGCTAGTATTTCTACACGAGCGAGTGCTCTTAAAAAAATAATAATAACAATTATAGCACATGGTGCACTCGAATGCAATTTTCTCATCTCGACCAAGATCTCTGAATGATCGGTGGAGGAGGTAAAATTATGCCGCCAACTAGCGAGGATGATCAAAAGTTTTGGAAAGTTAGAGTTGTAAAAGATATGTATGCTTTATAGATTTCGGTGGAGGACGATCTGTTACAACGTATCAAGGATGCAAAGACCCCAAAGTAAGCGTCAGATAATCTTGTGGGGTTATTTTCTAGGACAAATGATGCCAAACTCTAACAACTCGAGAACTAGTTATTGTAGATATCTTAGCAAGATATGACTATATGTCAGGATCAATTAAGTTTGTATAACCTTAAACCTTGTCTTTGTAAGATCGTGATCTATCAAAGAAGTTCAGCAGCGGATATGAACACTTTGATAGTAACAAGTTATTCAAGCTAAACAATATTGTAAAGTCAAACGATGATGAACAATAAGTTTGCCGAATTCTAAGTTTTCTATCCCCCTAGCAGATGACCTCCTTTGTTCTTCTAAGCTCTTAACGGAGTCACAAAACAATTGGTTATGACTTTTATATTTCGACACAACTTCTTTACACTCATTAGAACAAAGTTTAGTATTTACCTCAGCTTCTTCCTTGGAGGTAGAATCGATTGCCATCAATGATTAAACGAGGTTGGATTATTCAGTTGTTGTTGGAGTGTCTTCATCCCAATCGTATCCAAAAACATCTTCGAGAGCTGCAGCAGAAACTTGATGAGTATAAACTTGATCAATAGAAACACCATTATCAGTAGTAAGGCATGCATGGGCAACAGTAGAAACCGTCACAGTAGAAACACGTGCATCTTCAATAATCACCGCCATTAGAGCCCTGTTTTGACTGGTTTCTTCTGCAAGATCAGACCAATCATACCCGAATACATCTTGTGTAATTAATGTTGTGGGTGTATTGTCTTGAGTGTTCCTTGAATTGTTACCCTTGGATTTATTCTTGCACTCCCTGGAAAAGTGTCCTGGCTCTCCACAGTCATAACACTTTACCTTACTCTTGTCAAAGGTAACACGATCATTGGTTCTGGGATTGAATCTTCTCCCAGTTCGTTGAACAAATATCCTTGCTCTTAGAGATAGCATGACCATCTGCCACTTTAGATCTATCTCATCACAATCATCTTGGTGGATTTGCTTCAAGTCATCATTCGTTAGACATGAGCTTTGAGAGATGAATGCTTCAAAGGACAATTCTTCTCCATCTTCCTGTTGAGTTGTTCTAGCAGATGAAGTAATTAAAGGAGTATTAAAGTTGTTAGTACTGTTGTTGCTGCTGCTTGGCTTCTTTGCTTCCACCTCTGCTTCAAACACTCGAAGATCGTTGTAAAGATCATCAAGATCTATATCCTCCAATACATCTCCTTGTCTGTAGGAGACTGTGTAGATTACCCATTCTTCACCAAGAGATCTCATGAATTTACGATTAGTATCATCCTTATCCATCCTTACCCCAGCACTTGCAAGTTCTCCTGTCAGTTTCTTGTACCTGTCGAATGTCTGTGTCATTCACTCTTCCTTCAAGGCTTTGAAATTCTCATACTCTTGCTTGAGTAGAGCCTTCTTGTTTTTCTTAGTGTTTTTAGTTCCACTAAACCTTTTCTCCAAGGCTTACCATAGAGCTTTAGCATCTGTGTACCCTTCAAATTGTGACTGGTACTCGTTTGGAATTGCAATAAGTAGAATACTTAAAGCTTTGATTTCGGTTTGCTTTTCTCTTCTTCCATTGTTAGTTATAGGATGAATGACTTGACCAGGTAGACCATCATCTGCAAGATTTTGTACTTCTTTGTTGCCATTGATGATCACATCCCAAACCGTATAATCAGATAGAAGAATATGTTGCTTGATGCGTAGCTTCCATAAATCGAAATCATTACTGTTGAGAACTGGAACCTTATTGACTAAAACGTCAGACATGTTGTAAATTGTAATCTTCTATATGAGACCTCTTCGAACTTGTTGATCAATGGATCTTAAGCACCTCCTGTGCTCTGATACCACTTGGTAGGATCAATTAAGTTTGTATAACCTTAAACCTTGTCTTTGTAACATCGTGATCTATCAAAGAAGTTCAACAGCAGATATGAACACTTTGATATTAACAAGTTATTCAAGCTAAACAATATTGTAAAGTAAAACGATGATGAACAATAAGTTTTCCGAATTCTAAGCCTCAATTGAAATTAATAAAGTTATCAATTACAACGTATATTCTTATCAATCTATAAGGATCTATATATAGACCTTGAGGCTAACCTATCTAAACTAGGAAACAACTATTAATAAGGAATTAAAATCTATCTATAATTATAACTCTTATTCTAAACTTGCATGGCAAGCATGTTGCAGTAGAAACAGCTTCCGCAGTAATAATGTTGAACAGCAGTAGTAATGTGAAGCAGTAGTAATCATTGTCTTTCGTATTAACTTCAACTGCAATAGTAACTTGACTTCCCTCCGTAGTAACTGCTCAGTCCCTAGTAATTGAGCATTACCTTCACAGCATTAGTTAGGAACAGTATTAATTAAAACTAAAACTATTTTAACTAAGTTCTAATCCCAACACTAAAAAAATTTCACAAAAATAAAAATTTTGAGTCAAGCGATCTCAAAAGTGAATTCGCAAAATAAAATTAGTCACACTCGAATTAGACGAATTATAGTCCATGGGTTACGTCCAAAGTTCAATGCTCTTGTTATCGCAACCCGATGATTGAAAGAGCCAACCCTAAATGAGCTAGAAAACGTTTTAGCAAATTAAGAGGCATTGAACAAACAAATTTCTAACCTTACTAAAATAAGAAGATAAAGATATACTTACTAACTATAAAGGTAAGGATCCACAAACGCCAAAATCAAGAATCAGATCATATCCAAGAAAACATAGTTGGCAAAAGCGTCAAGAAGGATGGAGTTGGCAACAAAAGGGAGCTCAAAACAACAATGATTAAACGAATGACAAGTCACAACGACGCAAGAATAACTTGTGCCACAATTATGGAAAATGAGGTCATTTTGTGACAACTGGCCCCCGTTTAGACTATCAAAGGATTTAATATTTGTATTTAGCCGGATCGTAATCTCTGAACCACTGTACTAAGAAAAACAAGTGGTAAGTTGACTCATGGTCGTTGTATTAGATAGTCGAATTAAAAGAGAGTTGTATTTAGATACTGTTGAGGTCTCCAAGGATCTTATCAAGGTTTTTATTAAAAGTTGTTATGTTTTGTTTTTAATTCTAAACTAAGGTAAGCAAATAAAAGTAAAGACAAGTAAGGGAAATGTAGTCATTAGTAAGTAGATAGAGGACACTATTGTTTACAATGATTTCAATAATAAATCCTTTGGGATGAGGTCAAGAAAGACATTGTTTATAAAACAAGGTATCACTAATAAATTGAATTTGTAACATCTAGATAATGTGGCGTATGCACTAGTACCATACTGGTTAATACTTGTGATCACTTATTATTAACTAGCGTGTCACTAGGTGATTAGGGTCTTCGATTTTGATTAGACTTTGTCGGTTAATGTCCGTATCTAACCTCCTAACATAGAAACATATATCTATGAACAATAATTTAAGACTAAGATCACTTTTTATCTTTAATTATCTTACTTTTATTCATAGTCTTGGTAGTTGATTCTATTAGTACCTTTCATATTATACACTACTCAGGGTGCTAGGTCAGTTTCTGTTTAAAAGTAATTTTATTACCTTGAAAACATTCTAAACCCTACTATTACAATCCAGTACATCCCTTGTTACCAACTATGGGCCCCCATTGCATGCTCGGGCTAAGGCAAGACATAGACATGGATGATACTGATACGCCTGAATTGTCAGTCTATATCATAGGATCTAAATTCTTATAAAGTCGGACCTAAATCAATGAACCATTATACTAAAAATAGTAATACCGTCCAAATAGCACACATTTTTAAGACGTATCTTATATATATCATACTTGACTTTAAGCCATATAAATTAAGTTGAATTGATTTATTTCACTTTTTTATGACAATGCAAAAAAAAGCCTAAAATTGTAGAAGTATTAACCAGTAGGGTATTATTGCATACACCATATTATGTAGACATTACAAAAAGAGTAGAAATGCATAAAACATGCAGAAAAGAGCCTAAAAAAGCAAAAGTGGCGGTTAAACAGTGAAGTTTGTTTGAAGACTTTGAAATTCATTTCTAGAAGACTATTTGAAGACTCGTCCATATAATAAGACCTAGACGATAAAATATCATGTATGCATAAAGATTTCTTGAAGATATGAAGGTTCGTATATGATACAATATTATCAGTTAAACGTCTAGACAACCAAAGACGTACCCGTCAACCAGACGGTATAGAAGAAGCCCCCAAGTCAAAACAACTTTAAAAGGTTTCGCTAATTTCAGAAGAACACACTTTATCCACTCAAACCTCCAGTCTCCTATAAACCCTAAAACCCTAAACTGCCAACCAAACGTATACGATTACATCCCGGAAACTCAGTTTACCTAAATTACAATCGCACCTTCTATTCCTTATTCTGAGTGACATTTTTTCCCTTACTTTTATAATTGATGTTCTTGGTTTATTGTTCAATTATAATTGTATATTTGTTAGTTGTCATGCTTAGGGAGTAGCCGTATTGGTGTTTGCCCTGATGTAGTAATTTAGTAGTCATTAGGTAGTAATAATAAAAGTTGAATAAATGTGATGTCAGGCGCAAATTACGTGTTAAGACCTCCTAGTAGTTAACGATTCATGACGATATTTCTCGTGATATGTCATGTCAGGCGCAAATTACGTGTTAAGTCTTAGTAAGATCTCAATAACTTGATAATCAACTAATCAATTAATCAAATAAGATTAATTTAACTTAGAAAGTTAAGTATTCAAGGATTATTATCAAATTCAATAACTTATAAGAATGTTAACATTTATAGCGGAATTTAAACAATTAACAAAATGTTTGAATAACACTAAGTTTTATTAAAAAAAGGTACGGTTTAAACAAAACCTCATGATCCTTATTTATACACAAACTATAGAGATCTTGATAAACACGAAAGTAAAAGATAGATACAAATCTTCTTAAACAGATAGAAGATTTACATAACAAGCTACATGCAATTTTGTATCAAGTAAACTTGTGAGTCTCACTAACTCAGACTCATAAATTTACTTAGTCTAATTTTGATCAATCGGACTCAAACAACTGAGACTAAGACTAAACAAAACAAATTTATAATTTGGGTTTAGCTATTGTGTTTCCCAACATTACCGCTCGTGGCCTTCATAATCGCGGTTATGTTGTAAAAAGCAAAGTTAAACAACAGAGGGTCCAAAGTCAGGTAATAATGATCTTTAAGTAAAACCTAGGCGTAACGATCTAGTACTCTAAGTGGTACTTACTCATTTGTAGATAGCTATGCCAGATAAACTAAAAGAGTGTAAGGTATTTTATAAAACTAGATGACCTAAACTTAAATGACTAGAAGTAGGATAATTCTTTAGGTGTTAGGAGATTAGATACATTCATTAATCTGCACACTCTAATCATACACGAAGAGGCTAGACATTTTTACCATACCAATTAGAGTCATCGACCAATGATAATAACACCGGTAGGGGTCATAGTGCATACACCTTATTATTCAATTACTTTTAGATTTACAAATCATTAGAGTCACTGAAAAATATTCAAATCAATATATTATCGCTCATATTCTGCTAACGTACGAAATCATGGAAAACATTTTCTAATGATCATGTTTGCTTATTTACTTTTTTATCAGCTTAACTTAGTTTAAATATTTTAAAAAACAAAACAAAAACCAACTCCCCTTTTAAATCCGATATACTAAAATGTGAAAAGTTTTAAGACTTTACTTCTAATTCAGTAATCGTATACAATGACCCTTGGTCAACTTACCTCTTACTATTCTTAGTTTAGTAATTCAGAGACTTAGCCCCGACGAATACAAAATTTAAATCCCTCGATACGTTTGGGCTGACAATTCGGGTGTATCAAATAGCAAGTAGTAAGTTGACTTGGGATCTTTGTGAATGATAAGCATTTGAAATAAACCTATTACAAGATATTTATAATAGTTAATAGCAAATCGGATTCAAATTCACTCTAAAGACCTAGATTGTGATATAAGGAATGGTGTCGATCACTAACAATTAGTTTTGGATTAACTTTTAGCACTTTTATGATTTTTAATTTTTAACTTTTAATTTTGTTTATACATTTACAAACTATAAGAGTTTGAAGAAAATTTCTTTAGACGAATTAAAAATTTAAATTCGGCCGATGTGAAATTAAATAATACTTTCCCACAAAATCAAAAGTTTATCCGAAGTAAAAGTCAACGACCAAAATAAATTTATCAACAAACTCAAATTGTTAAGTCGTAGTAAAATTTTTGTTCAGACGTAGTAAACTATCAATAATTTAGCCAAAATTTCATAACTTAGTAACCGTAGACAAAAAAATCATAAGTTGAAGTAAACTTATCACTAGTCGTAGTAAATAAGTTAGTTCCAAAATGCAAATTTTTAGAAACAAAATAGTTTGCTAAAAAACTTTGCAATGTATTTTATACTAAACTAAATCTCGTGTCAAATATTCATAAGGTGCATTCATTAATGAAAATGGGAATCGGTGATTTATCAAACTTTTCAATATTACCATTCAAATATAAAAAAATATATATATATATATATATATATATATATATATATATATATATATATATATATATATATATATATATATATATATATATATATATATATATATATATATATATATATATATTTATATATATTCATAAAAATATGACAGTTATATCATTTGTTATGCCGAACATCAAGAAATATTTGTGAGTTTGATTATATAAGTTAGGAACCATATTATTATATGCGTTAGGAAGAGATAAATGCTTTGAAACTTAATTAGATGTGGGAGTTAGTTCCAGCAAAAGGTATGAAGCGAGTAACATGTAAAAGGATTTACAAAATTAAGCGACATCCAGATGGTTCAATCGAAAGATTTAAAGCCCGATTGGTGGATCATGGCTTCTCACAAACATAAGAATTGGAAGCTTTGGCAAATGAATGTAAAGAATGCTTTCCTGCATTGAGAAATCAATCGATATATACACATGGAACAACCCCAATGGGTTGAGAGCAAGTGTCATCCAAACCACATTTGCAAGTTGAATAAGGCGCTTTACGTATTAAAGCAAGCACTACCGCAAGATAGAATAATTCCTCGTCTAAAGTAGTTAAACAATGGCACCATCAAACACTAGTTTGTTTGTAAAATATAAAGATGGTAAATTGGCAATTGTAGATATCTCATATCAAGGACAATTTATCACTACGGTTTCAAACGAAAGCTTTAGGAGAAATAAATCATTTTCTCGGTATTGAATTTGAATACACAAAAGACGCATTATTCATGTGTCAACAAAAGTATGCCAACGATCTTCTATAAAGGTTTGGGATGCTAGAATGTAAGCTCATATTAACTCTATTTGAGATACACACATGACTATGTTCAACAGAAAGGAGAGGATCAGAAGATGCTACAATGTTCACACAACTTGTCGGAAGTATGGTTTATCTTACTCTCATGAGGCCAAACATATCATATGCAGTGGGAATGATAAGTCGATTTATGCAGAATCGGAGGAAGTCGCACATGGAAGTTGTACTCCGAATTATTTGATACATAAAAGACACCATTGATTATGGCATTTATTTCAAGAAAGAAGAAAAATGGAAGATAGTTGGTTATTTTAATGTGGGTTATGTTGGAGATCAAGATACACGACAATCAACTAGGTATGTGTTGAGCCTCGGATCGGGACCAATTTCTTAGTGAAGTAAGACACACCCAAAAGTTTATTTATAACATACGGATTCTAAATATAGAGCACCGTCATCAACAACACAAGAATGCACATAATTCATATAGAGATTGCAACTGCTAAAGGACCTTCATCAACCAATTAAATATTTAGTACGATTATATTGCGATAATCTTTCAACAACACAATTGGATGAACATCCAGTGTTTCATGAAAGGACTAAGCATGGGAGGTACATTATCATTTCTTTCGTGAGAAAAGTCTTGCGCGAAGAAATCAAAATGATTAACAAGAGTACCCAAAATCATGTTAAGAATATATTCACGTTAAATAAGGGACATGCTTATTGTTGTAAGACCACTCCCAAACGTTTTTCCAACTGACACGGTCAGTTTTTGCAAACTCAGCGCCATGTCAACTGACACCAAACTGACAATAAACTGACTAAATCATTACCAACAGTAACCCGTCAGTCAGTTTTTCTGGACCCCACATATTTTATTATTTATACATTTAAAATATAACAAAAATAATTTAAACAACTTCATCAAAATAAAAAAAATTAATACAATTACATTAAAATAAATAAAAAACAATACAATTAAAAAACATTGCGAGAAATAAAATTACAATAGAAAAACATAAACGTCTAATCTTCGTCTTCGTCTTCTTCGTCGTTGTCGTCTTCGCCTTCGTCACCATATTCTTCTTCATCTTCGTCGTCGTCGCTTTGTTCTTATTGCGTACTCGATCCGCCGCCAAACATCTTCTTAAAGTCCGATTTGAAATTTTTAAATGTTGCTTTCTTAGCTTGTTTTAACATTTTTTATGCTTTTTTACCAATACTTTTTGGTATTGGTTTAGCCATAAAATTCCAAGCTTTAAGAACAAACTTTTTTTCGGCAATTTCGGTAAGCTTGTCCATCATTTCTTTTTGCGCCTCAGACGCCATTTTGATCGATTCAATGGTTTCGTCCCTTGAACTCCTTGATGAGGTAGTCGCGTCGGACGAAATTGAAGTTCTTTGACTTTTTTTACTTGTGTCACGACCGTATGGACGTCGGATCCGGTTGTCGGTGAATAACGTTGCCATGGTAGCCGCAAGACCCGGTTTTCTTCTTGATAGGTGTTGGGTACCGTTTCATCTTCCTCTAAATTTACCGGTTCCGAGATGGGTGCCTTTTTTTTGGATCTTCGTTTGTTTCCCATAACACCATCCTTCGTGTAGAACTTCGGGTATCTATTAATCGCGTGCCAAGAAGAAGTGTAAATGAAGTGTCGATCGGTTTGATCCTTAAATTGTACATTTGCCGCGTCTAAAACATTTTCGTTTGAATACCCACTTGGATGATGATCATTAAGGCGCTTGTATATCGGGTTGAAAAGCTTGACATCTTTGGAAATTTTATTCCATTTGCCCGTTAGTTGGTTAAGGTTTCGTTTTCGACCAAATTGTTGTAATCCTTTTGTACCTTCGTCCAAAAACTACTACCGGTAGTTTGTTTCCGTCTATATTATTTTTCGAACAATGCACCCATCGTTCGGATAAAATCCTAACTTCGTCGTCGGACCACTTTACTTGGGGTATTTTCCCACCAACGACATTTTCCGGTACGATTCCATCGATTTCTTCCTCGTTGGGCGGTGGGTTTGGTGGTGGATTCCATTGTGATGTGTTTGGTGGTGGATTCCATTGTGTTGTGTTTGGTGATGGATTCCAAAATTGAGAAGTGTTTGGTGGTGGGTTCCATTGTGAATTGTTTGGTGATGGGTTCCATTGTAATGTGTTTGAATTTTGATAAAAATGTGGTTGTTGTTGGCTAAATTGGGGTGAGTTTTGTGGTGGTGATTCTTGGTACCAATCACGGTGTTGGTACGAATTGTGTGGATCGTCGGATGCTAGTGCGAATAGATTGGCAATTGGTGGCCTGTATGAAGCAAACCCGGATGGTGTAGCGTTACTTGAATGTGGCATCGGAGACATCGGGTAGTTTAATAAATTTTGAAACATGGCGTTGCTCACCGAATGTGTTTTTTTCGTTTGTTTTCTTGGCATTTTTTCGGGTTGTGTTTGAGTGTTGAATGTATGTGTTTGAGTGATGAATGTGTATTGTATTGTTGGTATATATTGTGTGTGAAATGTTTAAATAGGTATGGATATATATAGAGTATTAATTTTAAAAAGAAAAAAAATATATTTTTTCAACGGGTATATAGTCGTTGTTTTTAAATTTCTTTTTTTTTTATTCCCAACAGTCAACTTTTAAAAAAAAAATTATTTTTAAGTCGGTGGGGCCCACTTTCTTTCGTCCCTTTCTCAGCCCAATACATAACATGATTTTGATAAACATATGTAAATGTTATTTGTTAATTTTATAAGGTTGTATAATAATTATACCTTCCACTTTAATTAGTTATACCAAATATAAGGGGGTGCTTGTTTCAAAGTGAGAAATGTGAAAGGGAAAAGCAATGTAAGAGAGGATAATCATTACCTAATTTCATTAACCTCATTTTGTTGAGTAATCATTTATTGCCTATTAATGGATAATATGTATAATGATTGATTATAAAATAACAAATCAACCACTATTAATCATTCCATTACCTATTACCGACCCTTTAATACCCCCAACCACATATCCCTGAATGTAATTAAATGTAAATCCATGACTAAACATTGCCAACTTAATTATTTCTTTATGGATTTATCTTCATATGTCTTAATGGTTATCACAAAATTATTTCGTAATGGTTATCACAAAATTATTTCGTAATGGTCATTACAAAATTTTCCTTTTACCATGTACTTTGTACAATATACTTATGAGTTTCCTGTTTGAGTAAATAAAAGATAGGACACCTTTTGTGATATTGTTTTGAGAATTTTGTTAACTACCTAATAACAATTAGACAATATTCTCAAATGTTTGTTCAAAATAGTTTAATCTTTCGATCAAATAAACTAGTAACTCATGCCTATACAATGCAAAAGTCTTAATATTTGAACTAATAAATTAAGTTCAATTCATGTTGTTGTTCTAATGAGTGCAGTTATTGAATTCTAATTAGACCTAACAAGAATAGAATCTATTGATAAAAAATCTTCAATGTATTTTCTATTGCTAAGAGTCCATATTTAAGAAATTCACTATAGAACTAAAGAACATATTCGTTATATATCAAATCCTTTATATCTTTAAAATATATATATAATTTATAAGAAAATTAGATACCTTTATTAAATTCTTTATAATTAGACATTATCTTATATTAAGTTAAAAGTTATTATTACTTTTATTTGTTTGATAAGTTAAAATTCTATGTTAAAGTCCTCCCATAAAATGAAAATAAAAATTCAACAATAAAGAAACTTTAATCCCCGTTTTATAAAAAATAAACGTTTCAAAGAAACCTAAGTCGTTAAAGTGACGCTTTATAGAATTAAACAATCTTGCATTTGGCTCATATTTAATTTCATCAATCTCCTAATGTTTATATGTCGTCCGCCAAACTGGAAATGAAACATATTTTATAGGCCGATTTTTGGTGCACCTCTGGGCCACCCACTGCACCAACCCCACACATGGGCCCCCACCCCCACCCTATACAGGTCCCACCACCCCTTTTTGTTTAAATTTTTTTTTTTTTTTTTAAGTTTTTTTTTTTTGTTTTTTTGTATTTTACCAAACACATAACTTTTGTCTTTTTTTTATCAATTAAATAAAAATTTTAAATAAACTATCTTTTCTATTTATTAATAACTTCATTTTTTTAAATTACTCCAACTAAATAATACAAGACAAATAATTAACAATAACAAATAATTTTATATTATCTCTAGTCAAAAACATTAGCAAACGAAGATTTATAATTGCGACGCCTAAGGTGAAGGTACAAATCTTGTTGATTCTTATACGGTTGTTCCCATTCGGAATCATATTTATATGTATTCCATTGCGGATGCGTCGGAGGTACCAAATAATATCCTTGCAAATCCAGTTTTACAAAGTAATTTTCATTTACTCGAGCAATTACACATATATAATGTTGTTGTGACTCGAGTGGACTGGTCCAGAGCGGTAAACACGTCGTATCTCCCATATTGCTCAAAAACAGCATGACCACATTGTACCTTGAAGCAATTAGAAAACCCATTATCGGCAAAATCATCCAATACTTTCGAATTGCAGTAGTATTTGGTGGAATATCTATTGCTTCATAAATTTTTAGCAATTCAACTTCTCCAAACATAGTAACGTATGTTACTTGGTCCATTCCTATCTCTTCTAGCAACTCCCTTCTAATTTGCGGCCAACATTTTTCATTAAGACCGAGACATGAAGCTACTGAACTAAATCCGCAATTTCCATCATGGAGTACATTATGAATGTTCGTTACGTACGCTTGAAAACAAACTGGAATTTGATCCAATAATGGATCTGAGAAAATTGTCCGGTGTACATAAGAACTATGTTTGGCAGGTTCTTGGTTCAAGTCCGGTTTGTCGAAACCATCGCTACCTGATATGTTAGAATAACTACGCCTAGGAGGATCTTGAGGCGGCGTGTGAAACGGTTTCGCCTTTTGTTTTTGTACCTTCACACTTGGACGTCCACGAGTATTATTGTGAACAACGGGTTCTTGAATCTGAGATATCATTTTCAACTCAGGGTCACAATCATAATTTCCATCTTATGTCGGTATAAATGATGAAAAATGAAGTATCTTCCAGAAAACGTCAATAGACTCTAGTGGAATAAACAGACATGTATTTAAATAACTTGCAAGTTCGTGCGCACATGGTAACCCAAAACACGACCTCAACTAACAACCAGAACTCTATATCTGTGACGATAACCCCTGGTTCATACGTTTAGCCAATGGCAGACTTTAAACAATTTAGTGCCCAGATAAAGTTGTTAATTTTTTCTTTATCAATCAAGACGAATGCTATTAAAAATATTTTATCGGTAGAATTAACACCAACGATTTCAAAAAAAGGCAAATTATAAATATTCGTATTATACGTAGCATCCATCAACGAAATATGCGGAAATGCACGCAATATTTCTAATGAAACTGGATGGATCCAAAATAATTCTTCTAACTGATTAGTAGAATTATTTGTACGATACTGAAATTCATATCCTTTTACCTTCAAAATGACATTACAACCTGTATTGGAGTCAGATTTGCTTGCTTGATTGTGCGAAGTTTTGCTTTTGCATTATATACCGTTATGTTTGAAGAAACATTTTCTGGATTCCGCTCCTTCAACGTCGCAAGAATTTCGCTAGGCTTTACATTATTACTTGACAAATCTGCAACTAAACGAAATTCATCATCAGTCAATCGCATTGGATATGCATGACCTTCCATATACATTATACGTTCATGATTATGAACTGAATTTATCATCGTTATCGACCAAACACTGTTTGTCTTTGAAAATTTTGCTACCATTTCAAATTTACAGTCAATGTTTTTGCATGGTTTACTTTTTTCAGGCGTTGATTTACTTCTGGATACCCCGCCACGCTCACACATAAATATAATTTTGGCCAGGTAACCATTTTTTGTTTTTGATCTTTTGATGATAATAACTTGACTATGAGAATGTGCCTCCTTTTTCAACCATTCACACAATTCTTCACGATTATTGAACACCTGAAATTAAGAAGATATTTAGTTAGAATATGATAACAAAATATGATTTAGAGTACTATTATATGAAATATTTACCTTATTGGTGCAAAAATCAGACACACTTGACATATCTTCTTGTAAGAAGATATTTAGTTAGAATATGATAAGGTTATGAATCGATATATAAGTTTTGAATGTTATGAAAAAATGATTTGATATAGGTTCGTTTATATAGGAAAAAAATTCTCTTTAGTCGTGTCAAATAATTAATCATTTTGTCTAGTCGCGTTAAATAATTTAATTTTTTGCTTTAGTCAAGTCAAATTTCTGCTTTTGCTTTAGTCACTTCAAATAATTTCATTTTTTTGTTTAGTCGCGTCAAGTAATTTCAGCTTTTGCTATAGTCACTTCAAATAATTTAAGCTTTTGCTTTAGTCAAGTCAAATTTCAACTTTTGCTTTAGTCACGTCAAATAATTTCATTTTTTTGTTTAGTCGCGTCAAGTAATTTCAGCTTTTGCTTTAGTCACTTCAAATAATTTCAGTTTTTGCTTTAGTCGCGTCAAATAATTTTAGTTTTTGTTTTCGTCATATAAATAAAATCAAAATAATTCTTTCACACATAAAATTATTATCGACATAAAATAACATAATAATAAAAACCGTAAATTTCAAAACCAAATACTCTGATAGATTCAATGTTTAGATAACTTAAATAATATTAATAATAATAATAATAATAATAATAATAATAATAATAATAATAATATAATAATAATAATAATAATAATAATAATAATAATAATAATAGAATGAAAAAGAAGGCTTGGTGGGATGTTGAAGATGAGATGTGTAGTGGGTAGGGGGTACTTGTATTCCCATTTTATATCATTTGATAGGGCCAAGGAGTCGTGGTGGCCCCCCAAAATGTAGAGTTAATATATAGTATACTAAATATTATGAATAATTATTTTCATATAAAGATGATTACTTAAAAGAACTTGGCAACATACTTATAATCATTTTTTTATTTTATATTTTCAATGTTACCACCGGTAGTTTTACACTAATAAGTTTTACAACATAACTTATCAACTAATGTTAAACTTAAAAAACTCTTCACTTGAGACTTTAATGCATTTAACTTATCAAACTATTCAAAACACTTACATTATCAAAAATTAAATACATTACGACCATAGTATCGAAAGTACTTTGTAACTTACTAGTATCTTCGTATTTCTTACAAATATGATTGATCATTGTAGGAGTTAGTTGCATAAACATGCCCATAACATCATGTAATTTGTGTTCTAAGATGAGTTCCTTTACACTTGTATGTAAAGTATACACACTACGTGTGTCAATTATTTTGAGGTTCCATCTTATATCTACAAAATTAAAAGTAAGATTAGATTATACTTACCACATTAGTCATCGGTCCCTTTTTTTTGGTCCATCGGTTTTAAGAAGATAAAGTGACGAAGAAAAAAGAAAAAGCGTCATGTGAGGTAAGTGTTTAGGTAAGGTATCTTTAAAATTGTCACACCCCGCCAATGGCGGAAACGCACGGTATGTCCGATTGGCGATCGTCATAACACAATAGTAAATAAAGACGTAATATATGTGAATAATGTGACAACCGTCCAAATTTCAGGTGATTCTCAGTTACTTAATCGGTTCGGATCTCTAGTTACTCTTTTATCGTGTTCATATTGTTCGGGTTCATAATGGTCGTGTCTTTTATTGTCGAAACCAAAAGTCGGAATCAATTTATAAATCCTAACACCAAATAAACAATACAAGAAGTTGACTAAGTTTATAACGGAAACTAAAAAGATTCTTGTCCTTAACTAATTATAACGGAAAACTTAAAACTTCACAAAGCTGGAATTCCCATCCAGTCGGCGGCTGAATTCCGCTGACTGTGACTTGATGAGTCATTTTTGCATGAAAATTTATTGGCCAACTTCCCCAACTCGGGATTGGACCATATTTACTGCCACTTGAGGCTCCCAAGACCAGTCCCTACCCCCTAATCCCACTTTCACTTTCATTTCAAACACATTTCAATTAACACACACACACTCATCTATCTCTCTCTAAACTCTCTCTACATTTCTCAAGAACACAAACAAATACATAAATATTTCACCACTAAAACAGTCCATAAACATCAAAAATCAACCATCTAATCCATCAAAATCGTCCTAGAAGAAAAGGGTATCAAAGAAAAAGGGTTTATATCGGGTTTTGAAGAAGTTTTTGAAGCCAAATCTCATCCAAACCGTCACTTTGCTTTTTCCTCCGGTAAAACACTTTCTTTTTACTGTTTTTATCTAAATAATCGGTTGCATGTAAGATCCATAAACTGAAAATATGTTTTTACAAAGATTTAAAACGTTTTCTTGCTTAAAAACGGGTTTTTATAATAGATTTACACTTTTAACATATAATCAAAAAAAACAGTGAGTTTACTTTAAAAACACATAAATTTGATTTATAACAGTTTGCATGTCGAATCTAACCGTTAAACAAGCTAAAAATCGGAAAATAACGTAATCTTGGAACTGGCCGAAGGCTTTTGGCCAGCGGCTGAAGGTTCTCAGCCGACGACTAAAGTCTAGCCGGCGGCTAAGTGTCTCCAGCCGCCGTCTGAATACTGTTGTTCATCGTATTTGTCGTTTTAAAAGCTTTAAACGAAAAATTAAGCTAAACTAAGTTATCACAGAATATATATTTTGGAGAACTCACTGTTTTTGACAAATAAACTGTTTGGAAAAGCTTTTGGAGTTGAAACATTGTATTATTGTTCTTATTGATATTATTGCGTGTTTTAAAGCGGGAAAGTGTTTTGAAAATGGACCTAATTTTTATAGCGCGGAAGCGCTGCCCAAATTTCACCGTAAAATATACACCAACTTCAGTAACTTAAGGATTCTATAACTTATTCACGTTAACGTTGAACGTGGACACTTTTGGACATAATTGGACTTATCGGACTATAAAAACGTACACGAACACATGAATCTTATAAACTTTCCGTAATAATCTTTTTGGGACAGAATCTAAGTGTAAGAAAATTGGGATTTAAAATGTTAAATTGAAACTTAACATAACTTAAATTATACTAATAAAACTTATACACTATTCCGGTGTTTTAGGTTATCTTTGATTCCCGACGTATTCCCCTCCACCCGTGCTTGTCCGTATCTTTACTTTGCAAACCGTGAGTTACAACCCCACTTTGTTTTACTTTTATGCTTTTAAACATTATTTGGGGGAAACATAAGATTATATGTTAATGTAACTTGTTGTAACTATTTGAAACTTGGTACTTTGAAACTATGAAACCTTATTGGAACTTTGGGAAACTGGTGTGAAACTTGAAACATTTTGAAACTTATGAAACTCGTAAACCTTGGAAACTTGTACTAAACTTGAAACTCTTTGGAAACATTGAAACTTTGGGAAACTTGGACACTTGAGAAACTATTATGCGTATATGTGTTGTCACTCCTTAATTGGTTAACAAAATTTAGGATACTTGTTAGAGCAACCAATCCTTGATGAGAATATATACACTTAAGTGATTACTATTTTAGAAACAGAACTCAGTTGCCCCGTTTTGGACTCGGACACTTTACACACTATTAGCAATAGCCGTTAGTATTATGAGTATCGATACTTAGGAGAGGTCACTCCTTACTAAGGGTTAGCGACCCAAGTACATATTACTAAGATTCAGGTGGGAACTCAATTAAACATTTTGGGGCCAGATCCTGACCAGACAATCGGTTTAGTATAAACTTACAACCTATATTATACCAAGTGACTGATACGAGTTACTATTTAGTTAAGCACATATTACCTACGCATATACCTCTTTAGCGCCTGGATTCCGCTACAACTTTATTTATACGAGTTTTATTTGTTTTACTTGCGTGTGTACAAACCTTTTACTATTTACATATATGTTCTAACGTCGCTCCGTTCCTTTTACTTATGACGTCATCATATATTTTTCATCTTTCTATTTTTGGAAACTTTTATCGAAACTCTAAACTGTAACTCACTCACAACTCAATGTAGTTGACACTTTATCTTATGTTTCAGGAAATTAGTGTAAGTGTTGGAATGCTTGGCAAGGAAGGGTCACTATGGTTACGTGAGGCGCACTTGGGAAAGACCTTTCTATTTTTTGGAATTTGTTTTGGAAACTTTGTATTTGTACTTAAATTTAACTTATGAACTGCTTGGTTGATTTAAACTTTGAACTATATTTTATGGCACCCCAACCCTAGGTGATCAACCCTTACCTGCATTTCCTTACATATTTCCTTTAACGTTATCTTGTTCATGTACTTACGAAACTCTTTACGTCGCAGATCCGTCATGCCTCAATCGTCACGCTCGCGATCTCCCTCGCGATCACAGTCCCGATCCCAGCCAAGAGCTGCATCGTCGAACGAGCCATCCGAGGGCCATACCGCCTCGGAAAGTCTCCGTCATCAGACCACGGACCCCACGGAGGATACCTCCATGGCTGTGTCCAGTAGCATCGGGTCTAGCCCGCGGTCGGTATTACCACCTCCATCGGCCCCCGTTGTCGCGCCACCACAGCGCCGTGGACCGCGTGTCGTTATGACGGCACGTAAGCAGGTAGTTCTCCCCGACCGGCTACCCGATAGGATGGCGGCGCAGCATGACGGACCGTCCAGGCCTGCGCCACCCCATCTTCCATTCGGACACCCACCTCCCGAGGTTCCACGCACCTCGATGATGGACCACTACTCGTGGGAGCGACAGCTCGAGCGAGAAGAAATGCAGCGGGCTCGAGACGCTGAAGCAGCAAGGCAAAGGATGCCGCATACCCCACAGCTTCCCCCTCCTGCCGCTTTCCTGCACCTCCACTGCGAGGTAAGGGGACTTTCAGAGGAAGCCCAGCAACAAGGGCTGCTCCTTTGCGAGGTCTCCGATGTCGCGCAGAGGTTGTCGGAACAAGCGTTGCGACACCTTTCTGTGGTTCAGGCCATAGCCCGTACGGTGCAACTCTTGGTAGGAGTTTGTTTGGTCATGGGGACCCCATTGGCGGTTATTGCCCTCAAGATGTTCTTCGAGAGGCGCCGTTAGTTCATTTCTTTTATTATGTACTGTAGGCCGAGTTGTAATTTTCAATGTACCCAGCTTCGAGCCATTTTCATTATTTCCATATTGTATTGTACTGTACTTCCCTTCTACATTGAACCTTGTACTCAACTTATTATTGATTAATGAATGAAGTTCTATCTTTTATTATCTATTATTACCTTGTCTTGTGAATCTTGTACTGTGGTTGAATCTTTCTTGCGTATGAATCCTTGTCATGTGGATCTCTTGAAACCTTATCGTGCGTGTGCTATCTGTTCTATTACATTACTCTTGCGTGATTGTTAACCTGTTCATTGAATTATATTCTTATCATACTCTAATCGTGCGTTCTAAACTGTATCTGTTGTCTGTTGTAGAATCATGGCACCCCGTACCAACGCTAGTATCATCGCCGAGCAAGTCGCTGAGCAGTTGAGGGTCGCGATGCCCAACATGATCGCCCAGATCACTGCGGGAATCAATGCTAATGTCAACAATCACCAGCAGCAGCAACAACAACAACAACAACAACAACAGCAACAACAACAACAACAGCAACAACAACAACAACAACAACAACAACAACAACAACAACAACAACAACAACAACAACAACAACAACAACAACAAAAACAACAACAACAACAGCAACAACAACAACAGAATAGCAACCAGAACCAACACCCAAACCCACCAGCTTGCACCTACAAGATTTTTATGGCCTGCAAGCCCAAGGAATTCCATGGAACGACTGGTGTCGTAGGCCTGGTATCATGGTTTGAGAGCACCGAGTCGGTGCTTCACATCAGTGGATGTGCCGAAGCTATGAAAGTGCAGTACGCCTCATGTGTACTGCACGGTAAAGCACTGACTTGGTGGAACAATGTGGTCCGCAAAATGGGACGTGAGACCGCTTATGATCTCACCTGGGAACAATTCAAGAACCTCCTGATAGAGGAGTACTGCCCCCAAAGGGGAAATCAAAAAGCTCAAGGCTGAGCTCTGGGATCACGAGAGTGCCATCATCCTAGCTCACCGCCTCACCAGCAACCTACTCACCGCTCCTGCATCATCCAAGAAAGAGTCGGGTGAGAAAAGGAAGTCTGACCCATCCCCAAGGCGTAGTGATCGGAACAAGAAGCAGAAGACCACCCGCAACCTCGCCATAGCAGCTGCAGCACCACCACCGCCACCACCACCTGCAGGGACTCGATACACGGGGACGAACCCCAAGTGAAATAGGTGCAACTTCCACCACCACGGGAACTGCCCGGTGTATTTGAAATGCCAGAAGGTAGGGCATTTCGCTAAGTATTGCACGGAAAAGGTGGTAGTCCCAGGTCAGAAGCCGGTGTGCTTCGAGTGCGGAAGTGACCAACACTTCCGGAACGCTTGTCCACGACTCCGAAACGCCCAACCAAACCAAGGCGGGCGAGGTCGAGGACGCGCATTCGCACTCACAGCTAAGGAAGCACGAAAGGATCCGAACGCGGTGAACGGTACGTTTCCTGTTAATAACCATTATGCATCAGTTTTGTTCGATTCTGGAGCCGAAAGAAGCTTTGTATCCTTAGAATTTAGGCCCCTTATTAACTTAGGATCTAAGATTCTTAAGGATAGCTTCACCATAGAATACGCTAACGGTCAGGAGTTCGAAGCTAAGGATATAATCATAGGGTGTTCCATATGCCTGTCCGATAAAACTTTCCCTATTGACTTAATTCCAATCGAGCTGAAAAGCTTTGATGTTATCGTCGGAATGGACTGGCTCTCTCGTTTCCGAGCCGAGATTGTCTGCTTTGACAAGCTTATCCGCATACATCTTTCTGACACCGAAACTTTAGTTGTTTGATGTGCCTGAAATAATCTATATTTTGTAGCCACATTTATCGTATTTACGCTCGTTTTCTGCAACTTTTGTTATGATTTGGTATATTTTTAGTAAAAATTGCAGATTAGAGTTATATTTGGATCATGGAGCGAAAAGGAGTTGAAACCGGCTTGAAACGGAGAAAAACGAACAAGAAATGTGAAGTTTGGAGAAACAGCCGGCGGCTGAATTAAATTTTTCACTTTTGTTCTTAACGTGCCGCGGAAGCAACTTTTTAACCCGTGTGTTCCAACCGCCGGCTGAATTCAGCCAGCCGACGGCTAAAATGGCGTTTTCAGTAAATTATAAATAAGGCTTCTAGGGTTCGGATTTTACACACATTATTCATTATTTTTTCACCCTACATCCATTCTGGAAAGCTGCAAGAGAGTCCTAGAAGCCGTTGATCACGTGGAAGCTTTGGTTAATCATCATTAATCATTCCTGAAGTTAGCAATTGTTTGGTTTGAACTTTTATGCATTATTTTTGTTGATACAATGTTTTGTTTTAAGACTTATTCTGTTATTTGCTTACAATCCAACATGAGCTAAATTCTTTAAGCGATTGCTTGGATTGTTGAACCTGGATCTATGTTTTAATCAAGTTTATGTTTGAACTCATTGGTTTTTCCTTTATTATTTACGTTTAATCGCGATCCATGTTTATTCAAAGTTATTAAATCTACTACTTAGCGTGATTGATAGATCTATAACATAACTAGCGTTCATATGAATTTATCAGTTATTTACAATTATATGATTTATTAGATAATTGTAGCTTGATACTTAATTGAGATAGGCTAAGAGATTAGTAATTTAATGAATTGAATGAACATGACAATTATATCGAATCTGAATAATTGAGACTTTTGTTAATTCGTAGTCGACAGATTAAATTGTAAACAATAGTGACATTAAAACACAATTTAGAGTGGATAGTCTAAGATAGCTCTTGATGTACGATCATTCGTATGATCTTTCTCTAAAATTGTAGGATTAGATAACTCTAGCGGGAAATCTAGTTATCATAGAAATCACAGTTAAACCAATCAAACATATTCTTGTTAATCATGATCCAGGTGAAACGTAATTCCAAGTAATCGTTGCTTTCTAAATATTGATTAAATCTAAAGACTTTTCAAAACAGTTTTTCATCCGCAATTCCACTTAGTTAATTAAATTGCTATTTTATTTTAGTTATTTGTTTTCTGAATTATGTTCTCACAGAACTAAAACGCCCCCCATATTTACTTGCTTTATTTAGTTTAATTATATAATTTGAGATAACGGATATAAATACACGTTCCCTGAGTTCGATCCGAACTTACTGATTCTGTATTATCGTACGATCAGGTACACTGCATGTATTGTGTGTTAATCTTCATTGGTAAAATCCTTTTCTAAACTTTAATTAATTTTATGTTATAAAATACACATCAAGTTTTTGGCGCCGCTGCCGGGGAACGGTAGCTATTTTTATTCGTAATTTTGAATTTGTAATTATTCGATCCTTTTGGAAAGATTTATCTTTCTGGAAGTTGCATTTATTTTTGTATTACGTGATAATTGTTACTTGGACTAATCGGATTTTTGAAGTTACAATTTTTCAGGAAATTTGCACACAGTACTTTTTAACCGTCGGCTGAATTTAAACAGCCGCCGGCTGATTTCCAGCCGCCGGCTGAATATAGCCAGCCGCCGGCTGATTAGCAGCTGTTTGTTTATTTTTCGTTTTATTGTAATTTTAATATTTCGGTTTGTTTAATTTTCAGTTATCACGGGCTACTGACATATTTTCTTCTGTTCTTATAGGTTTGCATGACCCGGAGTTCAAATCCAAATCTTGTAGAGCCTTTCGAAGATCCGGAGAAAGCTTTTCGCATTCGACGCAGACTGTTTTCCCCAAGAGCTCAACCACTCGCCAGTTTCAAAATTCACCAAAACGACAGTTTCGCATCTGATTTTATGCAATCTTCTGAAGAGGAATACAACCAATTTTCTGATCAAGAGGAAGAGAAACCAATCCCCAATTCACCAGTCACCGTATCAGATTCCGATTCAACTGAAGAATCAGAACACGAAATGGCAGTCAACATTAATGAGATCACTTTGGAGGAGTACTATGCTCTTACCCCGAATGTTGCAACAGACATTCCCAACCCAGCTGTCACACCCCGCTAAAGCGGAAACACGGAAGTGTGAAGAGCAAAGATATCATTACACGAGTTATAATAAAAACATACGGTTTCAAGTCATTTAACGATAAATAAGAGTTTACAGTTTAAGATAACCAAGTGTTGAAAAGTACATCACGACATAACATAATAAATTGTTTGATAAAAATTCCCCAAAAGCATGTTCAAAATAGGTCATCTCCCGATTCATGACTTCACGTGACATTTCATGACCCATCCAAGTATTGCATTCCGTGACTTACACTTGATTTCCTGAAACAAGAGATAAAGTGTCAACTACAATAAAGTAGTGAGTGAGTTACAGTTTTCTAGTCCTCGACTAAAAAGGTTTTGAGCTAAGTATATCTATACTTAGAAGTTTCTAAAAGTAGATTTAAAACTTAAAGAATAATTCGAACCAAAACAGTTGATTGAAAGATAGATGCGGAAGTCGTATAACTCTATACGCGCATGATAAGTAAACTATGATTGATTACATGTATAACGACTACTTGGCATAATAACTTAAGTGTTCACACTAAACCGATTAACCAACCGTGATGCCTCTTACCCCGACTACTACGGGGAGTCATTTCTGATCGAGTAATATGTACTTAAGTCGCCACTTAAGTAAGGAACGGTTATTTCCTAAGTATCGATACCCATAATTACTAAACGGCTTAACAAAGCTAATAGTGTGTGGTGAAAAGTTAGGCACTGAATTTATTTTAAAACTAGTAGTTGTCACTTAGAGTAGCTATATTCCTCAAGAGTCATGGTAGTTATACGATCAATCAAAGTACATGTGAGTGCCGAGAATGGCATTAAATAAATTAAATACAATGCCGAGTGTGGCAAAAGTAATACATTTATAAGAGATTTGAACTAGCAAGCCAATTAAAAGGGGCAAGCCATTGAGCCGAAAAGGGTGGCAAACCATTAGTTTATCAAAGGCCAAACGGCCATAAAACTAGTTAAGCATAAGTTTGTCAAAAATGTTCAATAGAGTTTAGAAAGTACATTTAGATCTCTTGTTTCCCCCAAAAGATAATTGAAAACAGTAATTAAGTAGGGGATGTAACTCACTGTTTGCGAGGAAAAGCTGAGTGTGCAAGGAGTAATCGAGGCGGACCGGAATCACGAGAATCCTAATGGAAATACCAAGATTTAATGAGTGTTAAAGTTTATGTGTTTATTTTAAGTGTCGGGTTTAGTTCTATAGAAAATTGGGCAGCGCTTCCGCGCCAAAATCATTGATTCCCATTTTTATACACTTTCCCGCTTAACACTTTCAATAAACGTATTTCATACAATTTCAAGGACAATCTCATATAAAACTTGTTCGTTTAGTCCCTTTTTATGTGAGTTAGTCATATTACAGATTATGGTTCATATCTCAGTTCCGAACATAAGTTTGGGTATACGTTTAAAGTTATGATTGAAAACGGTTTAGACTTAGCAAATGTGCAGCCTGTCTGCAGTATGGCCGCGCCGCGGTGGGATGACCGCGCCGCGGTCACAGAGTTCACCTTGACCGCGCCGCGGTGAAGGGACTGCGCCGCGGTCAATGTGACAGGTTCTTGGTCAAGTTCGTTTTTGAAGAAATTTGATGTTTTTGGGTTAGATTTTGACATGCAACCAGATCTGAGCTTGGGTAATAGATGTCTAATAGTTTATTTAGTGTTTTTAACCATAGATTCAAGGATCTAACCATGCATTTACTAAAAATCCCGTTTTTGTTTATAAATGGTGAGATATTTGCATAAAAACTCATTTTTAGGTAATGGATGATGCATGCAATGTCTTTAACTTGTAAGAACAGAAGATTGAAGGAATCTTTACCGAGATTAAAGTGATTTGAAGATGGTTGGAGTGATCCTTAGTGATTTTTAACCCAAAAGCTTGTAAAAATGACTCCTTTTGACCCAAATAATGCAACCCTTCCTTCTTCTTCTCTTATGGACGATTTTGGAGGTAATAATATGGCTAAAGTTTACTGAGTTTTGATGTAATAGATCTCTGTAAATGAAGAGAGATGGGGTGGTGTTTGTGTTGAGTTTGTAGCAAAGAGGGAGAGAGTGTAAAAGTGTTTGTTTGAGTTATGTGTGTGTAATGTGAATGTGTTTGTGTATGTTATAAGGGAGTAACATTAAGGTTACTGGGCTTATCAAAGGTCCTGGGTCGGGCTCAACATTGGGCTCAAGTGTGGGGGTCCAAATGATTAAGTCTGAAAGTTACAAAAGTGGCAGTCTGCGCACTCCACCGCGGCGCGGTGGCCTGACCGCGGCGCGGCTGGAGTGGCAGACTTGCCTTTTCGTTTTTCGTTTCGTTTCAAAATGTTAAGCG
>CAJVGC010000590.1:44913721-44963773 GCA_910822075.1 Senecio squalidus
AGCATGGATTCCGAAGTCCGAGGATTTTCGAAAGCTAATCTTGGATGAGGGCCACCGTTCCCGATACTCCATTCACCCAGGATCCGACAAGTTGTACAAGGACCTTAGGGAGTATTATTGGTGGCCGGGCATGAAGAAGGTTATCGCCTTGTACGTGGCCAAGTGTCTTACTTGCTCCAAGGTCAAGGCGGAATATCAAAAGCCATCAGGTCTACTGCAGCAACCGGAGATTCCTATGTGGAAATGGGAGCAAATCTCCATGGATTTCATTACCAAGTTACCCCGGACGGCAAAAGGTAACGACACCATTTGGGTAATTGTGGACCGATTGGCGAAGTCTGCCCATTTCTTGCCGGTACGAGAAACTCACTCGATGGAGAAATTCACGCAAATCTACATCAACGAGATCATCTCTCGCCACGGGACACCTCTTTCCATCATTTCTGACAGGGATTGTCGGTTCACGTCCCGCTTTTGGAACGCGCTTCAGAAATCTCTCGGGACGCGACTAGACCTTAGCACAACTTACCACCCTCAGACCGACGGTCAAAGCGAGAGGACGATCCAAACACTTGAGGATATGCTCAGAGCATGCGTAGTTGACTTTGGAGGAAGTTGGGATACTCACCTTCCATTGGTCGAGTTTTCATACAACAACAGCTACCACGCTAACATTAAGTGTGCCCCGTTCGAGGCCTTATATGGACGTAAGTGCCGATCTCCGCTTTGTTGGCTAGAAGCCGGTGATCGACAAATCACAAGGCTCGACATCGTTCAAGAAACCATCGAAAGACCTTTCTATTTTTGGGAATTTGTTTTGGAAACTTTGTATTTGTACTTAAATTTAACTTATGAACTGCTTGGTTGATTTAAACTTTGAACTATATTTTATTTTAATGAAATGACTTGAATCGTTTAAATTTGCTTATGACCGTGTAATGATATTCCAGCTCTCACATTCCGTGTTTCCGCTATAGCGGGCTGTGACAGACTTGGTATAAGAGCACAGGTTATAGTGAAAACGGTTTTAGAAATTTCCAAAAACTTTTTGAAACCAAACTATAACCAAGGCTTTTCGGAAAATCATTATGGGTTCAAAACTTTAGAGAATTAATTTCGCAATTGCATGATTGTTTTTAACTACGCATGGCCTGATCACCCCTGCCTAGTTCAAAATGGCTTATGCAAGAACGGAACATAATTACTAATGTTAAACGGTTTGAGTCGAAAAATTCCCGGTCTTACTATTCCCAACCTCACGTGATCGACCCTTACCTGCATTTCCTTACATATTTCCTTTAACGTTATCTTGTTCATTTACTTACGAAACTCTTTACGTCGCAGATCCGTCATGCCTCAATCGTCACGCTCGCGATCTCCCTCACGATCACAGTCCCGATCCCAGCCTAGAGCTGCATCGTCGCACGAGCCATCCGAGGGCCATACCACCTCGGAAAGTCTCCGTCATCAGACCACGGACCCCACGGAGGATACCTCCATGGCTGTGTCCAGTAGCATCGGGTCTAGCCCGCGGTCGGTATTACCACCTCCACCGGCCCCCGTTGTCGCGCCACCACAGCTCTGTGGACCGCGTGTCGTTATGACGGCACGTAAGCAGGTAGTTCTCCCGGGTCGGCTACCCTATAGGATGGCGGCGCAGCAGGACGGCCCGTCCAGGCCTGCGCCACCCCATCTTCCATTCGGACACTCACCTCCCGAGGTTCCACGCACCTCGATGATGGACCTTTACTCGTGGGAGCGACAACTCGAGCGAGAACAAATGCAGCGGGCTCGAGACGCTGAAGCAGCAAGGCAAAGGATGTCGCATACCCCACAGCTTCCCCCTCCTGCCGCTTTCCTGCACCTCCACCGCGAGGTAAGGGGACTTTCAGAGGAAGCCCAGCAACAAGGGCTGCTCCTTTGCGAGGTCTCCGATGCCGCGCAGAGGTTGTCGGAACAAGCGTTGCGACACCTTTCTGTGGTTCAGGCCGCGGCCCGTACGGTGCAACGCTTGGTAGGAGTTTGTTTGGTCATGGGGACCCTATTGGCGGTTATTGCCGCCAAGATGTTCTTCGAGAGGCGCCGTTAGTTCATTTCTTTTATTATGTACTGTAGGTCAAGTTGTAATTTTCAATGTACACAGCTTCGAGCCATTTCCATTATTTCCATATTGTATTGTACTGTACTTCCCTTCTACTTTGAACCTTGTACTCAACTTATTATTGATTAATGAATTAAGTTCTATCTTTTATTATCTATTATTACCTTGTCTTGTGAATCTTGTACTGTGGTTGAATCTTTCTTGCGTATGAATCCTTGTCATGTGGATCTCTTGAAACCTTATCGTGCGTGTGCTATCTGTTCTATTACATTACTCTTGCGTGATTGTTAACCTGTTCA
Organism: Senecio squalidus; assembly: GCA_910822075.1. Taxonomy (NCBI): domain Eukaryota; kingdom Viridiplantae; phylum Streptophyta; class Magnoliopsida; order Asterales; family Asteraceae; genus Senecio; species Senecio squalidus. The sequence goes on from CAJVGC010000590.1 coordinate 44,916,122, forward strand.
TTGAATTATATTCTTATCATACTCTAATCGTGCGTTCTAAACTGTATTTGTTGTCTGTTGTAGAATCATGGCACCCCGTACCAACGCTAGTATCATCGCCGAGCAAGTCGCTGAGCAGTTGAGCACCGCGATGCCAATCATGATCGCCCAGATCACTGCGGGAATCAATGCTAATGTCAACAATCACCAGCAGCAACAACAACAACAACAGCAGCAACAGCAACAGCAACAACAACAACAACAACAACAACAACAACAGCAACAGCAACAACAACAATAACAACAACAACAACAACAACAACAACAACAACAACAACAACAACAACAACAGCAACAGCAGCAGCAGCAACAACAACAACAGAAAGCTCGAGGCTGAGCTCTGGGATCACGAGATTGAGGAGTACTGCCCCAAAGGGGAAATCAAAAAGCTCGAGGCTGAGCTCTGGGATCACGAGATTGTCGGGAACGACATCGAAGGGTACACTGCCCGATTCCATGAGTTGGCCCGACTGGTCCCAAGGCTAGTGACTCCCGAAGAGAACAAGATTGACCTGTACGTCTCCGGTCTTGTTCCTGAAATCAGGGGAATGGTTCTCACCAAGGAACCCCAGACCCTCCAAAGTGCCATCATCCTAGCTCACCGCCTCACCAGCAACCTACTCACCGCTCCTGCATCATCCAAGAAAGAGTCGGTGTCACACCCCGCCAAAGCGGAAACACGGAATGTGAAGAGCAATAGCATTCGATACACAAGTTTATAATTCCACACCAAATTATATTAAAAGAAACATAGCTTCAAAGGTTTACAAATGTTTAAAGCATCGTTTGCATATCCGAAATACAAGTTAAGTGTTCATAGCCAAGCCACCCGAACCCCTTCCCATTCTTGAAGTCATCAGCCCAAAGCATAAGTATCGTCTCCAAAGCTTACTCATTTCCTAAAAATACGAGTCAAGTGTTAACTACGGGAGACGTAGTTAGTGAGCTACAAGGTTTTAAGTAATCAAAGAGTTGACGCATAACAATGCGTAAAGTATAAGTAATCAAGTTTCGGCGCATAGCAATGCGTAAAAATATAGCATTCATGTAGTTGTCGCATAAGCATGCGAAAAGTATAGTATTCAAAAAGTAGTCGCATAACCATGCGTAAAGTATAGCTTTCAAAAGATTGACGCATAGCAATGCGTAAAGTTTAGTATTCGTTTTCGTAGGCATTGACCACATAGCGCGACTATGTGACAATCCTATGTGTTGCCCAATGATCGTATCGTTGCGTTGCTAAGCCTATTAATTACCCACTAGAATATTATGCACCATTTGTTGTTGTCGTTGTGATGAGGGTCTTGCAACTACCCTAATAGCGCTATCCATAAATCCTATCGGTCCTCTCCCAGAGATTAATAGCAACTAGTTATGTAGGAGTGCATGGGATTTTCGTAGCATCTCACGACCATGTTGTACAACGTCCGCAACATGTCGATCGATGCCAAGTCATTGGCAATTTAGTGTTTGTATCCTCAACATCGTTGGCAAAACCATCAACGATGCTGGCAAAATAGTTGTTTGTTTCCTCGGCATTGTTGGCAAAATCATCAACAATGCCGGCAAAATATAGTTTCGAAATAGTATTCAAGTAATAAAGCGTATCGTAATAGTTTTCAAGTATCAAATCGTTTCGTAATAGTATTCAACTATCAAGTCGTTTCGTAAAAGTGTTCAACTATCAAATCGTTTCGTAAAAGTATTCAAAGTATCAAATCGTTTCGTTAAGCGTTCAAAGTTTGTTTCAGCTTAAAAGTGGTGTTTAAGCCTAAGACTCGCATTTCACCCCAAAAATGTAATAAAAGCGTTTAAAAAGTAGGGGTTTGTAACTCACTGTTTGCGAAGATCGTAGCATGCTCGGAATAGCTCGAAAGGTGCTCGGAATCACCGGAATCCTAATATGTGCCAAATTCTTGGGTAAGTATGATGTTATTAGTTAACTTTGTTATTCGTATATCGTATAATGTTTTACAAGTTGCAATGTTTTGATTTACTCTTAGTGACAAAAATTGTTATGTCCGAAAATCGTTCAAAATTGTTATTGTTACGTCTTGTCCAAAAGTGTCCAAAGTTAATGTTATTATTAATATGATAAGTTATGTATTAGCCTCTGAAGTGTTTTATAAAGTTCTAACGAAATTTGGGCAGCGCTTCCGCGCTATAGTTTCTAAATCCAAATTTTTCCCACTTTCCCGCTTACAATTTTTATAACACTTATTAAGCTAATTCACCAAGTTCAATCCAAATGTAATATGTCAAATAAGTCATCCCAAACACAAGTATTTGTTTATTACAGTAGCTTATATTCAGATTCGAGATTATAGGTTCAAAGTGGCCATTTTTATCAAGTTAACAACGATTTTTGGAGCTGCCAGCAGCTCGGTGCTTAGCACCGGTCTCATGGTGCGCAGCACCTGCTGCCTGGGCTTCTCCAAAATCATTTTTGGTGGTTAAATCGGTTATCTTGATGGTAGATTTCGACATGCAATTGTTATAAACCTTATTAGTCATCATTTTCTCAGTTTATATGTAACTTTTATCCATAAATTTGAAGATCTAAGCATCATTAATTAAAAACCCGTTTTTGTATAAAAATGGTTATAAAAGTTCATCAAAACTTGTTTTTATAGTTAAGATCATACATGCAATGAGTTATATTAGTAATATAAGTAAATAGGAAGAGTTTCTACCGAAAGAAAAGCTTGGATGATGTTTTAGATGAGTTTTGAGCTCCAAAAATGGTGAAAATGCTTTTTAACCGAAATCCTTTGCTTCCTTTTGCTTCCTCTTGTTGTTTGGACGATTTTTAATGGTTGGAAAGTGGATTTATGTGGCTGAAATTTTCTGTTCTTGTTATGTTCTTGAGAGAGGAGTAGAGAGATGAGAGAAAGAGTAAGTGATTGTGAGTGTATGTATGTGTGTTTGTGTTTGGTGTTTTTATAAAATGAATTTGTGAATTTGTGACCACGTCGGGAATTCCACCGGACCTTGATAATCGGTTCACGTCCCGCTTTTGGAACGCGCTTCAGAAATCTCTCGGGACGCGACTAGACCTTAGCACAGCTTACCACCCTCAGACCGACGGTCAAAGCGAGAGGACGATCCAAACGCTTGAGGATATGCTCAGAGCATGCGAAGTTGACTTTGGAGGAAGTTGGGATACTCACCTTCCATTGGTCGAGTTTTCATACAAAAACAGCTACCACGCTAGAATTAAGTGTGCCCCGTTCGAGGCCTTATATGGACGTAAGTGTCGATCGCCGCTTTGTTGGCTAGAAGCCGGTGATCGACAACTCACAAGGCTCGACATCGTTCAATAAACCATCGACAAGATCACCACCATCAGAGAACGACTGAAGACGTCCCGTACTCGGCAGAAGAGCTACGCCGATAACCGAAGAAAACCCCTCGAGTTCCAGGTCGGCGATCGTGTGCTTCTCAAAGTATCGCCATGGAAAGGGGTAGTCCGCTTCGGGAAACGCGGCAAGCTAAGCCCAAGGTACACCGGACCGTTTGAAGTTATCGAGCGTATTGGTCCAGTAGCGTATCGACTCCAACTCCCGCAAGTTATTTCAAATGTCCATACCGTCTTCCATGTCTCGCACTTGAAAAAGTGCTTATCTGATGAGACCATCGCCATCCCGCTCGACGAGGTCAAGATCGACAACAAGCTCAATTTCATCGAGGAACCGCTTGAAGTTGTAGACCGAGAGGTCAAGCAACTCAGACAAAGCCGTGTTCCTATTGTCAAGGTTCGTTGGAACTCCCGACGTGGTCACGAATTCACATGGGAACGTGAAGACCAGATACGTCAAAAGTATCCGCAGTTGTTCAAAGATACTTCTACCTGATGGGACGAGTCAAATTTCGGGACGAAATTTCTTTCAACCCGGGGATGATGTGACAACCGTCTAAATTTCAGGTGATTCTCAGTTACTTAATCGGTTCGAATCTCTAGTTACTCTTTTATCGTGTTCATATTGTTCGGGTTCATAATGGTCGTGTCTTTTATTGTCGGAACCAAAAGTCGGAATCAATTTATAAATCCTAACACCAAATAAACAATACAAGAACTTGACTAAGTTCATAACGGAAACTAAAAAGATTCTAGTCCTTAACTAATTATAACGGAAAACTTAAAACGTCACAAAGCTCGAATTCCTATCCAGCCGGCGGCTGAATATATTCAGCCGGCGGCTGAATTCCGCTGACTGTGACTTGATGAGTCATTTTTGCGTGAAAATTTATTGGCCAACTTCCCCAACTCGGGATTGGACCATATTTACTGCCACTTGAGGCTCCCAAGACCAGTCCCTCCCCCCTAATCCCACTTTCACTTTCATTTCAAACACATTTCAATTAACACACACACACTCCTCTATCTCTCTAAACTCTCTCTACATTTCTCAAGAACACAAACAAATACAGAAATATTTCACCACTAAAACAGTCCATAAACATCAAAAATCAACCATCTAATCCATCAAAATCGTCCTAGAAGAAAAGGTTATCAAAGAAAAAGGGTTTAAATCGGGTTTTGAAGAAGTTTTTGAAGCCAAATCTCATCCAAACCGTCACTTTTCTTTTTCCTCCGGTAAATCACTTTCTTTTTACTGTTTTTATCTAAATAATCGGTTGCATGTAAGATCCATAAACTGAAAATATGTTTTTACAAAGATTTAAAACGTTTTCTTGCTTAAAAACGGGTTTTTATAATAGATCTACACTTTTAACATATAAATCCAAAAGAAACGGTGATTTTACTTTAAAAACACATAAATTTGATTTATAACAGTTTGCATGTCGAATCTAACCGTTAAACAAGCTAAAAATCGGAAAATAACGTAATCTTGGAACTGGCCGAAGGCTTTTGGCCGGCGGCTGAAGGTTCTCAACCGACGGCTAAAGTCCAGCCGGCGGCTGAGTGTCTCCAGCCGCCGCCTGAATACTGTTGTTCATCGTATTTGTCGTTTTAAAAGTTTTAAACGTAAAAATAAGCTAAACTAAGTTATCACATAATATATATTTTGGAGAACTCACTGTTTTTGACAAATAAACTGTTTGGCTTTTGGAGTTGAAACATTGTATTATTGTTCTTATTGATATTATTGCGTGTTTTAAAGCGGGAAAGTGTTTTGAAAATGGACCTAATTTTTATAGCGCGGAAGCGCTACCCAAATTTCACCGTAAAATATACACCAACTTCAGTAACTTAAGGATTCTATAACTTATTCACGTTAACTTTGAACGTGGACACTTTTGGACATAATTGAACTTATCGGACTATAAAAACGTACACGAACACATGAATCTTATAAACTTTCCGTTATAATCTTTTTGGGACAGAATCTAAGTGTAAGAAAATTGGGATTTAAAATATAAAAATGAAACTTAACATAACTTAAATTATACTAATAAAACTTATACAATATTCCAGTGTTTTAGGTTATCTTTGATTCCCGACGTATTCCGCTCCACCCGTGCTTGGCTGTATCTTTACTTCGCAAACCGTGAGTTACAACCCCACTTTGTTTTACTTTTATGCTTTTAAACATTATTTGGGGGAAAAATAAGATTATATGTTAATGTAACTTGTTGAAACTATTTGAAACTTGGTACTTTGAAACTATGAAACCTTATTGGAACTTTGGGAAACTGGTGTGAAACTTGAAACATTTTGAAACTTATGAAACTCGTAAACCTTGGAAACTTGTACTAAACTTGAAACTATTTGGAAACATTGAAACTTTGGGAAACTTGGACACTTGAGAAACTATTATGCGTATATGTGTTGTCACTCCTTAATTGGTTAACTAAATTTAGGATACTTGTTAGAGCAACCAATCCTTGATGAGAATATATACCCGTAAGTGATTACTATTTTAGAAACAGAACTCAGTTGCCCCGTTTTGGACTCGGACACTGTCACACCCCGCTAAAGCGGAAACACGGAATGTGAAGAGCAGAGATATCATAACACGAGATATAATAAAACACAACGATTTTCAAGTCATTATAATTAAATAGTCAAACGTTTACAAGTTCAAAATAACCAAGTGTTTAGCATTTCAGTACAACAAGCTACATAAGCAAACATTTGAACAACATTCCCAAAATAATAGACATGGTCTTCTCCCGATTCATGGTTCACGTGACTTGCCTGACCCGTCCGATAGCTATGCACTTCTAGTCCTTACATTTCTTTTCCTGAAAACATGAGAAAAAGTGTCAACTACAAAAAGTAGTGAGTGAGTTACAGTTTTCTAGTCCTCGACTAAAAACAGTTTCGGCAAAGTATAACAATACTTTGTAAAGAGTTTAGGTAAGTATATCAACACTTTTATAGAAGTTTGCGTAAAAAGAGAATATTGATTTTGAACTGAACATCGTCCTCTTGATAAAGTATGAAGCTAAGTATTCTCCCTTAACCAGTTTCCCCACGCGGAAATCGAGTAGATGAACGACTTGACCGTGAGATCCTTCTCTCGCATTATCATACGAGATGTTGTACGTATTGACCGAGAGGTCCTTCTCTCGCATTATCATACGAGATGTTGAACGAGTTGACCGAGAGGTCCTTCTCTCGTATTATCATACGAGATGTTGAACGAGTTGACCGAGAGGTCCTTCTCTCGTATTATCATACGAGATGTTGAACGAGTTGACCGATAGGTCCTTCTCTCGTATTATCATACGAGATGTTGAACGAGTTGACTGAGAGGTCCTTCTCTCGTATTATCATACGAGATGTTGAACGAGTTGACTGAGAGGTCCTTCTCTCATATTATCATACGAGATGTTGAACGAGATGACCGAGAGGTCCTTCTCTCGTATTATCATACGAGATGTTGAACGAGTTGATAATGTGTATTTAGGTGAATTCCGAGAGACGGTCGAACAATGTGTACTTAGGTGATCTCCAGGAGACGGTCGAATAATGTGTACTTAGGTGAACTCCGGGAGACGGTCGAATAATGTGTACTTAGGTGAACTCCGAGAGACGGTCGAGTAATGTGTACTTGGGTTAATGCCGAAAGACGATCGAGTAATATGTACTTAGATTAACGTCGAACGAAGGGATAGTCATAACCTAAGTTTCAGTATCCATACACTAAGCGGCTTAACAAAGCTAATAGTGTGTAAAGAGTCCGGGCACTGTTTTCATGGTAGGCACTTACTTCTAGCTATATCCTTATCAAGAGACGATAGAGATGTCAAAATCACGGCATTTAAAGGACGTACGATAGATCATTAAGTTCAAGTATATACCGAGCGTCCATTTGAAAATATAAATACATATATGCGTATAAAGTCTATTGATTGTAAGAGAACATGCAATCAATCGTTTAGTTTACAATAGTGCCGAGTGTGGCAATTAAGAGCATACGCATATAAGTTTCATAAATCGGTTCATAAGTTCGTAAAATAGTTCGTCCTCATGTTTCCCCCAAAAATTATTTGAAAACAGTAAATAAAAGTGGGGATGTAACTCACTGTTTGCGAAGAAGAGCTACGAGTGCGGAGGGTAATCGAGACGGATCGGAAATCACGGGAATCCTATTGTGATACCAAGATTTAATGAGTACCAAAGTTTTTACGTTCATTGGATAGTGAAATGCTTTTATTTTAAGTGTCGGGTTTAGGTCTGGTGAAAATCGGGCAGCGCTTCCGCGCCAAAATCATTAATCCAATTTTTGTACACTTTCCCGCTTAACAATTTTAATGAACATATTTCATATATTTGCCAAAACAATGCCATATAAAACTTGTTCATTTAGCTCATTTATATGTAAGTCACTCTCTTTACAGGTTATAGTTCATATATTTCAGTTTCGAGCATAAGTTTAGATGACACGTTTAGAGTTACGCTCAAAAACGGTGTAAATAAGGTTTTGTAACAAGTCTGCACAACGACCGCCTCGCAGTGGAGGGGGACTGCCCATCGCGGTGGGGGCACCGTGGCGCGGTCACATGTTCACCACGACTGCCTCGCGGTGGAGGCACCGTGGCGCGGTCGCGAGACAGTTCATTTATCCAAAAATCGTTTTTGATGAAATTCGTTATTTTTGAGTTAGATTTCGACATGCAATGGTTAAAATTAGTAAAACCTTTTATAATATCAGTTTAGTTTGGATTTTCATCCATAAAAACAAGGATTTAACATGACTTTTATCAAAACCCGTTTTTGTTCATAAATGGTCAAAAATCTTCATATAAACTCATTTTTAGGTGTTAGATGCTACATGCAATGAGTATAAATTATAAAGACAGAAGTTTTGAAGGATTTATACCGAGAGTAAAGTGATTTGAAGGTGATTGGAGTGAACCCTTGATGATTTTGACCCAAAACGTTTAGTAATGAACTTTTTAACCCAAAGAAATGCTACCCCTTTTCTTCCTCTTTGTTTGATGACGATTCTTAGATGTTTTAAGTGGTCAATTTCTGGATTTGTGGTGTGAGATTACTGTGATTGAGGTGGAGTGTGTGTTCTTGAGTGTTTAGCAAAAAGGGTGAGAGTTAGTGAAATGTTTGTTGTGTGTGTGTGTTTGAAATGTGTTTGTGTTTAGTTATGGTATCAAGTAACAAGCATCACTGGACCCTTAGAAGGCTTATAATGTGTTTAACCCGGAGCCAAAGTGTTGGGCTCGGGTTTGGGGTCCGTTTGGTTAAGTTTAAGTTTAACAAAAAGGTGGCTGTCTGCACACTCCACCGCGGCGCGGTGGCCTCACTGCGGCGCGGCTGGAGGGCAGACTTGCCTTTTTTCGTTTTTCGTTCGTTCCATTGTTAAGCGTTTCGTTAGTTGAAAGTTCTCGGTTATTTTAGATAGGCACTTAGGCAAGTTCACTAAGTGTTTTTCTTGGTATTAGGATTCGTTTTATGATTCCGATTTCGATTCCGACACACTCAAGCTTACGAGACAAGTAAGATAAGATCAATTCGAATTTAACTCAAAGTGAGAGAATGCGGTTTTCACCTGAAATAAGACGGTTGTCACATTCTCCCCGGGTTGAAAGGAATTTCGTCCCGAAATTTAGTTCGCCTCATCGGGAGGAAGAATCTCTGAACAGATGTGGATACTTCTAACGTATTTTGTCCTCACGTTCCTACGTGAATTCATGACCACGTCGGGAATTCCACCGAACTTTGACAATAGAAATTTGACTCTGCTTGAGTTGTTTGACCTCTCGGTCAAACAACCTCAAGTGGTCCTTCGATGTAATTGAACTTATTGTCGATCTGGACCTCGTCCAATGAGATGACAATGGTCTAACCAGACAGGCACTTTTTCAAGTGCGAGACGTGAAAAGCGTTGCGGATGATAGAGAGTCCTTGAGGGAGTTGGAATCGGTAGGTTACCGGGACGGTTCATTCCAACATCTCGAATGATCCGGTGTATCTCGGGCTTACCTTGATGCGCTTCCCGAAACGGGTTACTCCTTTCCAAGGCGATATCTTGAGAAATTCTTAATGAACCATCGATAGTAGCCAGCCAATCCTAGGAATTGTCGGATTTCCATAGGAGTCGTTGTGGCTTTCTATTTCTCAATCGCTTTGATTTAGGATCAGTCTACGTGAATTCCTTCCTGATTGATCGCATGACCAAGGAAATGTACTTACTGGGGTCAGAATTCACATCTCGAGAATTGACGTACAACTTTTGTTCTCTAAGAAGTTCCGAAATGGGTTCCAAATGTTTCGCGAGATCCTACTTGTTCCTTGAGTAGGTGAGGATGTCATCTACGAATACGATCACAAGTTTGACCAGATACGGTCTACACACCTTGTTCATCAGATCCATGAACACCGCTGGTGTGTTGGTCAGACCGAAGGGCATAACGAGAAATTCGTAGTGCCCATAACGAGTTCGAAAAGCGGTTTTTGGAATGTCGGTCTCACTGATTCAAACCTGATGATAACCAGAGCGAAGATCGATCTTAGAAGAATAAGTTGCTCCTTGCAACTGGTCGAACAGATCATTGATTCTCGGGAGTGGGTATCGGTTCTTGACGGTCAGCTTGGTCAGTACGCGGTAATCGAGACACACATGAAAGGATCCGTCTTTCTCTTTGAAAAAGAGGATTGGGGCTCCCCAGGGGGACGAGCTTGGACGAATAAGACCTTGATCTAAAAGTTCTTGTAGCTGTATCGACAACTCTTGCATTTCCGGTGGGGCCAGACGATATGGTGTCTTGGCGACCGGTGCTGCGCCAGTAACTAGGTCTATCCGGAATTCCACTTGTCGATGTGGCGGTAGCCCGGGTAAATCTTCGGGAAAGACTTCAGGGTGATCCTTGACTACTGGGATATCTTGTACTCGGTTCTCTTTGGGTTTACGTTCGAAAACGTGAGCGAGGAATGCGTCACGGTCCTTCTCGAGGTACTTGCGTAATTTCAAGGAGGACACGATACGGAGTTGTCGTCCAGGTTTGTATCCTTGAACAACTAGAGTTTCACCGTCTGAGAGGGGGATACCAATGAGTTTGTCGAAACAGACGATCTCGGCTCGGAAACGAGACGACCAGTCCATTCCGACGATAATGTTAAAGCTTTTTAGCTCTATCGAGATCAAGTCGGTGGGGAGAGTCTTATCAGTCAAGCACATTGAATATCCTAGGATTATGTCCTTAGCTTTGAATCCTTGACCGTTAGCAGATTCGATAGTAAAGCTATCCTTAAGAACTTTAGATCCTAGATCGATAAGGGGTCTAATTTCTAAGGACACTAGGCTTCTCTCTACTTATGAATCGAATAACATAGATGCGAAATATCGTTCACAGGAAATTTACCTGTCGCTCGTTTCTTCCCTTTATTACCAGCTCCCTTTCGGCAGTGCTTGGAGAAGTGCCCCGATTTGTTACATGTGTTGCACACTGGGCAGTTTCCGTCATGATGGAAGTTGCATTTGTCACACTTAGGGTGTGTACCAGCGTAAGTTCGGGGTCCTGTTGTGGGGGCAACAACTACTGCAAGGTTGCGTGCGGTCTTGGGTTTCTTGATGTGGTCGTCTGCATTTGGTTGTTGATCAGCTTTTCGTTTACCATTTTCCTCTCGCTCGACAGGTGTTGGAGCGGAAAGGAGGTTGCTGGTTAGACGATGAGCGAGGACAACTACGCTCTGTATCGTCAGCGGCTCTGCAGAGATCACCATCCCTCTGATTTCGGGAACAAGGCCGGAGATGTATCGGTCGATCCAGTTTTCTTCTGGGGTTACCAACCTTGGTACCAGTCTGGCCAGCTCATGGAAACGGGTAGTGTATCCGTCGATGTCGTTGCCGACCATCGTGTGATTCCAAAGCTCTGCCTCGAGCTTCTTCATCTCACCCTTGGAGCAGTATTCCCTCATGAGGAGATTCTTGAATTCGTCCCAAGTGAGGGCATAGGCAGCTTCACGTCCTCGGGTTTGGATCACGAGGTTCCACCACGATAGGGCCCGTCCGTGGAGTACGCAGGAGGCATACTCCACCTTATCAGTTTCAGCACATCGGCTAATGTGTAGGACCGATTCGATGCTTTCGAACCAGGAGAGTAGCCCTACAGCACCAGTGGTGCCATGAAACTCCTTTGGCTTACAAGCCATAAAGCCCTTATATGTGCAAACGGGGAGGTTTCGGTTTTGGTTCTGGTTATCTCCCTGTTGTTGTTGTTGTTGTTGTTGTTGTTGCTGGTTTTGGTTGTTGTTTATCCCAGCAGTGATCTGGGAGATCATGTTGGGCATGGCAGCGTTAAAATGAGCAGCGACTTGCTCGGCTATGAGGCTAGCATTGCTTCGCGCAGGAGCCATGTTTCTGTTTCATCGGGATAACAAGGTAGAGATTGAAACATGAATACTAACGTGAGTTTTAAGTGGCTACACATACAGAGAAATTTCAACTTAAACTAGAGTACAACACATGACGTGAAATAAGCTAGTGGAGCATGTTTAGGGACATCTTCGGGAACTTAGCGGTAATCAGGGTACTTATCACCAGACACTCGCTCACTAGGCGCTGATGGGTCCTTGATGTCGACTGATTTGAAGGGACGATTCGAAGGGAATGCTCGGATAGGCGGCGAGCAGTGTCGGAGACCTGGAACAGAAGACGAGCATATTGCTCAGTCTCCCCAGTAAGTCCCTGAAGGTCTGTGCGGAGTGTAGGGTACTCGGTCGGGGTAGGCCTCCGAATTGGGGTTGTAGTGCGTAGTGGTAGAGATGGTCTTGCTCTCGCATGTAGCGATCCATGGTTTGCGTTGGCGATGCCGCATACAAATCTTCGGGGTGTAGTGGAATATGGAAAAGTGCAGTTATGACTGGGTTGGGAGTCTCTTGTCCCATCAGGTGGTGAGGTAGTTGATCGGGTAGCATGACCTGCTTACGAGCAGTCGTACGAATGTGCGGTCCTTATCAGGAGCTGTGACGGGGACCGGTGGAACGGTAGTTAGGGCAGTCCTTGGACTGGATGTATTGTGGCTGTGGGCAATGGCTTTGGGGCTCTCCTCCGAAGAGTCGGTAGGGTTGTGGTGCTGGGCTCCCGACACGGTGACGTCGTCAGAAACCTCAGTCGAGAATACAGTTCGGGAGTACAAGTGCGAACGATAATATGAAGATCGGAACATGTCGTAACTACGAATAGACGGTACACGTGAGTATAGGGGAAAAAGGAAATATGTAAATAACAGTGCACGTACGGGTCAGTCACGTGAGAATCGGGAATCAGTGGGACCGGGAAACTTTGACTCGAAAAACCGTTAACAATAGCAATTACTTCCGTTCTTGCATAGTTTATTCCGAACTAGGCGTAGTTGGCCAAATTACGCGTAGTTAGCAATGAACCATGCATTTGCGGAATTAATCCACTAAAGTTTAAAACTCGTGAAATGATTTTTCGAAAAGCCTTGGTTATAGTTTGGTTTTGAAAATTTTGAAAACTCGTATTCACTATAACTTGTGCTCTGATACCAAGTCTGTCACACCCCGCTAAAGCGGAAACACGGAATGTGAAGAGTAGAGATATCATAACACGAGATATAATAAAACACAACGATTTTCAAGTCATTATAATTAAATAGTCAAACGTTTACAAGTTCAAAATAACCAAGTGTTTAGCATTTCAGTACAACAAGCTACATAAGCAAACATTTGAACAACATTCCCAAAATAATAGACATGGTCTTCTCCCGATTCATGGTTCACGTGACTTGCCTGACCCGTCCGATAGCTACGCACTTCTAGTCCTTACATTTCTTTTCCTGAAAACATGAGAAAAAGTGTCAACTACAAAAAGTAGTGAGTGAGTTACAGTTTTCTAGTCCTCGACTAAAAACAGTTTCGGCAAAGTATAACAATACTTTGTAAAGAGTTTAGGTAAGTATATCAACACTTTTATAGAAGTTTGCGTAAAAAGAGAATATTGATTGTGAACTGAACATCGTCCTCTTGATAAAGTATGAAGCTAAGTATTCTCCCTTAACCAGTTTCCCCACGTGGAAATCGAGTAGATGAACGACTTGACCGTGAGATCCTTCTCTCGCATTATCATACGAGATGTTGTACGTATTGACCGAGAGGTCCTTCTCTCGCATTATCATACGAGATGTTGAACGAGTTGACCGAGAGGTCCTTCTCTCGTATTATCATACGAGATGTTGAACGAGTTGACCGAGAGGTCCTTCTCTCGTATTATCATACGAGATGTTGAACGAGTTGACCGATAGGTCCTTCTCTCGTATTATCATACGAGATGTTGAACGAGTTGACTGAGAGGTCCTTCTCTCGTATTATCATACGAGATGTTGAACGAGTTGACTGAGAGGTCCTTCTCTCATATTATCATACGAGATGTTGAACGAGATGACCGAGAGGTCCTTCTCTCGTATTATCATACGAGATGTTGAACGAGTTGATAATGTGTATTTAGGTGAACTCCGAGAGACGGTCGAACAATGTGTACTTAGGTGATCTCCAGGAGACGGTCTAATAATGTGTACTTAGGTGAACTCCGGGAGACGGTCGAATAATGTGAACTTAGGTGAACTCCGAGAGACGGTCGAGTAATGTGTACTTGGGTTAATGCCGAAAGACGATCGAGTAATATGTACTTAGATTAACGTCGAACGAAGGGATAGTCATAACCTAAGTTTCAGTATCCATCCACTAAGCGGCTTAACAAAGCTAATAGTGTGTAAAGAGTCTGGGCACTGTTTTCATGGTAGGCACTTACGTCTAGCTATATCCTTATCAAGAGACGATAGAGATGTCAAAATCACGGCATTTAAAGGACGTACGATAGATCATTAAGTTCAAGTATATACCGAGCGTCCATTTGAAAATATAAATACATTTATGCGTATAAAGTCTATTGATTGTAAGAGAACATGCCATCAATCGTTTAGTTTACAATAGTGTCGAGTGTGGCAATTAAGAGCATACGCATATAAGTTTCATAAATCGGTTCATAAGTTCGTAAAACAGTTCGTCCTCATGTTTCCCCCAAAAAGAAGTATAAAAACAGTAAAAGAGTGGGGATGTAACTCATTGTTTGCGAAGATAAGCTACGAGTGCGAAGAGTAATCGAGTCGGATCGGAAATCACGGGAATCCTATTGTGATACCAAGATTTAATGAGTACCAAAGTTTTTACGTTCATTGGATAGTGAAATGCTTTTATTTTAAGTGTCGGGTTTAGGTCTGGTGAAAATCGGGCAGCGCTTCCGCGCCAAAATCATTAATCCAATTTTTGTACACTTTCCCGCTTAACAATTTTAATGAACATATTTCATATATTTGCCAAAACAATGCCATATAAAACTTGTTCATTTAGCTCATTTATATGTAAGTCACTCTCTTTACAGGTTATAGTTCATATATTTCAGTTTCGAGCATAAGTTTAGATGACACGTTTAGAGTTACGCTCAAAAACGGTGTAAATAAGGTTTTGTAACAAGTCTGCACAACGACCGCCTCGCGGTGGAGGGACTGCGCCGCGGTCATGGGTTCACCACGACCGCCTCGCGGTGGGGGCACCGTGGCGCGGTCACATGTTCACCACGACTGCCTCGCGGTGGAGGCACCGTGGCGCGGTCGCGAGACAGTTCATTTATCCAAAAATCGTTTTTGATGAAATTCGTTATTTTTGAATTAGATTTCGACATGCAATGGTTAAAATTAGTAAAACCTTTTATAATATCAGTTTAGTTTGGATTTTCATCCATAAAAACAAGGATTTAACATGACTTTTATCAAAACCCGTTTTTGTTCATAAATGGTCAAAAATCTTCATATAAACTCATTTTTAGGTGTTAGATGCTACATGCAATGAGTATAAATTATAAAGACAGAAGTTTTGAAGGATTTATACCGAGAGTAAAGTGATTTGAAGGTGATTGGAGTGAACCCTTGATGATTTTGACCCAAAACGTTTAGTAATGAACTTTTTAACCCAAAGAAATGCTACCCCTTTTCTTCCTCTTTGTTTGATGACGATTCTTAGATGTTTTAAGTGGTCAATTTCTGGATTTGTGGTGTGAGATTACTGTGATTGAAGTGGAGTGTGTGTTCTTGAGTGTTTAGCAAAAAGGGAGAGAGTTAGTGAAATGTTTGTTGTGTGTGTGTGTTTGAAATGTGTTTGTGTTTAGTTATGGTATCAAGTAACAAGCATCACTGGACCCTTAGAAGGCTTATAATGTGTTTAACCCGGAGCCAAAGTGTTGGGCTCGGGTTTGGGGTCCGTTTGGTTAAGTTTAAGTTTAACAAAAAGGTGGCTGTCTGCACACTCCACCGCGGCGCGGTGGCCTCACTGCGGCGCGGCTGGAGGGCAGACTTGCCTTTTTTCGTTTTTCGTTCGTTCCATTGTTAAGCGTTTCGTTAGTTGAAAGTTCTCGGTTATTTTAGATAGGCACTTAGGCAAGTTCACTAAGTGTTTTTCTTGGTATTAGGATTCGTTTTATGATTCCGATTTCGATTCCGACACACTCAAGCTTACGAGACAAGTAAGATAAGATCAATTCGAATTTAACTCAAAGTGAGAGAATGCGGTTTTCACCTGAAATAAGACGGTTGTCACAGACACTTTACACACTATTAGCAATAGTCGTTACTATTATGAGTATCGATACTTAGGAGAGGTCACTCCTTACTAAAGGTTAGCGACCCAGGTACATATTACTAAGATTCAGGTGGGAACTCAATTAAACATTTTGGGGCCAGATCCTGACCAGACAATCGGTTTAGTGTAAACTTACAACCTATATTATACCAAGTGACTGATACGAGTTACTATTTAGTTAAGCACATATTACCTACGCATATACCTCTTTAGCGCCTGGATTCCGCTACAACTTTATTTATACGAGTTTTATTTGTTTTACTTGCGTGTGTACAAAACCTTTTACTATTTACATATATGTTCTAACGTCGCTCCGTTCCTTTTACTTATGACGTCATCATATATTTTGCATATTTCTATTTTTGGAAACTTTTATCGAAACTCTAAATTGTAACTCACTCACTACTCAATGTAATTGACACTTTATCTTATGTTTCAGGAAATTAGTGTAAGTGTTGGAATGCTTGGCAAGGAAGGGTCACTATGGTTACGTGAGGCGCACTTGGGAAAGACCTTTCTATTTTTGGGAATTTGTTTTGGAAACTTTGTATTTGTACTTAAATTTAACTTATGAACTGCTTGGTTGATTTGAACTTTGACCTATTATTTTAATGAAATGACTTGAATCGTTGTGTAATGATATTCCAGCTCTCACATTCCGTGTTTCCGCTATAGCGGGGTGTGACAAATAAATAAATAATGTATTGTTATGACGTCGCCATACTCAAGGTATAAACCTTGGTACACGAAAATCGTCAAACACTACAAGTAAAATGTACAACTAATCAATCAACGAAATGTAAGAATACTTGGGCATGCAAGCCCAAAATGTAATCCAAAAGTATAAACATAAAACAGCCACAATGCAAAAGTAATCCTGAAGGTCAACTAGAATCCGACTCCTAAAGCCAAGTCCCATGCATGCTCATTACCTGAAAGTAAAGCTTAAAATGTAAACATAACGTTGAGCGAGTTCATCGAGTAGTAGTAAAATAAGGAAATCTTTATCACAAAAATCAGTAATAAAAATAATGTGTAACTAATGCATTTAAGTAGTTGAAAATATCATCACATCGTACAACACAAGCATACATCACAAGTAATCATCATAGTTGGAATATCGTAAGTACACCTCATAAAGAGCGTGCGGTATCAGTATGAAACACATGCTGATAATTCATCATAGTTGAAACATCGTAAGTACACCTCATAAAGACCGTGCGGTATCAGTATGAAACACATACTGATAATTCATCATAGTTAGAACATCGTAAGTACACCTCATAAAGAACGTGTGGTATCAGTATGAAATACATACTGATAATTCATCATAGTTGGAACATCGTAAGTAAGCATCGAACAACCGTCTCGTGATGTTTTAATAAAAATTGCATTAGTTTTCGTTACACATTTTAAGGTTTCTAAACATAGTAAGTTTCCATAAATAGAATTGTCTATTTCTGGCATGTTTCCAAAAATAGTAATGTATTCCAAAATCACAAGTATGGAAGTGAATATCATTTCTCGTAAATCATTTCTTTCAAAAGTTTGTTTTTGGTTAAGCTTTACTTTCCCCCGATTTATGAAACGAAAACAGTAATAAAGTAGAGCCGATGAACTCACGTTATCGAGCCAAAGCGATAAGTATCTGAACTGTGTGAATAGTGTGTATATGTAGTAAGTATGTAGGTCACAAATAAATTCCTCACTAGACCTAGAGCTCCCCTAGAAAAAAGTAGTAACAATCATAAGTATGAGATTAACGAGTTTAAGGGTTTAGATAAACCGACATAATTTTTAGCGAATACATATGTTCTTTCAAACTAATATATATGGAGAGTTCTAAGAAGAGTTAGACGACGAATAATATATATTTGAAAACTAGACTCAGAAGGCTACACTTTAGACTAAAGTTGTGATACAAAAGAGTTTGTTAAGAAAAAGATATGATCGATACAAAACTGACCAAAAGTATGGTTTTATATAAGTTGGGTTTTAACACGTTTTAAAGTCGTATAATTTATGTGTAAACAAGATAACCATTTTTAAGACATTTTAGACTTGTTATAAACCAATAATAAACCATTTAAAATATGTTTAAGCTTGTCTAAGTGGTTACGCAATTTCAATTACCAAAACCTAAAAAAGTATTGTTTAGAAACTCAGATTTGACCAACGTTCACTAAAGTGCAGTTTCTGAGAGTTCTAGAAAGAATTAGAGAACGAGGTTTATATTTTCAAAAATTACATTCCGAGAACTACAACTAGGAATCAAGATTCAACTAAGAAGCATCTGTTATGACCAAGATATGATTAGAACAAGTTAGATAAAAGTTTGCTGACCCGTTCAGTACTTAATGTACCCGAGTTTGTAAAAACGCTTTTAATCATCTAACGATAGCGAAACTTTACCAACACCTCCAGATCAAACATTTGACATATAAAAAAGGGTTCCATTTTTTAAAATATCCATTTATACGCTTTTAAACTACACAACAAGTTAGCCCATAATCGGATATAAAAACTCAGCTCAACACGCACATTGACCCACGTTTACTAAAAACCAGTTCTAAGGAGTTTGGCAATGAATTAGAATACGAGCCTTACGTTTTTGAAAACTAGATTCCAAGACGTATAATTTTTGTTTAGACCACATATTAAAATTCGACTTCAAACAGGAGATATGAACTGAACAAGATAGATAAAATTTCAGATCAACAAGATTTCAATATAGCACGTACATAGACTTTGTACGCGGGTTTTTAAGACATTGACGACTACGAAACTCGAAGACACAACTCCTATGATGTTTATTCAGTTTAGTATGAGGTATAATCAGGTTCAAAACAACTCAAACAATTCACAAAACACTTATACGTAACGAATAAGAATATAAACGAAATTAGGGTTTCATTGAATGCAACGGTTTGATTTCCAAGATTGACGAATGTCGTTTCAAGCAACCCAAGCTACGATATAAATATTAGGAGCTGCTATAATACAACATTTCTCACCAAAACAAACAGAAACAAGGCACGAGATTAGAACGTAGACATGTAAAATACAAGAATGAATCGGCTAGATAAACACTCATACCCTAAAGGTTTGATGATGAACACGAGTGCATATAACTTGATTAGAAACTGATTATGACCGGCTCCAGGTTGGATAAAGAGCTGAAAATGAACTATATACTAGTCACGGTCAGATTATAACAACAATACACCACAATTGAATTGCTCGTTTAGGTTAAGTAATAACATGAAATGTTACTACACATAACTTGAATATTCGACCAAGGAAAAGATGTGAACAACACGATTACATACCTAGATGAAAGGATCTCCTGATATGATGATCTCGATTAGGTGATTAGTAAAACGAACCAAGACTCCAATAAGTTTGATCGGTGGCTGAAGCAAGAAAAGAAACGAATACTACCAAAACATACGAAAATTAGGGTTTTTCGGCCAAGAGAAATATACAACAATACACACGATTACCTTGCTTGATTGAAGGCTTCAAGATGACTCGATTTTGTGGCTGCAAACAGGAGGTTCGAAGGCTGCAACTGGATGAGAGGAAATCGGCTGCAAATGGGTGTTTTTGTGTGTGACGGTTTGATGAAAGGAGAAATGAGATTATGGTTTGTTAGGGTGAGAAATGAGTGAGTGGGTGAAGTGTTAGGTTAGACACTAGTTAGGTTTAGGCTAGGATCAATAATAGGTGGTCTAGACTCGGTTTGTTTTTTTTTTGGGTAAAATGAACAACTTATCCCCGGTAAATTATATTACACCAAAAAACATTAAGTACAATGGAATGTGGCTGAAATACCACATTAACCTCAAGCAACGCTTGAACTACCGCTAAAACCATATGTGACATGCCACATTATGGGTGAAAGCGTTTGTTGCACACTTGAGTTAACCTAAAACGGTTTAGGCACCGGTTCACACTTAACACGAAAACCGAAAGTGGCTGATAACAACGCGGTTGCGGCACACCAAGTAGTAGGTGCGGCGCACTGGGCCACCAGAAACAAAGGTTTTGGTTTTCGTGTTCGAGCAACGCAAGTTTCTCAAAAGCACAGATCATAAGATGAACGTAATTAGGAACTGAGTTTTAAGTACATCATGTACAAGCATTGAACACGGATACTCAATTAATTAAACATCGTTTACGTAACACAATGACAAGTTCACGAACATGAAATATCTCGTTAGGTTATCTAGGAGCCCGTCTAGTGGGAAACTACCTATTGTGCATCTAAACTAATACGGTAACAAGACATAAAGGATATACACACATATCAAAGTAGTAATCACACATAAGTAAAGTATAAAGTATAAGGAACTTTCATTTTAAAAGTTTTTTTTTTTTTTTTTTTTTTTGTAAACACGGTAAGAACTATCGACATACTAGACTAACCTGAGTCAGAAAAAGTGACGGTTGTCACAAAAATAGGCTCTGATGTCCAATTGATATGTTTTTTTAATTGATTCATTATCACAAAGAAAAAAAAAGAAGTTTTTAAATATTATGTTTATAATTGTTGAAAAAGTTAAATAATATAATGTTTTATTGTATATTATGTTTTATTTAATATATGTTTTAAAAATATAAAATAATTAAATATGTGGGGTCCGAATTACCATTGGCAGTGATTTACTCAATTTTTAGTCAGTTTAGTGTCTGTTGACGTGACGTTGAGTTTGCAAAAACTGATTGTGTCGGTTGATACAATGGTTGGGAGTGGACTCTTACACATCTTCTCTCTTAAATTACCACCACCGTCGCAATACCTCCTCAATCTTTCCCAACCTCCATATTTTTCGGCCACCACCTTTTTCACACTTTCTCTCTCTCTCTCTCTCTCTCTCTCTCTCTCTCTCTCTCTCTCTCTCTCTCTCTCTCTCTCTCTCTCTCTCTCTCTCTCTCTCTTATAACCCAAAACTACCCCCACTATAATTTCCAAAATCTCTTTCTCACAACCCAAAACAACTCTCACCATAAATTCCAAAATCTCTTTCTCATAAAGCAAAACCACTCCGACCATAATTTTAAATATATCTCTCTCTCTTTCTCTCTCTTGATATATATATATATATATATATATATATATATATATATATATATATATATATATATATATATATATATATATATATATATATATATATATATATATATATATATATATATATATATATCGCTCTCTCAAGGTGAACACCATATAAACTAAAACTTAGATCTAAATCTAAATATCCAAATCATTCTCAAAACATAAAAACCAAACATACAAGTAGAAACCCAACAATAAAATCGAGATTTGAGGTTTGAATGGTGACAACAGGTAGAAGATGGTCACGGTAAAGGGGTCGTGGAAATGGCGGTGGTGCAGAGGGTGGTGGCAGTAGAGGGGTGGTGGTGGTGGAATGGTTTGATGGGTTTAGAAGATTATGGTGGAAGTTGGTATTATGGTGTTGAGTCTTGAAGTTGGAGAGAGAGAGATGATGGCAATGGGACGGGTCTTATGTCCTTATAACCGAACCCGATAACAAAAATAACCCCAAACCCGTCCACTTTCGTGCCAGGATTCTTATCGGAGCGCCCCATTGGGCCTAACCAAAACATGACATACATAAATTGTTGTCTTCATGGTGCAAATTCTTCGCTCATATAACCAATTTGTTATGACTATGGTTTCGTGTAATGATGAGAAGAAATTAGAGGGGTTTGGTTAAGGTTAATAATGAGGCCGGAAAACAAAGCTTCATTTTTTCTCTAGATGTGAGGTTTTAGAGAAAAAGTGCGGAAAAGAGAGAGATAGAGATGGAGAGGATGTGTTTGGAAAAATGAGAAGGAATGTGGAAAATGACGATAATAACCTCATGTCCAAGGCATGTGATCAAACTTCATGGTAATAGTAACGAAATGTTAATGGTTGGATTACACGTGAAACAAAATGAACACTTTTGGACTGCTAGTGAAGCTTTTAAAAGTTAGGGACAATAAATGAAATTTTGGGTAAAACTTGAGGACGAGTTGTGTAATTTTTTCTATTAAAAAGATAAATGGTAAGTAAAAGACTAGAATTCCCTCATGTGCATGACACATGAGTTTCAAATTGTTAAAAATTGACGGTCGTAAGAAAAATAGACTACCAACATAAGAGATTTACAACAATGAGAACTAATTGTGTAGTTATTTAAAAAAAAGTCTAAGTAGTGATTCCGTACTAACATAAAAAAATCAATGTAATTACTTTTTCATTTATTACGTTGCGTTAGTAATCCACTTCCCGTTTATTATATACCTTTTATTTTATTTTATATTAGATTTTTATTAAACATTTTTTATAAATTTAAATACTTAAAGTCATTATTTTTTTTCTGTTTAAGTGCCTCGACCGAAAACTCATCAAGAAACCAGCTCCATTCATCTCTACGGCTTTGATTACGAACAAAAATAAGCAACAAGTCGTTTACTTGTCTAATAATATTTCCCCGTGTACTTTTTCACTCCAAACCGGATTATTTAAACTATTAAGCCTTCTATTTCTGATCATATTAATCATTCCTCTACCACTACCACAGTTTGCAGATAGAGATAACAAGTTGCAGCAGGCATCAATTAAAATTAAAAACCAGTGATCCAATTGAATAGAAATAGAAAGAGATGTTGGGATTCTATTGAGTAACAAGATCCAAAATGAAAAGAACCAGACGAGAACAAAAACCTGAAACTTAAAGAACCAACTGTATAATACCCTAGTGATTAGAACCTAATTGTTGTGCCTAAATAATGTCATATCAGAATTAGACATTGTCGCATTCTATCAGCAGCAGCTACAGGGTCAAACGCGTGTCAAGGATCACAAGGATTTTTGCGTTCTGCTGATATGATTTCAGAAACTAAACAAGTAAGTTCCAATCCATGCCAAGGATCACAACCTGGTGACCAAAACCAACAACATACTGCAATCCCTCAATCAAGTCACCATTCTCAACTTTAAATATTTTGACTATACAACTAGTGCTGAATCCAAATAAGTTCCCCATAAATGCCGTTTGGCGTTTTGAAAATAAATATCTAATTATTGTTACTTGTTTAACCAAGAATCCACCATCATTAACATATGTTTCTTCTCATTATTTAGGCACCAATAAATTGTTCACATTTAAAATGTACAGGGGTCACACTGTACTATTCGAAAATATTCGATTGAATCATTGAACAAAAAAAAAATATGTTGTTATCACTCTACTTTCAAAAAATATTTAAATGGATCACCCGACTTTCAACATATATGTAATGCAACCTGTTTGACTACTCTTTTAACTCGTTTGACTTTACTTTTTAGAAAAATGGGAAAAGATTCATTATTTTTTAAATACCAATTTTTCAACACCACAGAAAACCGCCGTCTTAACGGTGTTCGCAGTCGCCTCAGCCGTCCCTCCTCCGTCGCCCCCACCCACTATTGAGGCAACCGATCTATTGTAATTTTAAAGACAACCAATTTCTTTGTTTGTTTTTTGCAATTATACCTCGAGAAAGACATGACTGCGAGAGAAACCACACTAGGCACAAATAAGCTCTGTTATAGCAGAAAGAAGGTCAAGATTAGTTGAATGTGGATAATGGTCAACTAAATAAAGCAGGAATACCGTAATTGTTGGCAATGTGGATATTTGGCCATGTATCCAAAGCATTGTAGTTGCTACATCACGAATAGGAGTCCATGCTCCACCCGCATTTGCTGCTATTACAACAACTGCCCCAAGTAACCTGTCAAATGCTGCACTTATAAGAAAGTTCATTTCAACAAAACAAAAAAGGACTTCAAAAATTGCAAATCTATTTGGTACATTCTACTTGGTATTCTGATGGATGTACTAGTTTCCTCAATAAGGAAACCATGACTATAGTAGACGTGAGGTTTGTCAAGAATCGAGCTGAGAAAGAAAGTCACAAAACCAACCTACAAACATCAGCGATAGTCAATAAAAGAAAGATGAATAAACAATTGAAATCAGATGACTAAGGGAGAGTGGCTTGCGAGTAGTAATATTGTCGGTAACCAACTTAAAGCCTTGATGATCATCAATTATCTCCACGATCATCATTACAATTTCACTGACTTCTGCGGATGCATGCTTTAACTCTGCTACACCTATATCGGAGATTAATAAAAAATTTGCTCATAAAAAAAAATAAAAAGTTAAATTGGTTATAAATAACATAATTGAGTTAACCCTAACTGACTAAAGGACTATCAATGTGCAGAAATTCAAAATGAATGACTACCCATGTAATTTTTCAGATAGTAGGACGAAAAGTGACATATTGGTAAGAGGAAAAAGATCATCCGTGTAATTAACTCTCCTTTTTTTTTAACTAATATTTATAAAGTTTAATATAAATAGGTGCGTCTAGAGTTTCGTGTTATGAACACCGAGGGATTCTGTGTTATAATTGCGACGCTATTCATAGTATTATGTCGTTTTAAATTCTTTTTTTTAGTAAAATGTATATAAACAAACCTAAACCGATAATTGAGTGGCAGGTATGAAGAGTTATTTTGATACTTGGATGGATTTAATAAATGTTTTTTAATAATTGAATGACCTCTTTATATATTATCCGATTAAATGACCAACGTTGGTGTTTTTATTTTACATTTTGAACCGATCATCAAAATGGCTTTGAGCCTTGGAATATGATTGAGACCCTCACAAAAAACCGGGTCGAGCTTCGCACATCTCTAAACATAAGCATAACATGGCTCCTGAAACCGAAATTCTAAACTTCATAACATTGTCATTCATAGAGTAAGCTAACATTCATATTTTGGAGAATCAGATAATTATGAGTTCTGAGACAAGAACAGTTACTTTCTTTATATCAACAGATACAGCCCTAAGCTGCAAAGTTAGGGCAGGGCCTATAATTCCGACTTCGTTTTACAAATAACTTCATTCTTGTTTCTTTTCCTTCATGTAGACTATAAACTTTTACATATCTGGATTTGCTTCCTCGGGTATCACAATCAACTTAACTGAAGTATTTTTCGATCTTTTCACCACAACATTTAATCGTTTTCCTACTTTATCCCCCATAATCTCAATTACCTGTCATAAATATTAAGCATCAGATATAATTCAAATGTTCCAAACTAAGTCTTGATGGCTTCTTGTTGAATTGTTTTTGGCAAATACGCGGCTTTTTACATAGAAAAATTCGTTTCAATCTGCTCTTATCTAGAGGCAGCAAAATGGGCAGGTTAGGTAATGGGTCAAATGGGTAAATTTTTATACAGGGTTGACTTGCAAACATGCTTTGCCCTCTTTAAAGAAATTTAACAAACATAACCGAAACCGATTTAGGAGGTTGAATGCATTATAAATGAAGTCTATTGATTTTCAACACGATCACCCCATTTGACCGATTCCCAATTTAATTATTCGTTTTTTAGTTGACCCATTTAGATCAATTTTAAGTGAAACTGGCCCACTCATAAGTAAATGGGTTGAACTTGTCACTAATACGTTAATCTCTCAGTTAAGTTTTAGTTTCTTTATCGACGCACGCCACTTTTTAAGTTTAAACACTAAAAATGCTTAAATATGCAGTTATCTGTGGATGTCGATATGTACTTTTCTGGTAGAGTTCCCTTCATGTTATTGTTTCTCATTTTACTTTGCTAGGGAATAAGAAACGTAACAAGACACGTATATGATAACTTCTAAGATTATCTGACCACAAAGTTCAGTTATTGTGTTTTCTGTACATACGTTCAATTATTTGGTTTGGTTTCTTCATAAGTAGATTCATACCTCTTTTATGCTTCCAACAGGCTTCCCCTCAAATTCAACTACCACATCTCCTGGACGGAAACCTGCTCGCTCAGCAGGGGATCCTGGGCTTACCTGGTGTAAAACAAGTTAATTAGTTGCTAAACCAGAAATATGACATTCTCAGGATATATAATAAGACATTATGTTATGATAAACTAGGACTTCCAAAAGCTTTAGTAGAGGTGGCACTTTTGACCATTTACTTATAAATTGATCAATTTGGGTTATACTTTATCTCTAGAGCGTCAAATGGGTAAAAAATAAAAATAAAAAATAGTTAGGTAAACTAGAAATGGGTCAAATGGTAGAATTAAAAAGTTAGCTAATCAGGAAATGGCTGAAACGCATCGAAAATCGCCAAAAGTATATTACTTTTGTAATAGAATTGTTTTTGATCTCATATTTAGTACTTCGATCATTTAAAAAATCTGGACAACGAAGTGCTTTGTGGACAGACCCGTATCAGCTATAAGCACAAAAACCATACCATGGGCACAAGAACACCTCTGGTAACATCAGGGAACGTGATATCTTTTTCCTTAAGCTGAGCAACAATCATATCATTCAAATCAAGCATTTTCAGACCAAGCCAAGGTCGAACAACCCTCCTGAAATAATTTATACGAAAGTCAAATTCAACTCACAACTAAGTGATGATAAAATTTTATTTCTTTAATTATAAATGTTTACCCCTTTGTTTTGAAATGCTCTATAATTTTAGAAACCGAGTCGATTGGTACAGAAAAACTCAAGCCATCAGCTGCTAACACTTTCATAATATTAACACCTATAACTTCTCCATCAATATTAACAAGAGGCCCGCCAGAATTACCCTATACAAACAAGATCAGATCAGACTTTTACATTCATCACAGTTAATGATTAAACTTAGTCTTACCGAATTGATGGCACAATCAGTCTGCAAATACTCTCTCCGCATTCCTCCAAGACCCAGATCACTGCTCTTACGATCAACACAACTAAAAAGACAGATAAAAACCATTTGTGCAAAACTTTTAGGTTTTTTTTATGAACTAATATTCTGACAAATATGGGTATAATATTAATTCACCAATAATCTAATTTTTTTTATGGAAAGCTTTAGGAGGTCAGATAAAACAAACCCAAAATCGGGCCCTAGAATTGTCAAATTATCATACACTTTGGCATGGAGAAAGTGCTCAGAGAGATATTGATTATTGATGTTAACCTTACCTTATAATACCAGCTGTTATGGTGTTTTGGAGGGAAAGGGGACAGCCCATGGCCACTACCCAATCACCAGGACGCAGTGAACCTGAAGACCCGAGCTTTGCAGTTGGAAGTGGAGTTTTAGAACTTATTTTGACAATAGCAATATCAGAATGCAGATCCGCATTTACCACTGTACCCTCAAAAGTACGCCCATCTTGTAATGTCACATCAACCTACAACAGATTAGATTAAGTTAGTCCCCGGTAAGTAATGGAGGTCAAAAGAGGAAGAATATACAACAGAATAGTTTTAATGAAGGAATCCAATCATCGAATGTACGTTTGAAATCTGATTATGTGATATTGAATAATCACAAACAGATAAGTATGCTTAGTAAGTAGCGTACTATACCTTCCCTTTGGATGAAGATGTGAAACCTTGAAAATCAACCACCACATGAGCGCATGTCAATATGGTACCATCACCGTCTATTATAGTTCCCGAGCCGATGCTTTTTCCCACAGTCATCCCATGGAAACCTTCAAACAACTAGTAGTATCATTTATTTTACAATATTACGTAATTCTTCAAAATGAAGTTTATATAAATATTTCTCAAAAGAAACCTTTTGGAACTGAAAGATTGACAACAGCAGGGCCAACTCTAGCAGCTGCATTGGCAATTGTATCCCGCCCCAAACATCCGCAACAGGGTTTGGGTGATTCTTTACTTACATCCCCTGCGGAAGCTGCTGAACTAATACTAGAAAAAGATAAAGGAGGTTGTCCTACAACAGCAACAACAGCAGCATGAAATCCATCAAATAAGTGATGATATAATAATATGAATTCTTTTAAAAATAAATAAAATGACAGACCGTATCCTGAAGGAGCGAAGGAATTAGGAATAACGTCTGGCATACTCCACGGAGAAGATAATGGAATGGAAACTCGTACCGATGTATCTACAATAGTTTCAAACAAATATAGATGATAACAAGGTAAACAGTTATACAATTATATAGCTCTAGAGTTTATGTTGTTGCTTCTAACCAAAAGCTAACACTACCACTGTGGTCTCAAGTTTAAGTTTTATTTTTAGGGTAAAGGAATGTAAAGGAAAAGAAATAAATAAATTGTCGTGTTCTAAAGTTTATAAATTTTATTCAATAAAACAATCCGGTCATATTTGGGGTGATGGTAAAGTAAAATAAATAAGTAAATTACGAAACCGAGAAATGTGAATGATTGGTTATGTAGAGAGAAAGAGAGGGACTGACCTGATACGTATGCGACTACTGATCCCGCAGCAGCAGCAGCTACTAGACGGATTAAAGAATTATGTTTTGAAATCTGCAAATAAAAATGTGTGTAATGGAAATCGAATAAAAATGAAATGAAATTGCTGGATGAGAGATCTTTACCCTCATCATGATTACACCAATTGCGTTTCACAAAATTCAAATACCTTAAACCCTTCCTTCATTTTCGAAAGATGGAACTAGAAATAAAAATAAATATTTAGATTTTTTTGTTTTTACAAGTTTGGTCCTTCATTTATGCTTTAAAACTATTTTCATATGTGTAGAAACAGATATAGTCATAAGAGGTATTCGAGAACAGCAGTAAGATAGATCCACATCCGGTTCTTTAAGCGTATTATCCTTTCCTTCCCATTGATTTTCAAGCTTTGAGATATTTTGATTTGATTTGAAATTGTGATGAAAATGATGGAGGGAGATATGAGGTTTATATAGATTAGACCCACACTTCATCCCTTCCCTTGATATACAAGTAAAGAATTGATAGTTTAATCCTCAAGTATGGTGTGCTTCTTCCGACTTTTTAGTGTATTTTAATTTAAATAAAAAAAAATATAAACATGTTTCTACACATTGATTTAATTACCATCATGCTGATCAATTTCTGCATCATTAAAGTTGTAGTAACAAATTTTTCATATTAATTTGGTGTATTTTTCTTATAAATTTGTATTTAATATACATAAATAAGTATGTGCCTTTTACTATTTTCCTTATAAATTTGTATTTAATATACATAAATAAGTATGTATCTTTTAACTAGTATAGATGTATTTTAAAAATATTATATGTAAAATTTAATTTCTAGAAGAGAATATCCGTGTGTTAAATGTGGGCACGGGTAACCAACAATTAACGGGATAAGTGAATAATTATTGCCAATGCCGATTCTTAAAAAGGAAGAACCCGGCAATGTCTCGTAAAGGGAATGACAACCCAACCGATTTCCAACACAACCATGAAAGATTGTTATAATAGAGAGATAGAAAGAATTGATTGTGTATTGCTTAATGATTTTTACAATAAGTTGGAACCACTATTTATACATGATTACATTGGGTCTAAATAGAGAAACCGTAATTATTGTTTGGCTGTCAATCTTGACTGTCAATGACTAGGAAATATATGATTTCCTGGTTTCATGGGAAATGATGTGATACTCCATAAAATCAGCCGATCCCATAAAGTCATCCCTTTTAACACTCCCCCTCAAGTTGAGTTACGGGATCTCCGAAATTCAGCTTGCTGAGACATTCGTGTAGATTCTTCTCATTAACGGCTTTAGTTAGAATATCCGTAAGTTGGTCTTTTGAGCGGACGAATGGAAGTGTGATGATATATGTTTCTAGTTTTTCTTTGATGAAGTGCTGATCTACTTCTATGTGTTTTGTTCGGTCATGTTGAACTGGATTTTCTGAAATTTGAATGGCTGCTTTGTTGTCACTAAAGACTTTGCTGGATTCTTCTGGCGGGTATCCTATTTCTGTTAGGAGTCTTCTTACCCATAAAACTTTGGTTATCCCTCTTGCAATTCCTCGAAACTCTGCTTCAACACTTGAGAGAGCTACCACCTTTTGTTTCTTGCTTCTCCATGTAACAAGATTTCCCCCAACTAATGTAAAGTAACTTGAGGTTGATCTTCGTTTGACTTTATCTCCTGCCTAGTCAGCATCAGTATACAATTGTGTTTCAAGATGTTCGTTGGGTTGAAATAAGACTCCATGTCCAGTAGTTCCTTTGAGATATCGTATAATTCTCAAAACTGCCTCCATGTAAGATTTTTGAGGTTGATGCATTAATTGACTGACCACTCCAACAGCATACGCTATATCAGGTCTGGTATGTGAAAGATATATCAGTTTTCCTACCATTCGTTGGTACCTTTCCTTTTCAGCTAGCTCTGCTTTCTCTTCCATATATAGTTTCTGGTTTGTGATCATTGGAGTCTCAGCTGGTTTACAGTCTACCATACCAGTTTCTGCTAGTAAATCTAGAATATACTTCTTTTGATATATGAAAATCCCTTGTTTAGATCTTAGGACTTCAATTTCAAGGAAGTATTTCAGGTTCCCGAGATCTTTCATTTCGAAGTCTGTGAACAAATTCTTTCTGAGTTTAGCTATCTCTTCTTTATCATCTCCTGTAATAATCATATCATCGACATAGATTATTAAACAGGTTATGAGGTTATTTCTCCGCTTAAGGAACAATGTATGATCTGCGTTGCTCTGATTGAATTCGTATTTGTTCATAGCTAAAGTAAATTTCCCAAACCAGGCTCTTGGGGATTGTTTTAATCCGTAAAGGGATTTCTTTAGGAGACACACCTCCTTTTCTCCGAATTTGTCTTCAAAACCCTGTGGAGCCTCCATATAAACTTCCTCTTTAAGTTCTCCATGCAAGAAGGCATTCTTCACATCAAACTGGTGTAGGGGCCAGTCTTTATTTGTTGCTACAGAAAATAAAACCCGGATTGTATTGATCTTAGCAATTGGAGAGAAGGTTTCCGAGTAATCAATGTCGTAGGTTTGTGTGTAGCCTTTAGCTACCAATCTCGCTTTGTATCTTTCAATCGTACCATCCGGTTTGTATTTAAATGTGAAGACCCATCTGCATCCAACAGCTTTCTTTTCCGGTGGTAAGACATGATTTTCCCATGTCTTATTCTTCTCAAGGGCTATCATTTCCTCTTTCATTGCCTTTCTCCATTGTTTTGACTTTAATGCTTGTTCTACTGTGGTTGGAACTTTATTGGAATATGGTATTGAAACAAAGGCTTTGGCTCCTTTGGACAGGTTGCCGCTTGCTATGTTCACTACTGGATATTTACTACCTCTGGACTCTTTTTCTGGTGAATATCTCTTCGGAGGTTTTCCTCGGTTCGATCTTGGTGGGAGTATATACCCTTCCGAAACTGGCTCAACCACTTCTATCTGTTCTTGATCCTGCGTGTTCTCACTTGATTTTGTATGGTCATAAATTTCATGTGATGGTGGTATCTCATAATCAGTGTTAGAAGTACTTACCTCGGGTATCAGGTCGGAAGCAATTTCTGGAATGGTGGCATTGACAGTTTCATATTGTACTATGGGAATCGGTGTCTCATTTTGTGGTTCATGGGTTCTTCCTTCTTCATGTGTAGCATAACTTAGCCAACTCAGTGTGTCATGACTACCAGTATACTCCGTCTCCCCCTGACCACTGCGTTGGGAAGCATAGTAATACTCGGTTTCGAGAAAATCACAGTTTATGGTGGTGAACATGTGTTTGGTTTTTGGATTGTAGCATCGATAGCCTTTTTGTGTTACTCCATACCCAACAAATACACATCTTTCGGCACATGGGTCAAGTTTGGATCTATTGGATTTGGGTATGTGGACAAAGACGGTGCATCCAAAGATCTGTGGTTCGAGTGTAAGAACAAAAGGAAGTTTAGTGTATTCACTGAGGGTTTGTAGTGGGGTTTTGGTATTAAGAATTCGAGTGGGAAGACAGTTTATAAGATATGCTGCAGTAGCGAGTGATTCAGGCCAAAAATATTTTGGGGCTTGTGATTCAGTGAGAAGTGCTCGAGTTATTTCTAACAAAATACGGTTTTTGCGTTCAACAACGCCGTTTTGTTCTGGAGTAAGGGGGCAGGTGGTTTGATGAATGATACCCTTGGTTTGACAAAAAGACTTCATTTCTGAACTGACAAATTCTCCTCCGTTGTCGGATCTAAGGATCTGAATAGTTTTCTGACGCTGGCTTTGAATCATATTATAAAAAATGTTTGAAATTTTCAATAACTTCATATTTATATTTTAGGAAATATATCCAAGTCATTCTTGTGCAATCATCGACAAATATCACAAAAAAATGTATGTCTTGACCTCCTGTTACTAGGGCAGGACTCCACACATCCGAGTGAATTAACGAAAAAGGTAGGTCGACTCTAGTGTTATTTGGTTTGAATGTTTTTCGGTGACTCTTGGCTAACACACAAGTATCACAATGTGGCTTACAATTAGAAGGAAAAATATTAGGAAAAACATGTGTAAATAACTAGTGGATGGGTGTCCCAATCTCCTATGCCATAACTATACCTCCTATTCCTTTGTTCCATGAGACAACAAGACAGTTCCATTTTGAGCTACCTCATCCACATAGTACAACCCTTGTCTTTCAGTGCCACGCCCAATTATCGCTCTCGTCCTGATATCCTGCAAAATACAAAAGGTAGGTTGCATGAGGACTGAACAATTCAACTCTTTCGTTACATGGCTTATGGACAAGAGTTTATGAGATAATGACGGAACATAGAGACAATTAGAAAGTTTTAGTGTTGGTGAAATTTCAATAGTTCCACCATTCTCTACATTCATTCTTTCTCCATTTGTGGTTTGAATATGTGACTTTGTTGGTTTAGTTGAGAAAGTAAAATCAGAAGAATCGTCTGTCATGGTGTCGGTGGCTCCGCAATCAAAGATCCACAATGGTTCATGTTTTAATTTATTTCTTTGAACTATGTTTGCACGACCATAAATATGAGGGTTTTGTTTGTTATTTTTGAAACTTGGTTGTTTTAATTTTGAACTATAATAAATTTGAGGAGAAAAAAGGGGAACATGAATCGGTTTTTGTGGGGTTATTGAGGTACCTTCTCTCTCCCCCCATCTACCTGTTTCCACCATGAATGGTCCTTTATCTGCCATCGCCGCTGCTGCAATACCTCCGAAACCGGTGGTATTTTTGCTATCTTTATGGTTGGTGTTGGATGGGATTCGCCGCGATTCTGATTCAAAAACCTTGTTCCTATTGCTCGTAGGATGCTTGGTCTTGGCTTGGAGGATCCGAGGTCAAGTGAGATAAAAGGGCCTTGGATTTTCCGCCAATGGCTACTCGAATCATTCGAGTCCATAAAGCGTAATTATGATTATTGAGTTTAAGGTTTATTTGGAGATTATCTGAAAGTTTGGGAATCTGGGTTTGTGAACTCATGCCATTTTTTAACAAATTGGCGAGTTGTGTTGATAAGTTGGTTTCTGGGTTGCCGTCTCCGGACATGGCGACTCAGTTGAAAGTATTTTAAGCGGGTTTTTATAAGGAAGATGTTGAGCACACCTGCTCTGATACCATGTTATAACAGAGAGATAGAAAGAATTGATTGTGTATTGCTTAATGATTTTTACAATAAGTTGGAACCACTATTTATACATGATTACATTGGGTCTAAATAGAGAAACCGTAATTACTGCTTGGCTGTCAATCTTGGCTGTCAATGACTAGGAAATATATGATTTCCTGGTTTAATGAGAAATGATGTGATACTCCATAAAATCAGTTCCCATAAAGTCGTCCCTTTTAACAAAGATAACATTCACTTCAACATCTTCCTACAAAAAAAACCATCACTATAAGTTGATATATGTTGATGGTCGGGTTTTTCAATTTTTTAAGAATAACGGATTAGTCCTACAAGGAAAGGGGAAAAGAACGAACATTGTACTTTTGAGTCCTTGTGGCATGTGGGCCTAAGTAGGACAAGTAGTAATCCGACGGGTTTATCACTCCTAAAAAATTTGAACCTAGATTCACTTGTTGAATATGTAAAACGAGTAAATATTAATTTTCAGCCTACTAATATACTCCGTTGCATTTAACAATAAAAAAAAAATGAATATACATACGAGTATATCACAAGGAATGTGAAAGTGTAAAACATAGAGACCATATGACCAAAATGTTCATTAAACCGTTGACACTTGATGGGGCTTAACACTGTTTAGCCGATGGGGAATATACTATTTTCAACTTTAATGAGCATTGATCACTAAAATATCTGAGGACCTTGATTTTGCAATCGAAACTGAACTTTTTAAGATGTTCAAGATTAATTTGTTTCAACCCAAACTAATTTTGGAATTCATAAATTTTCTAGTCATGTAACCCAAAACTAGAATTTAAATTATTAATTATATATATTTCTTTATAAATATAAATGTGTCAAAATATATATTGATTTTTTTTTCGATTTCGAATCGTTTTTTGAATCTGGTTCGGAATCTTAAATTGATTTTAATAAATTAAAATTATATATTGTATTTTGGTTTCATTCGAAACTGAAGCGGTTTTATAATTTGAATTCAAACTGGTTTTTAAATTTGGAAAAAAAAAAAAGTCAAATTCGAAAATCTCATTTAACTCGTAAAACCCCGAAAATCCATCTGATGACACCTTATGACACCTTATGTCTCA
The DNA here is from genome assembly GCA_910822075.1 of Senecio squalidus. NCBI lineage: Eukaryota > Viridiplantae > Streptophyta > Magnoliopsida > Asterales > Asteraceae > Senecio > Senecio squalidus. Next base: position 44,950,857 of record CAJVGC010000590.1, read on the forward strand.
TTTATAAAAGAAGAAAAGAAAAAAGGAAAAAGGTAGATTGGAAGGTACCTGACCTCCATATATATTTCAATGCACGCGTCCGTCTCACCTACAAAGAACATCAACGCCGTATAAAACATCTATCCACAAATCACCCACATATGTTATTGCCCGGATTCGAACCCATGATCTTTTATGTCACACATGTAAGGCCTGGATATTTGCGATGGCGGTACCTCTTGAGCTAGTTTTATCCTTTTGTTTGCGAGTATAATGGATATGTCCCGACTCACAAATAAAATTTTAATTAAACAAGAAATAGAAAAATATGGTAAGTAATATTTGACACAGTTTATGTGATCTTCTAGTTTCTATGATCTTATTCACTCTATTTATTTTTTAAATCAAATTTAAAGTTCACCAATTCAAAACGAAACTCATTTGACTCAATTGATCAGATTGAAACCAGTTTGACCAACTTATTTGTTAAACGAGTTAGTGGACGAGGTTCATATCGAGCAATTGCATACTAACGGGTAATTATTTAAGGGGACAACCCGTCAACACGAATCCGACCCGATTATCGCCCCTAGAAAAAACCATAAATATGTTGAACACAAATCAAAAGTCTTTTCTTTGTGAGTGTAATATTAGGAAAACAAGGCCACAAAAGATTGAAATTTAACTAAATGGGTAGAGATTGATATGGTTTTCGGTATGTTCTTCATAAATTTCAAACTCGTTAATGAAGTGCTCGATAATATTGCAAATCGTTTGTATGTATAGGTTATGCAAAACCTTTTAATGTACATGCTAGAAAATACTTTTTATTCATGTCATGATGTCAAATAATTTATACATGTATATATATGTACAGTTAAAATTCTAAAAAATGTTTCTATTCTAGCAACAGATGTATATATTATTAGATTACAATTGTTATTAGATTACAATTAGTATTGCTAGGGCTTATCCATATTTATGTATATATAAAGATGTTTAATGAATGCAAAGGGACGACAATTCAATCCTAATTATTTTCTATATCATAAATTAATATGGTATCAGAGCCATATTGGCTCTCCTAAAAACCTCTAGCAAATGATATTTCTATAATAGAAGCACTTGTTTTGATTTATATTTCTTGGCAGACTTGTTTTTGGTTCTTGTTAAGGAGTACAGGCATATCTATCCACCATATTCTTTTGCTATCTTTTATTACTTTTTTATTATATGAAATAAATAGTGGAGGATTTCATCTAGACCAAATTTGTCTCTTCCCTAGTCGTTCCATGCTTTCTTTTTCCTTTTTATTCTTTTATTAGCTTATACAAATCAATTAAATTAATTCAACATGTCTGGTGATAAAGATGATCAAATCTTTGGCATCACCAATATTAAAGCTTTTATTCCAATCACTTTGGATATGGAAGAACATAATTTTAGTCAATGGAAAATTATGTTTGAGATGCATTGTAGTTCATGGGATGTAGAAGGATTCCTTGATGGCACAATCCTTCCTAAAGCACCGGGAGACAAAGAATGGCGGAAACGCGATAACCTCATCAAGATGTGGATCTACAACACCATAAATAAATCCATTCTTCCGATGGTCATGAAGAAAGGGGAAACAGCTAGGCAACTTTGGCAAGCGTTAGATGATCTTTTTCATAGCAACAAAGACTCGCGGGCAATACAACTCCATAATGATCTTCGTACCATCAAATTAGGTGATCTTTCCATTAATGATTATTGTAATAAGCTTAAAACTATTTTCGATTTGCTTGACAACATAGGTCAACCAATTGACGAAAAACATCTGGTTATGCACATGATCAATGCCTCAATGGTCTACCGGATAAATTTGCTGGAGTAATCACTCTTATTCGACATCAGCAGCCGCTACCCTCTTTCAAAAATGCCCGAACCATGCTCCTGTTAGAAGAAAGCAGTTTCAACAAAACACATTCTCAAGTCGCAGACACATCGTCATCTCACACCATACTTTACGCTCGAGGTAACACCAATAATACCGGTCCTAGATATTTTGGCCCCAACATTTGTCGCAACTTTACTCGGGGACATTGTCAATACGGAGCAAACTGCAAGTTTTTACACCAAACCAACACCCAAAACGGAGCCCCGAGACGCCCCCCAAATAACCAGCGGCCATATACCCCAAACCCCTCCCATAACCGTGATCCGCGATACCCAGCCCCGCCCCCCTTTCCAGCTGCCCCTCCATCTGCACCGGGTCACCAACACACTGGTTTGTGGCCACCTGCACCGCCAGTCCCCTACTACTACCCGCAATTCCTCCCGATGCCAGCAGCCTCTCCGGGACAGTACCCTGGTCACCTCCCTGCCCCGCCACTGGGCTTCAGTGCCCCGACAGCCCCACCACCACCTGCTGCAGCCCCGTTCCCGAGCCACACTGCAGGTACTTTCGGGCAGTATCCCAGCCACTCGGGTTCCGCTCTTCACACTCAGGCGGGTTCATCTGATCAAGCAACTACTCTCCCTCAAGCATTCAGCAATATGACGTTCAAAGAAGCCCCTGATCAGGCATGGTACATGGACACTGGAGCAACATCGCATCTCACCGCGGACTCAGGTAACCTAAGTAAAGTTTTTAGTAATTGTAATATACCATCTATTATAGTTGGTGACGGAAATTCCATACCCGTCACCAACTCGGGCAAAACCATTTTACCTACACTTTCTCGCCCATTATATCTACAAAATGTCCTTGTTACACCTCAAATTATTAAGAACCTTATTTCAGTTCGTAAATTTACTATAGATAATGATTTATCTGTTGAATTTGATAAACTTGGATTTTCTGTAAAGGATCCTCAAACCCAAACCCAACTGCTCCGATGTGATAGTGACGGAGACTTATACCCGCTCACGAACCTTGTTTCACCCAACTTTGCATTTTTGTCTTTAAATCAGGATACGTGGCACCGCAGGCTAGGTCATCCAAGTGACGATGTTATCCGTATTCTTAATTCTCATGGTTTAATTTCAGTTAATAATTGTCGTAAAACAACTACTTTGTGTGATGCTTGTCAACTTGGTAAACAAGTAAAACTTCCATTTATTAGCTCTTTGTCGTCTGTTGAGTCTTCTTTTGATATTATACACTCGGATATTTGGACTTCTCCTATCCCAAGTGTTAGTGGCATAAAATATTACGTTTTATTTTTAGATCATTTTTCACATTTTTTATGGGTTTTTCCTTTACGTCGCAAGTGTGAAGCATTTACAAAATTTTTGCAATTTCGCAGTTATGTTAAAACGCAATTTAATACTGAAATTAAATCTTTTCAATGTGATCATGGGGGTGAATTTGACAACACGGAAATGCATTCCCTTTTTAATGAACATGGCATCCTCTTTCGTTTCTCGTGTCCTAAAACCTCCCAACAAAATGGCAAGTCGGAACGTATGATCCGAACAATTAATAACTTGATTCGCGCCTTATTTTTCAAGCCAAACTTCCCCCAATCTATTGGGTAGAAGCATTAAACATGGCGGTTCACTTACTAAATATTTTACCGTCAACTTCCATTGAAAACCAAATCCTGTTTCAAAAATTATTTCAAAAATCACCATCTTACAATCTGTTAAAAGTTTTTGGATGCTTATGTTACCCGTATCTTTTTCCAAAACACAAACTCGACCCTCGCTCCGCGCCATGCATTTTTCCATCTAGTCATCGTGGATACCGTTGTCTTGATTTAAAAACAAAACGCATTATCATTTCCCGACATGTTATTTTTGATGAAAATTCTTTTCCTTTTTCCACCACACCAACTACACCAAAGAACTCTCCAACAAACACTTCATATCACTTCCTTACTGATCCAATTTTTCGGCCCACTACTGCTCCCCCCCCCCCCAAGCCCAAAATCCACCTGATCCACCTCACCAACCTGCAGCCCAATATGAAGCCCAAGCACCCGATCCACCTGCCCCACCCGCTGCCCCACCCGCTCCAACGACAATTCAATCCTAATTATTTTCTATATCATAAATTAATATATATTTCTAGTAATGCTTACAAATGAGATTGCCTTTCAAATACAAAATGTTTTTCGTGACTTTGTAACTCCGTATTTCAAACGATGGGTTGTGCATTACGCAAAACATCGATGAGTTTGTTGTTTAAAATATTTATTTGGAAGGGCTCAACAAAAACTATACGTTACATATTTTGAAGAGAAAATATACAAATATATCAAGTATCCCTTATTCAACAGAAATTGCAGAGAATGAAAGATACCGAAGTGATTTATTGATGATGGATCAAAATACACATGGATAAATTAATGTGTGGTTTTCTTCGTTGCCAACAGAAATTGACGAGAGGTCGAGCTAATCTGTCATTGGAATGTCACCTTGATGCTCAAATTTGGAACTTGCTTACAAAAAGTATGTTGAATCAAGTGGATGCACTCTTAGCGCTTGAGACATCATCATATTTGGGATTGTTCCACTTGAAGCATATGCTAGTTGGAAGTGAAGAAAGGTCTCAAACATGCGAGATAAGGTTAGTGAGTTCATTGTATATATATCAAATCCGAGACAGTAAAACAGCTCCTGTTTATTTTGTATTAGAAGTTATTGGAATGTGGCCTTGATGCTCACATTTGGAACTTGCATACAAAAAGTCTTTATTAGATCAAGTGGATTCATTCTTATCGCTTGCGACGTCATCATTTTTGGGATGTTCCACTTCAAGCCTATGCTAGTTGGAAGTGGAGAAAGGTCTTAATCATGCGAGATAAGGTCTGTGAGTTCATTGAGTATGTGTCAAATCCGAGATGGTAAAAGTAACAGCTTTTGTTTGGTTCGACAAGTGGTCTTCTTTAGAGCATCGAGAGCTTTATTTCGATAAATAGTTTCCAAAATATTGGATATTTCGTGAAACTCAAAGGTGTCTGATATGATCGGTGAAAAAGCGATACAGGCTTGGCCAGCTGAGCAGATGGAACGTTTCCCCCAACTTTTTCCAGTTCAAACTCCTGAACTTAATACCTGAATCGTTATTTTGGTCATCTGAAGATCACACTAAATCTATTCAAAACTCAAGTATGGAAGTGTTGTGGTGTAATGTGGTATGGTTTTCACAGTGTATCACGAAGCACACATTCTTTGTTTGGCTAGCAATGGGCAAGAAACTTCGAACTCAAAACTTGATCTGTCAAGGAGAGTGTGCTCCAAAGGCTCAGCTGCAGTCTCATTTTTTGTGTGATGGGCAAACAGAGAACCATATCCATCTTTTTTTGCAACTCGCGTTTTTAAAAATAGTTTGTGTTGGTATTTGAACAAAGTTAAATAAATATCTGTACGTAGATGTGTGAGCCTACGAGAACGTACACATCGACATTTAAACACGACTATACGTTTATTATTCGTTAATTATTAATTAAGTGTTAATTGCAATAATTAATAAAATGAGTATGTGTTATGTAATTATGGAGGTTTCCTAATTATAATACAACTTGTATATCAAGTAATTGTTTACCTATATATTAAACAATAACCTCATTCACAAAATACACAATAATCGACTAATGATTAATCCCTAACCGATTTCCAGCTTTTCTAGTCGACCGAAACCCTTCATAGGGGTATTCGACTTTCGGTTTTCGAGAAAAGAAGGAAAGGAAAAAAATCTCGTATTTAAGCCGCTAAAGGAGTTTCGATCATACTTGTCCATGCACTTAGATGAGGTGTAGTTTGAGCATATGGTGTAAACAAGCAAGCTAGACAAAGGTTGAGGAAGAGCTAGACAAGGGTTGTAATATTATAAACGTGTAATAGAATACAAGTCGGTTGCTAAAGAAGGTGTCGCGTACGTAACCGTGGAATAGATCTTACACTTAGATCTATCGCTTATTTGTTATTTAATTCAAGACATAAAGGTATGACTTTAATCCATGCAATTATTCCTATGTGATTCTATTTTCCGTTGTCATGTATTGTTTGACAATAATCGAATGCTATTCTACGGTTTTCGGAACCAAGATTAAACAAAAACTCATATGTAGCGTTGTTAGGCTTTTTAATTCTCTTGGTTCTATGGTTTATCATTCGTGGAAAGGGAGGAATCAACAGTTTCACAAAAAGCAATGATTTCAAGAAGATAAAGTAATGAAGGTTATCGTTCAGGAAGTGAGGCTAAAGATGATGACTTTGTTGGATTAAAATAAGATTGATTCATGTTTATGACATACCTCCAGATGATCCGGTGATACTGTTGAATATGTTAGCCATCGATTCCCAAAATGAGATGATCGTATTAGGATGGTATTAAGGTTATATTAGAACCTTATTAGAGAGAACACACTTATGTGTATGTTGGGATAAAAGAGATGGTGATGATAAAATGAGCCAACCCTTCTAAGGGTTTATCACATCCCTTATATACACACTCAAATTAGGAGTGTGTAATATTTAGTCCCATGGTGTTTAATAAGTGTTTACATTAAGCTCTCATAGTTCCGATCACCTAATGGGAAATCTATAGTGTCGTTAAGGTAAATACGTCCATCGAATATTTACTAGACACAGATTTCAGTTAGTGTCAGTCATCATATCAGTAAGGATAAATGATCAATGAGGGTCACAAATAATATGGGTCCAACATTCTCCCACTTGACCGAGTAGATCATTTATCTATGAGTATTGATAAGTCCGTACGAGATAATACTCATTTTGTTTAAAACCGAAATCTTAGTTGATAAGTTCAGTCGTAGAGAAGAACATCTACTCAGGACCCCCACTAGTCAAACTATGACTCAAATTCAAAACTGAATAAGCAATGATAGACCAACTAAGACAGATTTTGTTATAATAATGTCCAACACAGTTATGCGCATAAGGTGTAAATAATAGACAAACAAAATCTGAATAAGGAGGAAAATTTTCATTAATAAATAATAATGACCAATAAGTACAATATGCTATTAAATTAAGTCTTTTGTAAGCCCCATATTCGACACGTGTCCTACGAATATATTAGGAGGAAGACCTTTGGTCATCGGATCCGCTAGCATGTCATGTGTACTTATGTACTCAACACAAAGAGCATTTTCCTCAACCCGTTCGCGTACAAACAGATACTTTGTGTCGAGATACAGCCCAGCGCCAGTCGAACTGTTACTGTTCGAGAAAGTTACAGCAGCTGAGTTATCACAGTAAAGCTTCAATGGTCTAGAAATTGAGTTGACGAGTTTGAGTCCACTGATCAGGTTCCTTAACAACATCCCATGACAGGTTGCATTATAAACGGCAACATATTCAGCCATCATAGTAGACGTTGTGGTCAGTTTCTGTTTATGACTCCGCCAAGAGATTGGTCCGCCAGCTAACATGAAAATATACCCAGAAGTAGATTTATGGTCTTCTTTGCTTTTAGCAAAGTCAGAGTCAGAATAACCTACTACTTCCAAGTTCTCACTTCTTCTATAAGTTAATTTGTAGTCTTTGGTCCCTTTCAGATATCGTAGAACCTTTTTAGCCGCTTTCCAGTGTGCTAATCCGGGGTTAGATAAGTAACGCCCCAGCATACCAGCGATGTAAGCGATATCTGGTCGAGTACAGACCTGAGCGTACATAATGCTCCCAACTACAGATGAGTAAGGTATCATCCTCATTTCAGCCTTCTCAGTTTCAGTGCTCGGAGTTTGATGAGGTCCAAATACGTCCCCTTTAACTACCGGAGCCACAGTGGGTGTGCAGTGCTGCATGTTATAGCGTTCTAGAATACGGTCAATATAAGCCCTTTGGGAAAGACCTAGAACACCATTACGTCTGTCTCGATTTATTTCGATACCTAAAACATAAGAGGCATCACCGAGATCTTTCATGTCGAAATTATGCGAAAGCATTCGCTTCGACTCATGTAGCAAATCCAAGTTGTTACTTGCAAGCAGAATATCATCCACATACAAAACAAGGATAATAAAGTTACTCCCACTGATCTTGAGATAGGTGCATTGATCCACTTGATTCTTTAGGAAGCCATCAGATTTTACGACTTCATCAAATTTAAGGTACCATTGTCGTGATGCTTGTTTCAACCCATATATCGATTTATTTAACTTGCAGACCATGTGATCTTTACCTTCTGGAATGAATCCTTCAGGTTGCTGCATGTATACGTCTTCTTGCAAGTCACCATTTAGGAAAGCAGTCTTGACATCCATCTGATGTAACTCTAAATCATAATGAGCTACGAGTGCCATGACGATCCTTAGGGAATCTTTACGAGAGACAGGAGAAAAGGTCTCTTGATAATCGATTCCTTCCTTTTGAGTAAAGCCTTTTGCAACCAGTCTGGCCTTATAGCGTTCGACGTTTCCATTCGGGTCTAATTTGGTTTTGAACACCCATTTACATCCAATTACTTTGGATCCTTTAGTAAGTGGAACCAATACCCAAACTCCATTACGCTCCATGGATTTGAGCTCTTCAATCATGGCTTCAATCCAATGAGTGGCCTGATCACTATTAATAGCTTCTCGGTAAGAGGTTGGATCAGTAAGTTTCCCAATGTTTTCGACTTCAGCCAGATAAGTTTCGAAATCATCAAAATTTGTGTTTCTGCGAGCCCTTGATGATCTCCTGAGCTGAATTACGGGTTCTTCAGGAACAAGCGGTTCTTCGGCGTTTAGATTAGGAGGCATAGGAGGTTCAACCGGTTCATTAGGAGATCCAGGTATAACGGGAGCAGCGTTGGGTACAAGAGGAATTATCGGAGGAATCGTAAGAACCGACGAATGGTTTCCCCCCGCTTCTTGTACTTCTTGCAAATCTAAATCAGGATTTGTCGTGCTCCCACTGATCTCTGAATTTTCGAGGAAAGTGGCATGTTGCGTATCTATGATGCGGGTAGAGTGAGAAGGACAGTAAAACCGATAACCTTTTGAGTTCTCGGGATAACCAATAAAGAAACATGTAAGGGTTTTAGAATCCAGTTTCTTTAAGTTAGGGTTATAGACTTTTGCTTCGGCAGGACATCCCCATACTTTCATATATTTTAGACTCGGTTTCCTACCTGTCCAGATCTCATAAGGAGTTTTAGGGACAGATTTTGATGGAACCCTATTGAGTATATGAACAGCTGTTTTTAAGGCCTCAGTCCAAAGAAATTTGGGTAGGTTAGTGTTGGCGAGCATACTTCTCACCATGTCCATTAAAGTTCGGTTTCTCCTTTCAGCAACACCATTTTGTTGAGGAGAACCTGGCATGGTGTATTGGTTAATTATGCCTTGTTCCTTGCAAAAATTATAGAAAGGACCAGGAGCTTGACCAATATCAGTATGTTTACCGTAATACTCACCTCCCCTATCTGATCGGACAACTTTTATCTTATGATCAAGTTGGTTTTCAACCAAAGTTTTATAATCGACAAAAGTTTGTAAGGATTCATATTTTTCTTTAATCAGATAAAGGTGCATATAACGTGAATAATCGTCAATGAATGTAATAAATGATGTATGTCCTGTTATTGATGCGGGATAGGGGCCACTAATATCAGTATGAATTATTTCCAACAAGTTGGAACATCTGGTGGCTCCTTTCTTATTCCCTTTAGCCATTTTGCCTTTGAGGCATTGAATACATGTTTCAAAATCACTAAAATCAAGAGAGGGTAATATTCCTTCTTTTACGAGTCGTGTCATGCGATCTCGTGAGATGTGGCCGAGACGTTTATGCCACAATGTGGAGGAATTCTCTGCTTGTTTAGGTGATTTTGTCTTTGTTTTAGTTATGTCATCAATATTAAGAGACAACAAAGACTGTGAGAAATTATGATCTAGTTCTAATTTATACAGTAATCCATCCAAAAAAACCACAACCAAACAATTCATTATTAAGAGTAAAAGTGATCCTGCCACAACCATGAGTAATTACATAACCTTCAAGATCAAGTCTAGATATAGATACAAGGTTCCGAGTAATTCTCGGTACATATAAGGTATCTATTAATCTAATACACTTTCCGGTATTCATATGTAAATTTAAAGTCCCCATGGCTTCGACATCTAAGAGATCACCATTTCCAACTCTAAGTTTTCTTTGGTCCTTTTGTAGCTTCTGGATTGTAAGGAATCCCTGTAATGAATTTGTCACATGGACCATAGAACCAGAGTCACCCCACCATGTATTAAATGGAACATCAGTAGTAAAGGAATCAAATATTACGTAAAGAATGTTACCTTTCTTAGCTAGCCATTCCTTGAATTTAGAGCAATCTTTTTGTCCGTGCCCCTTGGAGCGACAGAACTTGCAGTTAGTTGAGGATTTAGGGCCAGAGGTAGCAGCACCATTATTTTGGACTTTATTTTCAGTCTTATTACTGTAGTTACCTTTCCTCTTCTTGAAGTTCGAAGTGGTAGTAAGGTGAACAGCAGCTTCAGGTTGAATGTGCTTAAGACGATCTTCCTCTTGAACGCACATAGCAATCAGTTCACTTATCGACCATTTATCTTTCATAGCGTTATAATTCACTTTGAAAGTGTCGAACCGAGCAGGCAAGGAAGTCATTATGAAGTGCACAAGAAAATTATCTGAGACTTCCATTTTCAATTCCTTAAGCTTGTGAGACATGTCAACCATCTTCATTATGTGTTCACGGACACCGTTAGAACCCTCATATTTAAGAGTCAGCATCTGTAGCATTAAACTACTCGCAGTTGCCTTAGACGATCCCTTAAAGTGATCCTCAACAGATGTGAGGTAAGTTTTCACTTTGTCGTTATCAGGGATAGCTCCTCGGATGCTGGGATGAATTGAGTTCTTGACCATCATTAGGGACAGCCGATTCGCCCTTTCCCACTTCTCAAAGTCCGCTTTCTGAGTCGCAGTAGACTCAGCAGTAATAACGGCGGGTTCATCATGGCGAATAGCATAGTCCATGTCGAGCATTCCCAGAGTTAAGTAAAGTTGCTCCTTCCAAGAAGTGAAATTAGCACCAGTAAGTGCCTCAATGCCGAAGTTTGGTACTGTAGTGGAGAATAAGGAGGATTTAAGATTATGATACGAATTTTAGAATATTTTATAGTGACAGAGTTAGCTATATAAGGCAGACTAAGTAATGTCCCTTAAGATAATAGAACTAGAGTAATGTCTAAAATAAGCAGACCTAATAGTAATGTTCCTGAGACTAAGACCATATAAGTAATGAAGCTAGTGATAGGTAAGCCTATTGATAACACCAAAATAATAAGCTAAAGTAAGGCTCTACTTAGATGTTACATCACCTTTGGGCAGAAATAACTAATATCTAAGTAAAATAATGAGCATAAGGTTTATGCAACACAACGTTTGTCTTTTGACCTTTGGGCAACAAAATAGAACGTCGTGTTTTAAGGCATAATAAGAATCCTTTTAAGCACACAAGTATATTAAATCACCTTTGGGCAGAATTAATATCCTACGTGTTTATTATGCTAAAGGAAAAATGCAATCATAGGAATCACCTTTGACCTTTGGGCAACAAAAGATGAAAACATGAATATTAGTGCATAAGTATAATAAGGTCACATATAAATAAGGTGACTAAATAAGGTGACCACGACAGTAAAGCAGGGGTCAAGGGGGTTGCGCCCCCTTGCGGGGTCAAGGGGCAGCGCCCTTTGCGGGGTCAAGGGGCTGAGCCCCTTGCTGGGAAACGATTTTTACAAATAAGGCAACCAGTAAGACTTTAAAAAAAAACGACCAAATTAGGGTCTGTAGTCATCCGTACGGATGAGATTATATTCGTACGGATGAGTATTGATTCGTACGGATGTAAGTCCAGGTTCGTGCGGATTAATCCTAGATTCGTACGGATGTAATGTTTAAGTTCGTACGGATGTAAGCCTAGGTTCGCACGCATTTAGCCCAGATTCGTACGGATCAACAGTTAGGTTCGTATGAGGTGATCCTTGGTTCGTGCTAATGAACAAGTCAGGTTCGCACGAATCAAGCAACACATTCGCACGTATGAGACTTCATCCGTACGTATGAACAAATCAGGTTCGCATGAGATAATCTTTGGTTCGTGCTAATGAACAAGTTAGGTTCGCACGAATCAAGAAAACTCATTCGTACGTATGAGACTCATCCGTACGTATGAACAAATCAGGTTCGTACGGATGAGCCTTCATCCGCACGGACGAAGTTCGTCGAAATTAGGGTTGCAGCAGCCGCCGCCAGGTCCAAAAAAATCCCATTTTTCACCCAAAAATCAAAATCCGCCGGCCAGATAAGTTGCAGAATCAATAATAGCAATAGCCAAGCGATAAATAAACATGAACCAATGGATAATCACGAGCCATTGGCTCTGATACCGCATGTTGGATTAAAATAAGATTGATTCATGTTTATGACATACCTCCAGATGATCCGGTGATACTGTTGAATATGTTAGCCATCATTCCCAAAATGAGATGATCGTATTAGGATGGTATTAAGGTTATATTAGAACCTTATTAGAGAGAACACACTTATGTGTGTGTTGGGATAAAAGAGATGGTGATGATAAAATGAGCCAACCCTTCTAAGGGTTTATCACATCCCTTATATACACACTCAAATTAGGAGTGTGTAATATTTAGTCCCATGGTGTTTAATAAGTGTTTACATTAAGCTCTCATAGTTCCGATCACCTAATGGGAAATCTATAGTGTCGTTAAGGTAAATACGTCCATCGAATATTTACTAGACACAGATTTCAGTTAGTGTCAGTCATCATATCAGTAAGGATAAATGATCAATGAGGGTCACAAATAATATGGGTCCAACAGACTTTACAGATTATACCTTCGCAACAGGTGAAGGATGTGACTCGTATTTCGAAGCTACACATCATGTATTAATTTTTGTCTGGCTGTTTTAAGCTGTTTCATTTTGGTCTAGTGGTTGTGCTTGGTTTTCTT
>CAJVGC010000590.1:44963873-45069190 GCA_910822075.1 Senecio squalidus
GGGAGAAGAGGTTCGTTGATTCCGAAGATCCCTTGGTTGATTCCAGCGACGATCTGGGCGATCACGCTTGGGAGTAGCGCTTGGAATTGCACGACAATCTGCTTGGCTATGCGATTCCGCGTCTTCTCCTGGCAGGCATAGTTCTACAAGGGAAAGAAGAAACTAGTTTAGAACGCGTCATTCGGACTTTACTATTAGGGTTCAACTCGAAGTTAACAGTTATAGAGTACATGAGAGTAATGAGGGTGAACAGTTAGCACAAGTATGATAACGATAGGAGTAAAAGAGTGTACAAGCAAGATGACAGACGATGATTTAAGAATTTGTAATAATGTTTGACAATAGAGAGAAGGTTCACACGACAAGACAAGTATAATAAAATAAGAGATAGAAGTTTTCATTAATAATAAGAGGTTTCAGTACACAGGACAAAACTACTGAAAGAAATATAAGTATAATACATAGAGAATCATAAATAATGGCTTAAGTCGTGTACAATGGGAAAATTACGACTAAGCCGGTACAGTACAAAATAAAGGAAAATATGCCCAATAACGCTCTTCAAAGAACATCATGGCGGCGAGAGCTACGACAAGTGCTCCCATGACTACGCAGGCTCTGACGAGGCACTGCACGGTCCGGGCGGTGGCCTGAGCCGTTAGGATGATCCGCCGGGACTGCTGTGCTAACTCGTTCGCTGCATCGTAGACTTCAAAGAGAAGGAGGCCGTGCTCCTGAGCTTCCTCGGCGAGTCCGCGGACTTGACGGTGTAAGTTGAGGAATGCGTCTGGTGGAAGGGGTTGGTGGGTAGGTGGCATCATGGGTCGGGAGGGTCCGGACTCCTGAGCACGTCGTCTTTCTTCGATGAACTGACGATCCCATGCGTAACGCTCCGATATCGGAGTGCGAAAGGCGGGATCGTAGGGGTCCAAGAAAGACTGTGGAGGCGCGGGTCGGAATGGGCCCGACTGCTGATGCACAGGCGCTCCAGCGTTGGGTCCTCGGGGCTGTGGTGCTGCAACGGGCACCAGTCTAGGAGGTGGAAGTACCGTCCTTGGGTTGGACCCGTTACTGCTGCTGATGGTCTGAGATGTGTCTTCCGTTGGATCAGTCGTCTGGTGACGCTGACTTTCTGAAGCCGTGTGGCCCTCGGAAGGTTCGTGAGAGGGGGAGGCGGCTCGGGGAAGTGATCGAGTCTGGGATCGGGAGTGCGAGGACTGAGACATGGCGTATCTGCGAATAGAGAGTTACATAAGTACGGGGAAACTAAGAATAGGAAAAACGTAAGTAAAATGCATGCACGGGTCAATCATGTGAGTGTCGGGAATAGACAAGACCGGGAATTTATGGACTCAAAACCGTTTAACGATAGCCTTTCACTTTCCGTTCTTGCATAATTCATTTTGAACTACGGGTGGTTGATCAAGTCACGCATAGTTGAAAAAGATAATCATGCAATTGCGGAAAATAATATACCTAAGTTTGAACCCGAAAATGACGTTTTCTGAAAAGTCTTGGTTATAGTTTTGGTTTCGAAAATTTTTGAAAAATTTTTAAAACCGTTTTCACTATAACCCGTGCTCTGATACCAAGTCTGTCACACCCCGCTAAAGCGGAAACACGGAATGTGAAGAGCAAAGAATCATTTCACGGGTTACACTAAAGTTTACGGTTCAAGTCATTAAGATTTAAATTGAAAAGTACAAGTCAAAGGTACAACCAAGATTCAACGTAAGACCATAGTACATAACAAAATGTTTTTAAATAAAATTCCCAAAATAAGGTCTTCTTCCCAAGGTACACTTCACATAAAAGACTTGACTCGCCTGAGCAATGCACTTCACCAATTACGCTTAGTTCCTGAAACATGAGATAAAGTGTCAACTACGAAAACGTAGTGAGTGAGTTACAGTTTATAGATTGAAGAAAAGTTTCAATTTGAACGTTCATAAGAGTTCGAGACAAGTCCAAAGTTCATGATTGTTCAAAGTCAAGGAAATTCAAGTTAAGTTCAAGTGCTTAAAATTCAAGAATAACTTAAATAATTTCAAGATCAAGTTCAAAAAGTTCCAAGTCCAAATAAGTCCAAAACAAGTCCAAATAAGTTCCAAGTTAAGCTCAAAAGTCAAGTAGCATAGCTCGCGAAAAAGTTCGTAGTCATTACCTCAGCGGTGGATTAATACACATATGTAAGACAGTAAGTAAGTAAGTACATGCGTAAATAAAGACCTATGATCCTCGAGTTGTACCAACCACTAAGCTTAATATTCGTAAGATTTAGTTTTACACACTAATCCGATTTTGATCAAGTACATGCTGCCCACTAGTCCAGTCTAAAGTCCGAGTTCGCGAGAACTTAGCAATATGTACCTTGGTCGCTACCCATTGGCAAGGAGTGACCGCTCCTAAGTATCGATACCCATAATCTATGCTAACGGCTTGTGTTAATAGTGTGTAGAGTCCAGTCCAAGAAAAGTTGCGGGGCATTTTAGTACGTTCCGTTTTCAAAAAAAATCCTTTTTGTCCGTACTTACGGTGTTATATTCTTACCTAGGGTTTTGCACCTAAATACAACCAAGCTATCAATGTCTAATCAAGTATCCAAAGAGGCAAACCTAGGGAGTCTAAAGTAAGCCAATCCGAACAATTGATGTTGTTTACGCATATTAGTCCAAATAGTTCGTACATAAATAGTTCCAAAGTCGTTCAAAAGTTCTCAAAGTTCCAAAATAGCTCATTTAGTTCAAAAGTTTCCATACATAGAAAGGTAGTCAAATAGTTCAAGGTTTCTAAAAATAGAAGGTAGTTCAAAAGCTTCCATAAATAGAAAGTAGTTCAAATAGTTCAAAAAGGTTTCCAAAAATAGAAAGTCGTTCAAATAGTTGAAAAGGTTTCCAAAAATTCGCAAAAGTTTAGTAAGTTCGTAAAAGTCAACTAGTTCAATAAGTTCTAAAAGTCAAAATAGTTCAATAAGTTCTAAAAGTCAAAATAGTTCAATAAGCAGTTGCACACAAAGATATAGTTCAAAAATAATTTGATCTCATGTTTCCCCCAAAAAGAGTACTTAAAAATGTAAGAGTAAGGAGGGGTGTAACTCACGGTTTGCGGAGAAAGTGAACTCGGAAATCGGGTGGAAAGGAGCCGGGAATCACGGAATGCCTAGGAATACCAAGATTGTCCAAAAGTTAATTTCTTATTAGTTTACTTTATATAAGAGATTAGGTAACTTTTGTTTATAATTAAGTGTTAAAATCAAAATTGTCCCAAATTGGTCCGAAGCGGTTAACGTTTAATTTTGTCCGAAAAGTTCAAAGTTAAAGTTATTATTATGATAGACATGTTTAGGTTACTGAAATGGTTTAGGTTTTCTAACGAAATTTGGGCAGCGCTTCCGCGCCCAAAATTTCATGTCCAAAACCTACAACCATTTCCGCTCACAAAACATGCATATACACATAATAACTTCATAACAATTCAAATAAGTCCAAAGAGTCCAATATAAGTCACTATTATTATTACTTTTACTCATCTCAGTCCAATGATATTATCCCCAAAAGTCCAGAATGTGTGTACGAGTTTTAAACAATCAAAACGACGATTTTCGGGAAGAACAGCAGCCCGGTGCGCGGCACCTGTCAGGGGGTGCTGCACACCTCCTTGCTGTTCTTCACCGTTTTGTGATTTCTTTGCTACAAACGTTTTGTCACCCATAGATTTCGACATGCAACCAGTAGATATCTCATAAAACATCATTTTTATAGTTTCTAAACAACTTTTATCCACAAAAACATAGATCTAAGTATCATCTAGATAAAAATCGTTTTTGTATAAAAGTGATATAAATCTTTATAAAAACTCATTTTTATTGTTTAGATCATACATGCAATTAGTAAAAACAGTAAATAAAGATAGGGAAGTGTTTTCTACCGAAGGAAAATGAATGGATGATGTTTTGGTCGGATTTTTGCTTCAAAAACCTTTACAAGCTTAGTCCCTTTTCGGATTAAACGATACCCCTTGCTTGCCTTGATGATCCAAACGTTTTCTATGGTTGATTTATGAGTTTAGGGACTGAATTATGGTGATATTTCTCTGGACTTGATGGTGTTTCTAGAGAGAAGGTAGAGAGAAAGTGGAACTATGTGTAAGTGTGTGTGTGTTTTGTAATATAAAAAATGAAAATGAAATGGAAAATAGGGGAGTAATAATGAAGGAGTCTTGGGGCAGTATGTTGGCAGTATATGAGTGTCAATACCCGAGTTTGATTGGGTGATTTGTTACAAAAACGAGGCAAGGACTAAAAATGTAACATTTTTTTGAAATCTGGCGTGAGGTGCTGCGCACCGGGTGATTTTTCAGGTTTTATCTGATTTTTTCGTTTTTACGTTTTTGCTTCGTTGGACCTTATTGTTAATTGAAAGTTCTTAAGTATGATTAGTTATGAACTTAGGAAAGTTCATTAGTTGTTTTCTTGGTATTAGGACTTATAAAATTGATTCCGGGAGTTAATCCGATACTGGTTCCGACAAAGTACAGACTCAACAGTTACGAACTTGTTCAAAGCGAACACGATAAAAGAGTAGCTAATGTTTCGAACCGATATAGTAGTTGAACAAGTACCTAGATTTTTGACGGTTGTCACAAAATGATCCATAATTTTTCCCCCTAATTGGTTTGTCGTCATATTTAACATAAGGTAACCAATATCGAGAACCACCAGGAGTCTCTATGTTGTTGTTATCATTTGAATATGCTGTTGGAGTGATGTAGTGTGAACCTGTAAAGTCACAGTTAATTTTACATCAACATACTAATCCATATTATTAATAAAATCACAGGTGATTACTAAATATTTTGGTGACAATTTACATCAAGTTACTAAGGCACTAAATAATAAACAGTTGTTAATGTAAAAAATATAAATCACAGGTGATTACTAAAGATTTTGTGACAATTTACATCAAGGTACTAAAGCACATTATTAATACAATCACAGGTGATTAATAAACATAATATAAAAAACTTACTTTCACCACTCTGCATATCATTTGTCTGTGTGGGCTTATGAACAATTTGCTGATTAGTTTCATCGATGCTTTCTCGATTTGAAGCCATCTTAAATTTTTAGAGTCTTAAATTTGCTGATTGTAATCGAACGACGGATTACAATGGAGATTCAATGACGGATTACAATGGAAATTTGTTGAATCAATTTCAATCGAGATTCAATGACAGATTACAATGGAGAGATTTTTGTTTTAGGGTTTTAAAAATTGATCGAGTTTTGAGCGTGGGTATACTTTTGGTTTCTTTTTTCTTAAGCGCGTGTAATTTTTAATATTTTTTGAATATGACTAAAATGCCCCTCCGTGGTTTTGATCTATTAATGAATTTGTGTGGCTAAAAAGGTGAATTTCGTCCACTTTTTGAAACTAATTACGAATTTCGTCCCTAAAATGGATGCCCGTTAAAATTTTCCGTTAAAATCATCATGAACTAATTACACATTTCGTCCCTAATATGGACGTCCGTTAGAAATTAGGGACGAAAAGCGTAATTGGTTTCCAAAAGTGGACGATTTATGCAACGTTTTAAACTTAGGGACGAAATCCGTAATTTGGAGTAAACCATAGGGACGATTAATGTAATTAACTCAAAATTTTATTAAACATTTTCTATAAATTTAAATACTCAAAGTCATTTTTTTTTCTGAATCGATATTTATTTTATGATTATGTAAATTTCATATCGATTTTTATTTTCATCTTTTATAAATTCTGAAACAATTATTCTTAATTTATGTTTCTAATATCCATCACAATGTGACACAACTCTAGTTAATATTATATTTTTAATATATAAAATAAATAAATATGTGAAATCCAAAAAAACTCATTGACGGTTCACTATTAAAATTACAAAATCGTCCTAAGTTGTATAAATCATTCACTTTTAGAAACTAATTACCTTTATCGTCTTTAAGATTTGCTCAAAATACGGATTTTGTTCCTAAAGTTTGTCCTCAATTACGGATTTAATCCCTAAGGTTTGCCCCAATTACGGGTGCAAATTAGAAATTAGGGATGAAAAGCGTAATTAACTTTTTAAACTTGGATATATGCAATTTTTTATAAATTGGTGACAAAATCCATAATTTATTAGTGACGAAATTCATAATTTTAGATAAACCGAACGATTTATGTGTTGGTAGATGTGAACTGACATGACGCGAACATCAATGGGTTAAACCATTACGAGATCTGAATTTTGGTGTTTGTGTAATTAGCAACCAAATAACAACAAGTAACAAAAACAACAGCAAGAAGTAGTATTATAACGGTGAGCTTGAGAGACAGACTAGTTACCAAAACCATCATCATCTTCAATTCAAATCTCAATTTCATCGATCTCATCTCATCTCATCTGATCTGAGATCTGATTTGATTTGATCGAGATCAAATAGAAATGTCGATGGCGATGGCGAGGGCAAGCTCTGGCCTCGCGTATCCTGATCGTTTCTACGCTGCTGCTAATTACGCCGGATTCGGTGGTTCCCCCAATTCTTCTTCTTCTGTTACATCTAAATTCGCTAACGATGTCGCTCTTTTGCTTTACGCTTTGTATCAGCAGGTTCATTTCTCAACTAATAGATCTATCATATATATTATTAAACCCCTCTTTCAACACATGCATTACAATCTTATTAGGATTTTGTTTCGTAATTACCTAAGATTTTTACGAATTATCAGAAACGAAACCGTAATTATAACTTGAGATTATAGTTTAGCTCGCCAATTATTGACTCTAGGAACATTAGATTGAGATCTTGAACGAGCTGCTTGAATTGTAATAGTTTGAATGCAAGTATCCACAATTTGGCCAAGTATCCTACAAAGACACTCTTGAGAGCCAGACGTACTACTTAAAGGAATGGCCGAATCATGTCTCCCTCTAACGGATAGGAAAAAGAATATTATGTTTTAAAAAATTGGAGAGCATACTTTTCGTCTGCTTTAAAGTCTATTTTTGCAATAAGCACATTGAGTTTTCATGCTTTAGTAATCAATTATCAATCATCTCGGTTTCATTAGTAGAAATAAACCGGTTATCTTCTTATCAGACGCATCAACTAGAAATATATATTAGATGAAATTGTTTTTGCATCTCCTTTCTAGCTTTTTGCTGCTTGTTTAGTATCATTAACTATGCTAATCTATATACATATAGATGTGCATACATACGAACACAACATACTTACATGTGTTTATATATCTGTGTGTGTACACATGTGTCTATATACATATGCTCATATGTATTCGTATGTTGCGAATGTTTTTGAATTTCTGAATCCTATCATAGCCTTGAGATATGCTTCTGATTATTTGATAATTATTAGTGCAAATAGAATTTCGTGTGTATGATGGATTGGTAATAGGATTTTTGTTTAAAATCAGGCAACTGTTGGACCTTGTAACGTACCAAAACCAAGAGGTTGGAGTCCAGTGGAACAAAGCAAATGGACAAGGTTTGTTTATTTAAGCTACTCAAGGCACATGCGTTTAAACACGATTTTAAGAAAACGTAGAGCTTTTGATTAATATTCATGCTGATATGCAGAAGAAATCAGATGAAATATCTGGTGGAGATCTTGCCTTTTTAATGAGGAAATTACCATAAAGGGCACATGCAAAGTTTTATTTGCATCTTACCATTATAGTGATATTTCCCTCATAAGTAACATTATATTTCTTTAAACTTTGTTGGTGATAACTGATAAGATTAATTAGAATATCTACGAGGGAAGGTCATATAGAAAACGCTAAATAACAATAAGATAAATAGCAATCAGGTCAATAGATATTTGTTATAAATCAGTTTGGATAGTAACTATAACTATATACTCTTTTTCTGTTGCAGCTGGAATGGTCTTGGAAACATGGCTTCCATTGAAGCTATGCGTCTCTTTGTAAAAATATTGGAGGTATATTTACCTTATTATTGGAAATAGTATAGTCTAGAACCTTGATAAATATGTCTTATATTTATCCCTTGTCTAGGAAGAAGATCCCGGATGGTATTCAAGGGTATCTAACATTATTTCAGACCCCGTTGTAGACGTAGAGATGAATGTAAGTCCACAAAGTGTTTTGTTTCCTTTGAGCCTCCTCGATTTTACTATCTCTTTTGTTTGAATATGCGGTCAACTATAATCTAAATTAGAGTATTATGCATCTGGTGTAGCATAATCCAAAGGTGGAGTTACCCACTAAGAATGAAGTCACTTTGCCAGAAATGAAAACTATCCCCACTGCGAATGGGCATTCAGTGGAAACTCAGGATAAAGATGTAGTGGTGGAAGGACTTGGTTCTGTTGGTGTGTATGACCAGTGGGTTGCACCTCAGGTTTCTGGTTCACGTCCAAAGCCCCGATATGAGGTATTAATATCCTTCCGATTCCTTTCAAAGTTATTGGTTGTTTCTTCTTAGTTTAGCTTTTTCTGAAGTTAATTTATTTAAATTGACAGCATGCAGCAGCTGTTATTGATGATAAAATGTATATATTTGGTGGAAACCACAATGGACGTTATCTAAATGATCTACAGGTATGGTAGTATATGGCCTAATTTACTGCCATTGCTTCTTTTTTTTTGTCCACAAGATTCCTCTGTTTTGTCTTTATTGAGGGGTAGTTTAGATAAGTGGTTAAACTTTTCCATTATACTTTGTGTCTAGTCAAACATTGTATTTTTTGGGAATGCGGGAGTAGTATCTAGGTTTGTATGCCTTTATATATCTGAAACAATTAGAATTACTTATGTTCTTTATTCTGCCTGGCATTATAAAATTTTCCTAATATAACTTTATTTAGGTTTAGTTAAGGTTATAGTAATTTTGTTGAGGTGCACTTTCAATTCTAGTGAAAATTTGGTGCAGACACTTGATCTACGAAATTGGACGTGGTCAAAAGTTGAAGTTAAAGTGAATTCCGAGGCTCCAGTGACAGTAACTCCTTGTGCTGGGCATTCGTTGGTCAGTATAGAGATCTGTTATTTTAATGGAATATGAACTTGTGAATTTTTTTATATACCATCAATTCTTCACCTATGATTTTCGATCTTTTTGTTGCCTAATATGACGGGGTATAAAATGTTGATCTGTAGATACCATGGGAAGGGAATAAGCTTATATCGATTGCAGGGCATTCAAAGGATCCTTCCGAAGGGGTCAATGGTTTGTTCCACTTGTTCCTTTTTCTCATTTTTTATCAAGAAAGAGTAATATGTACCTAAAAATCTGTTAACTATTCTTTGTTAGCAATCTATTAATCAGACACATAGCTAATTGCAAGATAGCTGACACAAATTTCTGGTGGCCACTTGCTTCATTTTAGAATTCTATCTACCTTCTTTACTTTTTATAAATACTATAACTGTAGCTCTTACATATATAATTTTATTATTTTAAAGTGAAGGCATTTGATCTGCAAACATACTCGTGGTCAACCATGAAGACCTATGGAAAACCGCCGGTATTCATTTTTAATCTCTTGCCATTAGTTTTTCTTATAACTTCTCATTTGTTCTATCCTACCAAAATTGAGTTCAAGTAATTTTGCATATAAATTCATAACTTAATTAGTTACTTTGAAATATCACAAGCATCGAATAATATTCCAAATTACCGGTGCCGTGTTTTAACTTTTTGAAAATTTATTCACATGAAAGGTCGGAAAAAATATGCAGAACCAATTCATGCACTTCGATTTTTCTTTTTTACTTATAAAATGATACTTTTTATTTGTTATGCAAGTGTTGCAAGTTAGTAGTGAAATTCAAATGCAAGTACACGGGTAGTTGTGTTGTATAACTTGATATATTAAGATGTTAAAAAAATTGTATGGTAGCTGTTGTGCTTTAGTAACTCATACGATACAAGTACAAGTATTTTAGTTGTACCGTACAAGTTGTTTTGAAGAATTACATTATGCTTTCTCAAGTTGCATGAACTTCCACATAAGAAGTCACCTTTTTGAATAAAAAATATGCTGATTTGGATCATAATCCACATTCCACCTGGGTGCCATTTGTTTGATCATGAATTAAATTACGGTCTATGGCCTACTCGATTGATTCATAATCCATCTGCGAGGGATAGACTCTGACTCTCTTTCTTTTTTCATTATACTATTGTAGGTTTCACGTGGAGGTCAATCGGTTACGCTTGTGGGGGCTAACTTGGTCATATTTGGTGGACAAGATGGAAACAGAACTCTCTTGAACGACCTGCATATTTTAGACTTAGAAACCATGACATGGGATGAAATTGACACACTGTAAGATGTTTATTGAATCATTCTATGTGCATCCATATATGCTTTTAGGAATTAAATAAGGTAGCCAACTGAGTAATTAATTATATCTGCATATTAAACCGACTGTGGACCAGACCAAATGATTAGTATTTCAGAGAGTGATCGCATATTGAACCATTTTACTTGAGCTTTCGCTGCAAACTAATCATCATTTTCTTGAACATTTCAAAAGAACCCTTTCATTTCAAATAAAACGTAATTTTTGAAAAGTTATGGAAAGATAGGTGCAAGATAGACCACTTGGCTTTTTTCCAAGATTTTGAATTGTAAAGCGAGTATTTTTCTTGCATTTTTTCAAGAATAGCTATTTGTTCGCATCGAAAAGACAGATACAATTGTTTGGAAAGTCAAATCACTCATTTTCTTTATCTATTGCTTCTGGTTCCAATATATTCTTATCTGTGATGTATGCATATTTGCTGCTTTTAAACTTCCTATTATTTATACCTCCATACATGAGTCATTTTGTTGTTATATTAAACTTATAATCTGTTATCGTTATCTAAAAGCTGAATAGTTGTGCAAACATGCAACATGCAACATGCAACATGCAACAAGCAACATGGGTGTATTAAGTTATTGAAACATTTTTCTTTTAACTTTTCTACTTAATTTGAGACATACGAGTTTTCCTTTAAATGCAGAGGTGTGTCACCTTCTCCACGGTCTGACCATGCTGCTGCAGTACATGCAGAGCGGTATCTTCTTATATTTGGTGGTGGCTCACATTCAACTTGTTTTAATGATCTTCATGTCCTTGATTTGAAAACTGTGAGATAACATAACCAAATATAATCTTTAGGTTCCTGTTTTATACTGAAGTTGTCTGATTATATGGATGTATGTTTTTTAGATGGAATGGTCAAGACCAAGCCAACAGGGAGAGATACCAAGTCCACGAGCTGGCCATGCTGGTGTGACTGTTGGAGAGAGTTGGTTCCTGGCCGGCGGTGGAGATAACAAGAGTGGTATATATTCTTGAATGAATAGAGGTGGTAAATTGGTCGGATTGGGTAACATGTCAAACAGATATTTTTTGGTACAGCTTGGGTTGAGTCCAAATGTTTTGCCAATTTTTTTTTCTTTATAAGAATAATTAGCGTGCCAAATGTGATTACAAAAACGACTGATTTCAATAATTCTAATTATTTTGAATAAAATAACTTGGGAGGCTATTGCTTTCTACTCCTTCAGCCACACTCAAACCCATTTTTCCTTTTCCTAATAAGCTATTTCTTTATACCTGTTTGACTCATTAGAGACAATTATAACTCGAATCAGCCGTCCAACCGATTCATAAGTAAACGGGTAGAAATTGCCATTCTAAGGGGGTGTTTGTTTCGGCTTATTAAACGGGTTTATGAGCTTATGTAATTTTTCATAAGCTCATAAGCCCATTTTTCCGGCATATGAGCTTATGAAGTTGAGCTTATGGCTTATTTAAAGTCATAAGCTCAACTTGATAAGCTCATAAGCCGGAAAAAAGGGCTTATGAGCTTATGAAAAATTACATAAGCTCATAAGCCGGTTATATAAGCCGAAACAAACGCCCCCTAAGAATGAGACATATCATTTCATAACCATTACATTTTCTACCAAAAGGTTTTTTTTATCGATAGCCTAGTTGACACCTCATAACGGCTCTTCTTTTTTTGCAGGTGTTTCAGAAACTGTTGTTCTCAACATGTCTACTTTGTCTTGGTCAGTTGTAACAACTGTTCAAGGACGTGTTCCTCTTGCTAGTGAGGTATATGCTTTGCAACATAAATACTTCACCATTCTCTTAGACTACTTCATGGGTCTTATACATAATTAATTTGTTAGTTATGATTAGAAAGAATATCATTTCAATATAATCTCGCTCTTACGAAACGATTTAGTAGGAAGTATGCATCAAAGTAGACTTTGGACGACTTTTAAGCATAAGCAAATGGGTTACCACCTCTATTTTTGTAATAACAACTAGAAATTTTCTTCTCCATTCTAAACTGACATAAAGTTTCGATGCTGACAGGGCTTGAGTTTGGTCTTAAGCTCCTATAATGGTGAAGACGTTCTAGTTTCTTTTGGGGGATACAATGGGCGATATAACAATGAGGTAATAAGTCAACCTTTCTCTCACTCATGCAATGCTTCCAAGGATTTTTTTTTAACTTAGTTTTTGGTCTTGATTAGGTGAACCTACTCAAACCCAGCCACAAATCAACCTTGCAAGCAACTATGTCGGGCACACCTGCCCTTGATAGTGGTTCTGGTGCACAGAATGCAACAAATGGCACTAGAGATGTCGAGTTAGAGCTTGAAGGTGTTCAAGAAGCAAAAATTAGAGAAATCACTATGGACAATAATGAGCCACAGGTAGTGGTACTGAAATTCAATTTGTTTATTATCAACTTGCATTGTGGCTGCTATACTGTTATGGGATAACCCGAACAGACATAGATTATGTGTGTAAGGATTTTCGTTTTGAAAACGGTTTAACTGATTATTATGTTTTGTTTGCAGTAATCAGTTTTAATATTTGGATAAACAATTTATGTTTCAGATTGTGTCTATAATTAGGGGTCAAATAATCAGTCTTACATACTCAAAAGGGTTAAACAAAATTATCAAATCACTTCTTTTAGCCTAATTTGAGAGACTCTTATGGTCAACTCGCGAGACGTATCTCTCTTTTCTTCAGAACATCATTGTTGGTCAAATTTATGAATTAAGTTTTTAAAAATCAGAAGTATTTAAACCCTCAAACAATTTATTATCCAATTGTTCCAACATCAAACAACAAAAGCACATCCGAACACAATCTACTACAATCTGTTTCTGGTACATTACAGCCTTCACATGATATTCATGTGAGAGTTTTATCTCTAGCACTCTCCCCAGTTGTAATATATTATGTGCGTTGGCGTAATTGTATTGTGCTTATATGTCTACTATTATGCAGAGAAACGAAGTTAATGAAGTCAGTGAGCGTTCCATAGCTTCCCTCAAGGCAGAGAAGGAAGAACTAGAATCGGCTCTTAACAACGAGAAGTCGCAATCCGTTCAGCTAAAGCAAGAACTGATAGAAGCTGAATCCAAGAACACAGACTTGTACAAGGTAATGTATTTCCAATGCTTTCAAATAAAAGTTTTTCAAGTTCTTTGAGCTCAAGGTCCAAAAGAAAGCACATATTCTTCCTGTATGTAAACTGACACACTTTATATGATTATATATTAGAGGTGAAAACTTTCGACCTATTTGCTTATGAATGGGGAGATTTGTATTATGTTTTATGTGTAAGGGGTCAAATAAAAAAGTTTACCCAAAAAGGGACAGGTCAAATGAGTTAAACAGGCTGAAAGTCGCCTAAAGTGTATTTTTGATGCGTACGACCTCCTAAATCATTATACTCAAAGGTTTTAGATCATTCATGAAGTAGTTGTGTTTTTATACTGATATTTATGCATTACTTTATATATAAAAAAGTCTTACAAATGGGGAAAACCCCCGGCCCAATCTGACTCAGCCCGACGTTATATCTGTTTCAACCCAAACCAGTTTTGACCTGTTACCCAACCCGCCCACCCCATCTTGCCCACATTTTGACCTTTAATATGTATGAACTTAGGGGATGTTTGTTTTGAAGGTTTTGATTTGAGTATATGGGTTTTGGTTTGAAAACATATGTTTGGTTTAATTATGTAGTTGTGGTCAAGGATTTTATATCCTCAAGCTTGGGGATAGGCGAAACCCATTTAAAGAGGTGGTTTTAGAAATTTGAAGATAATTTTTCACAACAATCGATGCATACTTCATTTTATTCTACCATTTTCCACATATTATTCAATTAAATAACTATTTTTGTATCTACTTTATTTATTTACTCTTTTTTTTTATCACAAACCAAACAATAGTATTGGTAATGAAACATAAACTTAAAATCATATCCATTCCATCATGCATTTATATCCATACCGAGAGTCATTCCTTGTTTCAAACCAAACACACCCTTAAAGTCTTAAAGCATGAAGCTGTAGCTTGTTGCAAACGATTTATATTCATATACTTGACAGTTTTATAAGTTGGGAATTGTGCATCTTTCTCTTCAAAACAAAAATGTATCGTGTCTTGCCTGTTTATTTTAGCTATCTGTGTAACTGTCTAATTTGACACTTGATGCATCTTACGAGCTGACCATTCCTGCATTTTTTTTGTCTCTAAATTTGTGTCCAAAAGCATGCCAATAATTTGTTGACCCAACACTAGGTGTGATATGAGGAAACTTAAAATTTCAATTCTTCATTTTAGTCTTTTTAGTATTTTTCGGCACACTCGTGGAGTAGGTCTTTTTAAAAATTGCTCAGGCAGTTTATCTTTTTGTATGCATCATTTGTTGGAAGTGTAAACTTAATTAAATATACTTAAATGTTACGAAAATTCAACTAAATTGGCAAATGTTACAATTCTGCAGGAACTCCAGTCGGTACGTGGTCAGCTTGCTGCAGAGCAGTCAAGATGTTTCAAACTAGAGGTAACTTCTGCTTTAGTATTTTACTTCATCTCTCATAAAGAGTCTACTTAACATTTTTTGTTTGTCTAAAAAACACCTATTTCAAACATTTGCACTTTGAGGTGTTTGAAAATGCGTTTTGTAAATGATTATATGACATTGAATAATCCGTTGTAATAAAAAGGAATGTAGAAAATAGCATTTGGATGTGTTCCGGCTGTTTCGAGTTGTAATTATCAGATGCTGAAATGATTTAGTACTTGAAATGTGTTGATACCAAAAAAGATGTTTCTATGAAAAAAAGGAGATGTTTTTTGAAATGGGAGTAGAAATTGTTCAGATTAGGTTAATAGAGGGACTATGATAAATAATTATATTATTTGTAACTGAAATTTGTTGCTTAACAATCAAACAGGTGGATGTTGCGGAGCTGAGACAAAAGCTTCAAACAATGGACAGCTTACAGAAAGAACTTGAAATCCTGCAAAGACAAAAGGCTGCTTCTGAAGAAGCCTATGCAAAGCAAAAGCAGAGTTCAGGAGGGATGTGGGGATGGCTAGCCGGGACACCCCCTCCTACCCAAAAACCGAACGACGCCTGATAATTTAAAAACGAAAACTAGATACATAGTCCCAAAATCCCTTGAAATTCATTTTCCTATATAGAATCTTTCTTTCCTTTTTATCTCTTTTGACCATTGTTTGACTTGGCATAAAGGATTTAGAATTTTGTGTTTGTCACATAGAAATCATATAGCTAAATGGTGCTTCAATTATTTTTTTTGTTTGAACTCTAAGTGAAACATTTGTTGAGGTTGAACATAGAATTGTATGGTTTATTTGTTTCTTGTTTCTAGTTTCAAGTCATTTGCTGAGGCATATAGCCGTTGTTAAGTTGTGTTATCAGTATAAAATGTTTTCGGAGAGACTACGTTTCATTTTCCGATACTTTGTTTTTTTTCTATGTTGACCTGAAAGAGTCATGTTGCTTCTATCAGTATCATATATGAAACTACTGTCTTATTTGGAGATGTATCAATGTTCTGGCTTAGAACCTAGCTCCGTCCAAACAAACCAATAATCACTACAATAACCATCGGATAACATCAAAAGGTGTCAGATTTTGTTATTTGGTTTAAGAGAGTTCCTAGCACCCCTCGCCCCACTCACAGCATGGAGGAGAAAGGACATGCGCAAATCCACTCTCTCGAAGGAACACATTATTACCCGAATTTCGAATACTATATATTAGGCCTGGCAAAATGGGCGGGTTGGGCTGGGTTGGATAACGGGTCAAAACGGATGCGGGTCAAAACGGGTGCGAGTCAAAATGGGTCACCTATAAATGTATCAAACGGATGCTGGTCAAAACGGGTTTTTCTTCATTTTTTAACTAAATAATAATTTGAGCAAACAAGTAAAACTTAGAATTGTTTAAAATGTAAATAAACTTTTTACGGTTATGAACTTATGATGAAATTTTTGTTTTGATACTATTTAGTTTTGGTTTCTTTGATTTGTTTTATTATAAAAAGAAAAATAATACTCAGATTTAAATAAACAAATCTAAAAGAACTAAAACTAGTGACCGTATTAATTAAAAAATTAATTAAATTTAAAAGTATCTATTGATAATCAAATGCTAGTTTAATTTATTTTAGAAAAAGAAATAGAAAGTCATAATTTGAGCAAAAAATATTAATTTAAAAAAAAAAGGTAAAAAGTGAGTAAGAACGAACCCAAGAGATTTAGAAATTGATGATTTTGTGAAGAATGATGAGTACGAGTGATGGATAAATGAAAACAATAGGTTGAAAACCACGCGTTTGCATTTTCTTTTCCATCCAGTATGACCTAGACTTACTTTCCCTGTTTCCCTCTTTGACCTATTATGATCAATCCAAATCTGCCCAAAACTTTGAAAAGGGGGTCCAATTCGACCCAGAATTTGGTATATGGGTTAAGATTGCCAGGTTGACTATATATGTTAGGGAAATCAACCATTTCACGGTACTCAGAACATACTCTCACTTACGTATTCCACAAAGAGAGATACTTATCCTTGCACAGTTATACTAAGATTTGATACGGGGATTCAGGATCCCACAATTATGATTCTTATTGCATACTTAGGAACATCAATAACAATTGTTAACACTACAAGTGTTTTCTATTGCTGACACTTTTTTAAATATTGTACTTTTTTAACTTGTTTCTTTAACGAATTCTTTTAAGAGTTTTTCTTTTATAATATTTGACCATCAACGGTTAACGCTTGATAAATAGCTTTTTATTTGTACCCTGAAACCGTTCCAAGCATTTAATATAGAGTAAATTACATAGATCGTCCCTAAGGTTTATATGGAATTATGGATTTCGTCCATAAGTTTGAAAAGTTGCATGGATCGTCCCATTGTTTAAAGTAATTACGAATTTCGTCCCTATTTTGGACGTCCGTCTAATTCCACCGTTAGCCTTCCCTCACGTGTTAAACACGTGAGGGTATTTTAGTCTTTTCGCCTCTATAATACACTTTACTTCCAAAATTATAAAAAATATCTCTCTTTTTTTCCCCAAATCAAAACCCTAATTCCAATGATTTCATCAATGAAAACCCAGTAAATCCCAGTTCCCAAATCCCAAAGCATGTCAGTAGAACGATCATTCGAAGCCTGGGAAGAAGTCCAACGCCATGGATTAGATTTAGCCGACAGATTCACTCAAGGTGTTACAGGTTTACTCCAATCTCATATCACTCCCCCGTCTTTCGGGTCATTGTTACTATATCCAGGACCTGGTGGTGGAACGGCAAGGTAAGGTGCAGCTCCTGGTTGTTGCATAGCGTTGTAAGGGGTGGCTTGCGGTTGTGGCATAGCAGAATAAGGGGCGGCTGCTGGTGGTGCTGAAGGATTATAAGACTGAACAGTGGAAAGTGCAGCATAAGGTGTTGCGTGATAAATCGTTTGCTGTTAATGTTCCTGATTGATCAACATCGAGAGTCTTGAATCCTTCCATAATATATTGTGCGCGAGCCATTCTCAGCTTATAGACCTGAGATCGATGATGACTAATGAACAAGAAGAAGAAAGAAAGGGATTTTTGATTTGGGGTTTTGTTAAAATGAAAAAGAAGATTGGTGATTTTTGGATCTGATTTTGACTTTTGGATTATGAATCTGACTTTTGGGGTTTTGTTAAAATGAAAAAGAAGAGTGCAAAATGACTAAAATACCCCTCACGTGTTTAACACGTGAGGGAAGGCTAACGGTGGAATTAGACGGACGTCCAAAATAGGGACGAAATTCGTAATTACTTTAAACAATGGGACGATCCATGCAACTTTTCAAACTTAGAGACGAAATCCGTAATTGCATATAAACCTTAAGGACGATCTATGTAATTTACTCTTTAATATATTACTCTTTATCCGTTATTACATATATGTAAATTTGTAACATTTTGGTTTTTGACCTTAAAAATTTATTTATTTTCATTTTAATCGTTCAAATTTGATTAATTACTTTTTGTATAAAAATTTAAATCAACCTTTATACTTTTAGGTTTTAACCTTATCTTCGCCGTAAAACACGGACGAATAAAACCTCGTTATTTCTGAATTTTAAGAAAGTGTTTAATGGTGCTATGTAAACGAGTCGAGTTGAACCCAAGCTCGACTGGTTTAAATTTTACAGATCTCGGCTTGTTTCGAGCCTTATACGTAGAGCTCAAACTCAACCCGTAAGAAACTCGACCCGTAAGAAATATCTCATACTCGACCTCAACTCGGGTTCGACTCGTTTAAGTGAAACATATATGGTTTTATTATCTTCTATATAGATTGATGATGTAGGATACGTTGAATTGGCGGGGTGCGTTTGTTTTTTGGCGGCAGCTGCAAGTTTGACACACACAACAGCTCGTAGTGTTGAATGGAATCACCCCATTATTCCCCAATTCAAATTATGCATCGCGGGTCACAAATTCGTCTTAAAAAACTCTTGTTTAACTCTTTCCCAAAACCCCATTTCAACAACAACAATTGTAATCACTTTTATTCAAAAAAGTCATTAATTTCTTCATATTTCACTTGTTTACATCTTAACCCATCTAGAAAACACAAGCTAAGATTTTATTCCGGGAAACTCCGTGACTGTGTCGAAAATCGGTCATTGGACGAGGGTAAAGCGATTCATAAGGAGATTAAAGAAAGTGGTATTGAATTGGATTCTCATTTATGGGTTTCATTGATTAATTTTTACGCCAAATGTGGGTGTTTGACTGTTGCACGCCAGGTGTTAGATGAAATGCCTCACAGAGATGTTGTGTCTTGGACAGCTCTTATTGGTGGGTATGTAACTGAAGGGCGTGGTATGGAAGGCTTTAGGTTGTTTTGTGAGATGTATGAACAAGGAATTAGGCCGAATGAGTTTACGTTAGCTACTGTTTTGAAAGGTTGTTGTTCGTGTTTGAATGTAGAGTTTGGTAAGCAGTTACATGGCGAGATTGTTAAAGCTGGTTTCTTTTCTGATGGCCACGTTGCTTCGGCTCTTGTTGACCTTTATGCTAAATGTGGCGAGCTAGAATATGCGGAGAAGGTGTGCCTTTTTTTGCCTGAACAAAATGCGGTTTCGTGGAATTCATTGCTTAATGGATTTTACCTGACGGGTGATGATCAAAGGGTTTTGCGGTTATTTTGTAAAATGAAAGAAAGTGAATTGAAGTTTAACAAGTATACATTGTGCACTATTATTAAAGGATGTGCCACTTCTAAAAACATAAAAGCAGGCCGGGTTGTGCATGGTATGGCAATCGTAAGTGGTTGTCAAGATGAGGAATATGTGAGTTGTAGCCTTGTTGACATGTACTCCAAATGTGGTATGGCATATGACGCATTAAAAGTATTTTCGAGCATAAAGTCACCCGACATTGTGACATGGAGTGCTATGATCAGTTGTCTTGAGCAGCAAGGAAGAGAAGAAAAGGCAGCTGAGCTATTTAGCATTATGGTCTCCTTAGGATTGAGACCAAACCAGTTTACCTTTACAAGCATTATCAGTGCGGCAAAAGGTCTAGCTGACCTACGTTATTCTCAGTCTCTGCATGCCTGTGTTCACAAATATGGTTTTGCAAATGAAACTTTAGTCAATAATGCATTAATCACAATGTACATGAAGAATGGATCTTTTGACGATGGTTTCAAAATCTTTAATGCAATGAGTAACTATGATTTAGTTTCATGGAATGCTCTTCTATCGGGATTCCATGATAACGAAAGCTGTGAAGGACCAAGAATCTTCTGCAAGATTTTAGAAAATGGTTTTAAACCCAACATGTATACATTTATCAGTACTCTACGTTCTTGTACTAGCTCATCAAATAGTGAGGCTGGAAAACAAGTGCATGCACAAGTTATTAAAGAAAATCTTGATCGTGATTGTTATGTGGGAACCGCTCTGATTGACATGTATGTCAAGTCCAAATGTATAGAAGATGCAGAAAAGGTTGTTGATAAATTGAATGAAATAGATCTTTTCACATGGACAGCGATTATTTCTGGTTGTGCACAGAACGACCAAGGAGAAAAATCTATTCGTTACTTCAATCAAATGCACAAAGATGGAGTAAAACCTAATGAGTTCACTCTAGCTGCCTGTTTAAGTGGTTGCTCGGGGATTACAAGCCTACGAAATGGGAAACAACTACATTCTTTTGTAATTAAAGATGGCCATTTTGATGATCCATTTGTTACTAGTGCACTTGTAGATATGTACGGAAAGTGTGGGTGTATTGATGATGCTGAGATGATCTTTAAGGAGATAGAATCACAATCACATGATACTGTGTTATGGAACACAATCATTAATCAATACTCGCAACATGGACACGAAAAGAAAGCTCTCGAAGCGTTTGAGAGCATGATAACCAAAAGGGTCCCACCTGATGATGTTACTTTCATTGGCATACTTTCAGCATGCAGCCATTTAGGTTTAATAGAAACCGGTAAAAAACATTTTTACTCCATGACTGAACGTTATGAAATCCCTCATAGCATTGAGCATTATGCTTGCATGGTCGATATTCTTGGTAGGGCAGGCGAGTTTAATGAAGCTGAAAACTTTATTAACCAAATGAAGTTGACTCCTAATAGTTTGATTTGGGAGACTTTGTTAGGAGCTTGTAAAGTTCATGGAAATGTCGAGCTTGGTCGAAGAGTAGCGGAGAAACTTTTTCAGATTGAGCCTGAAGTAGATTCTAATTATATTATGTTATCCAACATTTATGCATCCAAAGGGATGTGGGATGATGTGGCTGGAGTTAGGTCATTGATGACAAGTAAAGGGTTAAAAAAAGAACCCGGGTGCAGTTGGGTTGATGTTAATGCTCAAACCCACATCTTCTTATCGCAAGATACTTCTCACCACAAGATACTTGAAATCCATCAAAAGTTGAAAGAGTTGGAGCAAAAGCTTTTTTCAGTAGGCTATATTCCAAATACAGATTATGTGCTTCACAATATTTCCGACATAGAAAAACGTGAAATTCTTTCTCATCACAGTGAAAGATTGGCTCTTGGCTTTTCCCTTATCAACAACAACACGAGTAAAGTAGTTAGAATATTCAAGAATCTTAAAATATGCGGAGACTGCCATGAGTATATGAAGCTTGTTTCAAGTATTACAAATAAGGATATCATTATACGTGATGCTAAACGATTTCACCATTTTCAAGATGGTGCCTGCTCATGTAAAGATTATTGGTGAACATGAAGCTTTGTTATATTTGACTTTGTCTCAGGTGAGTAAAAGTTCAATATCTTCGGTTCACTTTTGTGTTTATATACAAATTAGCGATGCAGTGTTTGTTTGTGAATTTTCTATTATTTATAACAACCTGGGTAATTCAGGAAGTTGTTCAATATTATATGTAGTAGTGCTTGATACGAACAATATGGCATACGTAATGATAAACACAATAAATTGAGAATATGTAAAATAATTACATGAATTAGTAAAATGTTCCCCGTAACTTATATGTTACTTAAAGATACTTAATCTTTCAGATAACCCTTCGATGATAATGGATTACTGTTGATTATAAATGTGGTTTTTAGGGTGAACATAGACGCCTATGTTAAGAGAATATACATACGAATGTATTCTTAGTTTAAGCTCGATTATGGGAACTTATTAAGGAATTACAGTCTCCCTTCAAGACTCTAATCACTCAAAGTATGTTAATTATACTACATAATATTACGATACCCATTTTAAGAACGGTACAACTTAATAAACGCCATCAGGTAATGGCACTTTATAGATAAAAACAGTAACATTCATAAGTATCTATATTCCCGGTGATTATTAACATGAAATGTATGACTATCAACCTCTAGTATGTTGGCGATGAACTGACTAGTGAAATTGCCATTTTGTATATTCTTCATCAGTTTGATTGCCTATATTTTCTTTATTTTCGGATAATCATCAAAATACCTGTGGTTAAAAAGCATTTAGTTCTAAAGCTAATTTGGTATTTCTTTTTAGAAGCATTTGCAGTTAGAGAAGGTGCAACAAGGCGACCACATTTTTCACCTTTGACGTTTCTAGTCCAACTTCTACGGTTCAGACCATTTTGACACTGAGTATAATAGGAGATGATCCTAATTCAACTCCAGTTTGATACGATGATGAAGAAGCGGACTATAGATGACTCCAGCTCTTGATATACACACACTTGTCTTAGTAGATACTCTTGACAATTTCTACGCTGATTTTGGATATTATTGACTACTCTTGACTCTTTATCGACCACGCTTAGTGTTATTGTGTATTAATACAGCTATGTCTTGTGTAGATAATTTTTAACCCAAAATGACTAGTTTCTGAAACAATATATTCTCTTATGTTCATTGATTATTATATGGATTGTACTGAACTGCTGTGTTCACTTGGAACATGGATGAATGCATGTTTGTGTACGAGGTAATGGAATTTATGAATGCTACATCTTCTATCAATAATTGGCTGTTGTAAAGTTGATAAAAATACGTCGCTCTTCTAAGAGGATGTTTGTCTAAGCTAAGCTTATTTGATTGGCTTAAACTCGTTAAATACAGATTGGTGCACCATCATTTCCCTTAAATCATTTCGAGAGCAATTAAGAAATTAGTGAAAATGATTTATGTATGATCTTTGTTAATTTCAAGTTTGGTGATTTTGTGACTAAAGGTTTCTCTAGAACGTTTTAAAAAGATTTTAAGTTATTTAGTAAATGTTTGATCTCCACATGAAGCTATAATGTGTGATGACTCGTGACAACATGCATTCAACATGATAATAACAGCTTTATTATGGAAAATCTCTTTTTCTTTCTTCACCTTAACCAATGGTTTTTTTGTTTTTTCGCCAAATCATCAACCAAACAAATATCATTCCATCTATTGTGTTGGGTCTAAATTTGGACACCATCACACGAGTGTCCTTATATATGTAATTTATCTTTTTTGTGTTGGTTGTATGACCGGTTGATGGGGACGGCTAGTAATGACATATACTATTTTTTCTATACTTTATCACTCTTATTTTAATAATAGTATAAATAAAACTGTGAGATGGGTACGAATACGTATTTGGGTTGATAGAGACGCCTAGTAGTGACATACGGTTTATCACTTTTTAAAAGCAAAGAGAAAAAAAATGTGATTAGAGTAGAGGAGTTAAAAAAAAATGTGATTAGAGTAGAGAAGGTGGTGTCAAGATGGAGTGAGATGGGTACGAACACATGTCCGGAGAGGGAGCGAGTGAGATGGGTTATGGAAATATTAGTGGGACCGATGAGATGTTATGAGAATACTCGTAAATGATGTTTTAAGATGATGATCAATAGTCAAACTCTATATATAATTTAATTTAATACAATAATATCACTGATTAAAGTTATAATCAACGAGACAACATATATACTAAATATCGTTGAAACTGAGTTCAACCATTATTTAAATTTGATACATTTTAAATTAAAATTTTAAATATCAGGTCAAATTATCATTGAAGGTCATAACGACATCACATCGTTCATGCCAATTCTTCTTTTCTTTCTCATACATACATATATAGTCTTTCTTTTATATTATAAGAATAATATCCTAGAAATTTTTTCTCATTTTATTATTTACTCCAAACTCCATTAAACAACAAAATATTTTATTTTTGATGAAATAAAACGAATCGATAATTAACAAAGTAAAAGTTAGATAAAGAAAAAATAAAATAAAGTGAAAAATGTTTTGAGTAGAAATAAGGATAGAAATTGAAGGACCAAATATATAATTAAGTGTGTATAACTATTATCCGTATACACCCAAAAAGGAAAAATGGAAAATCAAAATCCGTCTTCTTCTTGTTAGGGTTTCGAGCAGAATCACACAGACAATAAATTTCGGTTAATCGAAAGGTATGTTTCTATGAATTGAAGCGATTTGTATTTATTTTTGTAGGGATAATGGACACCGATTTTGAATTAGGAGAAAAGACTAGAAACCCTAGCTTAGAATCACACTCATTTCCTGATTCTACTGCTCCTTCCGATACCGGTGAGGCGGTCATAGTAAGTGATATGAATCATGCTAGTGTAAAGAAATTAAAAACTGAGAAAAAGAAGAAGAAAGGACAAATGAAAACAGATGCGAAATCGAAAGAATATGATTCCATGATTTCGGTGTCTGATGATTATGCTGGAAGTGGTGACGACAGGTCGTCCAGGGAGGTATCGTCTGATCATGGATTTGAAGTTGGGGATATGGTTTGGGCCAAAGTCAAATCTCACCCTTGGTGGCCTGGTCATGTTTATAGTGAAGAGTTTGCTACTCCTTCAGTGCGTCGATCGAAACGAGAGGGTCTTTTGTTGGTTGCTTTCTTTGGAGATAGTAGTTATGGATGGTTTGAACCTTCGGAGCTTGTACCGTTTGATATCAATTTTGCAGAGAAGCGTCATCAGACTAACTCTAAAACTTTTGTTAAGGCTGTTGAGGAAGCAACGGATGAGGTGAGTAGGAGGAGTGCACTTGGTTTGTCGTGTATGTGTAGGAGTAAACAGAATTTTAGGAAAACTGATGTTGACGGGTATTTTGCTGTTGATGTGGTGGATTATGAGCCTGGAGCTGTATATTCACTTGATGCAATTGTGAAAGCTAGGGATAGTTTCCAGCCAACTTCGGCTCTTGATTTCGTAAGGCAGTTGGCTTCGGAACCCGAAGTCACTGAGTATGCTGGTATTGATTTTATAAAAAGCAAGGCTAGTCTCATTTCTTACAGAAGGGCAGTTTATGAGGAATTTGATGAGACCTATGCACAGGCATTTGGATACGACCCTGTTCGAACATCACCTGGATCTCATCAAGAAACACCTTCTCGAAAAGCACCATCTAAAGGTATATTTCTTACAGTATAAAGTTGTGTACATAATTCAGCTTGAGTTTTTACTTCACTTTTATATTTTGTTATATACTTCTGTGCAAAGTAGATGAATGTATTTGTGACGTGAAGAGTTATTATCTCATGTATGTTTTCCCCTTACTCATTACGCTGAGGAATTTCATTAAATTTGTTTTTATGTTCCTAAAATAGTTAAATATGTAAGCCGATATATCATTTCCCTTTTTTAAATGTTAACATGAACAAGAAATATCGTTTTACACTTGCTGGTTGTCATTTCTTATAGTTTATCCGTTTATACCTCTTAGCATTTTTCATTTTAGTACATGTTGAAGCGTCGTAACTTCTATATTGAATTTAGGTTAATTACATAAGTCACAGATGGGGACACGGGGTGTTATTTTCTGGCAACCAGTACTTGAAATTATCCCCCTAGTAGCGGGGAGATAATTGTCATTTCTGATGTGAGATTATATTTGGAGTCCAAGAAACAGCTTTTACTCCAAGAAAGCAGTGACATTATCCCCAGCCGTTTAGGGTGTATTGGGACATATAAGGTCTTGATGTTGGTTACCTGTAGGAGCAGCTCTGTTTCAGATATACTTTCTTTAGAGAACTAAGATTCCCTTCCTACTTTTCTTTTTTGAGTTGAATGAAAACCAATTTTTCCGATGTCTTTTCCAAAAGAAGAGATCTGATATACCTATTTTCATTTGTTTCTCCATTTATTCCCCATTTATTTGTGTTTTTTTTTTTTTTTATC
Source organism: Senecio squalidus (assembly GCA_910822075.1). Classification (NCBI taxonomy): domain Eukaryota; kingdom Viridiplantae; phylum Streptophyta; class Magnoliopsida; order Asterales; family Asteraceae; genus Senecio; species Senecio squalidus. The sequence goes on from CAJVGC010000590.1 coordinate 44,989,933, forward strand.
TCTTTCAGCTTTACGTTAAAAGTGAAATGAAATCTTTTTCCATCTCTCTGATTTCATCCGCCCTACCAAACACATTTTAGGGTTCTAAGAATCATTTTCTATCCATGTTGCATGTACTAGGTCACTTTAATGTCTGATTATATTGGCTGATGTGGTTATTTTTTGACAGCACCTTTAAGCGGGCGGCAGGTATTTGCTGACACGTCGGGCAAGGGAAAGAGTGGTACAAAACCTAATAAGTCCAAAGATAATGCGAAGAAAGATAAATATCTCTTCAAACGGAGAGATGAACCTAAAGAGGTTAAAAAAGTCCATCAAAAGGAGAAAGGTAAATTGACATCCTCTTCCCAGATTGAGGATGATGTGGCAATTCCTGCTGATGACTACGTGTTGCAAAAAAGAGACTCAACCACTCATGAACAAGTTGAGATCACCAATGCAAAAGATGAGTTACCTTCAAGAGATGAAAGTATGGAAGACACACCCTTTGTCGGAGTACTTGATGACGGTGATGACAAAAGGATTGTGTCACAAATGGATGAGAAGTCGTCAAGTGACAAAAATGTTGTCACCCAAACTGGCATCCCACATTCAAAACCCAAAAAAAAATTTGCATCTCAGAAAGAGGATAACGGGTCAAAAAAAGTGAAGGTTACTAAACGACCCATTGGAGAGCTGGGTCCGACGGAGAAGAAAAAAAAGAGAAAGAAAGAAGAGGCGGGGGTTTCTTTTGGAGAGCTGGGTCAAACCGAGAAGAAAAAGAAGAGAAAAAAAGAAGTGTTGGGGGTTCCTTTGGTGGAGAAAGAAAAAGTTTCGGTTAAAAAGTCTCTTCAATCAGCAGCTGTTGCACAAAACCCTTCTTCAATTGAAGAAGATCCACAAGGAAGAGATAGTAATAAGCCTACCACTTCATATACTTCCGGGGTACAAGATGTAAGCAATCATGAAACAGAGCTTCCATGGATACTGGGTGATTTACAATTACTTGCTCTTGATCCTTTTAATACTACATGTTCTATCAACAAAGGGAGGATCGTTAAAACAAGGAAGGCCTTTTTAAAATTTAGGTCGCTTGTGTTTCAGAAAAGCCTAAACTTGTCGGCTCCAGCTGCTGAGGATGAGGGAAATGAAAGTAAATCTTATGAAAAAACAAAACAAGGAAACTCTTCAGGGAGATCTGATGATCCAATGAAAGGCGGTCGTAAGCGGGGTCCATCTGATCGGCAGGAAGAAATTGTTGCAAAAAAGAAGAAAAAACTTGGTGATATCAGAAATTTAACCAAGGAAAAGAAAGTGATTAAGAAAATTGATGAACAGCCTCCTTCAGCACGGGATGTGAAGCAGCAGCCTGCTGTTGTTACGACATTGAAAAAATCGGGACCCCAACTGGTCAGGAAAACAGAACCAACTATGCTGAATATCAAGTTCCAGCAAGGAGGAAATCTACCGTCCCTTAATGAGCTGAAGGCAACATTTGTGCGTTATGGAGCAATGGATCTTTCCGCTACTCGGATATTCTGGAATACCTGCACATGTCGTGTGGTTTACAGGCACAAGGCTAATGCACAGTCGGCATATAGGTTTGTGGTTGGAAGTAGCAGTTTGTTTGGAAACACCGATGTAAAGTGCACTCTGAAGGAAGTTGGAGGAGATTCTGAACATCCACCTGTCAAAGACCATCAGAATCACCAGCCAGCCACAGAGGACAGGCCGCTTAAATCGATTCTGAAGAAATCAGGCGGTGAAGAGGTTGCAGCTGTGAACAATGGTGGTAAGGGTCGTGTAAAATTTATGTTGGGTGGGGATGAAACTCAAATGGAGAACAAGAATAAGAATGGTGCATCGTCTTTTTCTTCTACTACTACTAACGCAACAATGGATTTTAATAGTAAGAATTTTCAAAAGGCTGTTCCTAATTCATTGCCACCTCTTCTTCCTCTTCCTAATTCTAGTGCTGTTACTAATGCTAGTAGTAGTAATAGTTCAAACGCTCAATTTACTAGACTACCACCACCACCACCGCCACCAAATTCCATGCACTATGGCACAACACCATTAGCACCACATGCGTTGTTGCCACCACCACCACTACTTCCACCACCCCCGGGAAAATTTGTTCATAATTTACAAAGACCAAATATTGGCCCTCCCTTAACAGCAAAAGCCGATATTTCACAGCAAATGATAAGCCTCATGACAAAGTGCAATGAAGTTGTGACAAATGTGACAAATATCTTGGGCTATGTGCCTTACCATCCTCTTTAAACAAAATCAAAGCATACAAGTGGAGTAGCCAAATAAAAGCAAAATCGAGTCCAAAACAGTGAACTCGAGCGTCGGGTCGAGGCAAGTTGTGTAGATGAAAAAGGATATTATAGACCAAAAGAGGGAAAGCAAAATCGATGGATGTTGCATCTTTTTTGTTTCATTTTGGTGCCTCTTGTAATGGCATTGTCTTGGATGTTTTTTTTTTTATGTTGTATTTCGTTATAATTACCCATAGCTTGTATTACCTTAAAAGCTTGATAGGAGCTCTGACTATATATTTCCTTTTTTGCGTCTATTACGTGCAAATTGCAATAACGAACACCGCGAAATGTTTTATATTTGTATAAATCAAAAAAGACTAGCAAATCACCTCAAGCATCTCAAATATCCACTTGCAATATGCTAAACCATTTGTCATTTCATTAAATGGTAGGGGCAAGGAAAAGTACCAAAACTCGTGAAAGTAAGAAATTAAAGTCGAAACATGAATAATGGGTATTGGGTCCTCTAAAATTGACGATAAATGAAGTGCTAAAAAATTATTTTATGAGTACGTTAAATTACTGTTTATATTTTTTTACTACTGTTTATAATTTTTAAAGATTAGCTACTTTAGTAATTTAATCCATAAACGATGTAATCTTTAACATGTCACTTGTTTGAAAGAAAACTATCAGTATTATTAGTTATATGTTTGAGGAAAACGTCAAAATTATTGATAAAAAAGTTTAAAAATACTCGAAAATAATGTTTTCGTCATGTATCACATATTGAATGGTTTAGAAATGAGGGAGAAAGATAAATCATTTCCTTTTCTAAATTAGTTCACAAGTAAAAACATATTTTTAACAAAAAATATATAATATTTGCTTAGATAAGCCCTCTAACTAGTTAGTTTGTTAATGTACTATAGGTAGAGGGAATCCAACTATAGCAATTGATTAATTTAGATTTAAAGGATTACAACGTTTTAGTGATTAACTCACTAATCATATCAGGGTCGGAGTTAATAATTTAAATATTATGTATAAAATATAAGATAGGGCTCCAGAAATACACTAAACTTTATATATTTTTCAATAAAAGTTGTAATATGTGATGTTTTACATATATACAAATAAAGTTTATGAACATGGTACTATGATATATATATATATATATATATATATATATATATATATATATATATATATATATATGTATGTATGAAAAACCAAGATTCAACATACATATATACATTTGTAATTCGAAAATGGATCCTTATACATTTTGATTCTTGTACGATCGTTCTTATTGCACGTCTTAAGATCCGGCCCTTGAATCATACACAAAGACAATATTCATATCCTAATGGGAGATATAGTGTACTGGGATCAAGAACATTCAACAAGTAGCAAAACATATTATTTCATGTAAATGATGATAATATGCCATATATCTTGAAAATGTTATATTTAAGATTATAGCATGATAATTTTAAATGTATGTTCATGTTAAATGTCCCAAGATGAATTATACACAGGCCATTTATGATTTAGCTACAAAATTTTTTGTTAACAAAGAGAATGTTTGATAACAACAACTTTTATGGCTGTAGTTAAAGAATGAAAACATACATTAATTACTTGTACTGTTTCAATAACAACCTATTCATTTAGGAAATAACTTCCGATTTTTAAGAAAAATAGGTATCGTACAAGTGTTTCATGCGTGCCGAAACTTATAAACCTTAGAATTATGGTTATCAACACTAACAAGTATGAATTGTCTAATTCAAAACAATATATTTATAATCATGCACGTCTCAAGATCACGAGTGATCTAAAGCAAGACTTCGAAATGGACCTTTAAAAGGTTTGTAACACGAAAAAGAAAAGCTATTTTCAGTCGACAAAATTTTGTAACTAGTTGATTATAAATGCCTATAAATAATGGAAATCAATAATCTTATCTTAATATATAATAAAAAAGAGACCTAAAATGCCACTTGACAAATTATTAACCATTAGATGAAAATCCAACTTTAATTTGAACTATTAGATCATTTTGATGATGTCAGCATTAATAATTTCATTTTAATTCCGTTACTTTAAATAATTTAATCCTTATTTTTAATGGTATTAATTAAATAAAACTAATTAACCTTTCTACTTTAAATAATCTAATACTTGTATTTTAAATTATTTCTAAAAAAATACAAAACATATTTTTTCTTCAAACACATACACATTTTTAGTGTAAAAAGAACTATTTTAGTGTTTTACGGGTGTTTTACATATAAACGAAAAACATATATTATATAAAAAAATATTTTGTTTTTTTTCTTTCTTTTGGTTGGTCCTATTTACCCAATATTTTTAATTTTTCTACATAAATAAATTATTTTATTGTTTTACGAGTATTTTCATAAAAACGGAAAACATATTATATAAAAAAATCTTATGTTTTTTTTGTCCTATTTACGCAATATTTTTAGTTTTTTTTTACGGGTGTTTTGCATATAAACGGAAAACATATATTATATAAAAAAATATTCTTTTTTTTTTTTCTTTTGGTCCTATTTACCAAATATTTTTAATATTTCTATATATTATAAAAAGAAAAAAAAATTATTTTATTGTTTTACAAGTGTTTTCATAAAAACGGAAAACATATTATATAAAAAAATCTTATGTTTTTTTCTCGTCCTATTTACGCAATATTTTTAGGCTTTTTTATATATTATAATTATTTTATTTTTAATAAGGTTTTTTCCGAATTACACAGTAAATGTTTTATTTAAATTCACATTTGCTAACATAATCATTTTGTCTATATGACCAATAACTTTCTATTAATCCTTTTATATAAGTTATATGTTTATTGTTAACATTATATATTTTTTGATATAATTTTCCGTATATTAGACGGGTCAATAAACTAGTTAAATTATAATAAAATAAACACAAATTAAAATAAGGTTTATTATCTAAAACTCCTACATACTCATTACTATAAGTTGTCAAAAAAAATTCAATTTTGAGTTTTTATTTTTGGAAATCACAAAATAGTCTCTCTAGTTTGTACATAATTACAAATCCGTCCTGCAGTTCACTATTTTACAGATATTGTTCTTTATTTATTGCTTTCTTATTTCGTTCGTTAAACTTAATAATTACTATCATAAAATTAATAAAATTACTGTTTGCCCTCATTAAAAACAAAAAGACAGGTCATCGTCTTTCTCATTACATCTTTGAATTCTATTAGATTTGGTAGTCTGAGAAGTTTTGATTCAATCATCTTTTTCGTGTTCTCGCCAACCATCATTGCCATTCTCAATTAGTCATTATCTATTATTGCTAAGGATTTAGGTTTTTGTAACAAATGTCGATCCTTTTATAACGTATCTCAAGGTTTTCGTGAATTAACCAAGGAAAGGAGTGAGTCATTTCATTAATTTGGATTTTTTTCTTTATCTTGATTAGATTTCTTTTAATCTTGATTAGATTTTTATACTCGCGCAGCGTTTTGGAAAATTTACAATTTAATTAGAAAAGTTACATTTACATTTTAATAAGAAAACTTACATCTTCTTCAACTTAGAGACGGACGACCAACACGTATCTCGGACAACATGACATGTGCTTGTCCGACCTATGTATCCGACCCACTTAGCTAACCCGTTACCTAAGCGGGTACAATTTCCGGTCCATCTATGCATTCTACCTAGACGGTCATGTCCAGACCTCTTGAAACCGAGTCTTCGGGCCACCTTTGTCGACCTATATATACGAACTATCAACTGAGTCGGATCCGGATCACCTGGGTCTTACTTCCATTTCATGTCGTTGTCGGCCAAGACTCGGATATATTACGAATCAACTCAATTTAATATGCCTGGTATATGTGAAAATGATAGGAATATATGAAGAAGAATAATGTGGGGGTGATTATTCCTCGTACTTGGAATAATTACACACTTACCTTATTTGGGTCATGTCTATGATAACCAAGCCCATGAACAATAGTTGCCCTAATCGTGATCGGTTTAAATACAATCATTGGGATTAACAACAATTTACACATAATGATCACTATATTCCATCTATAACCCGAGTATACATTATTTAACCTCACGTTCTAGGTCAATTCTCAACCGCCTTAGATTTGTTAACAAGTTGTTACTTTTGCACTATAATCGTGAGATTTGAGAAATGGAAGGTTAAATTTCAAACTGTTATTGAGCTTAACATTTATCTTATATATTTTTATCTTTTAACAGTTATTATAGTCGAAAAGCACATAGAAATAAAAGCTCGCTTGCTATAAAAACTAGTGTAATTTTACCACTTGTGTAAGTAGTATTATTTAAATTTTCACAAATGAAGTATTTATTATCGACTTTATAGTTTAATTGAAATGTTTACAAACAAAAATGTAAACAATGAGGATGTTTGTGGGGAATTTATTTTTTTTGCATTTAATTGTCAACTTGCATCAACGGAAAATAAACATTTTATACGTCAATTTATAAATCATTTACAAGCAAGATCTGATTTTTCCAAGTTTTTTTTTTCTCTAACTTTTTAATTAAATATAAAAGATCATGGATTATTTTTGACCACACACACCAATGTCTAAAACAACTGACACGATAATGTTTTAAAAAATTACTGTCACGGTTTCGAATATAAAACGTGTGAGTGGAAATAAAAATGATTTTTTTTCCCATCGCTTAACTTAGATTTGTGATTAAGAAAAAGAAGAAGAAAAAAACTATTCAAAATATTATTAACTAAACAGTTATAAATTTTTTATAAATGTTAAAGTTTTATGTACATGTTGTTAACCAAATATTAGAATAGACTCCAAAAGTAGGGAAAAATGCACGGTATAGTTATCATACTATCAAAAAAAGTTCATCTGGGTTATTGTACAAATAATGTGTTTAAATACATCACTTTAGTACAAGAATCCTTCTGATAGAAACATTGTTTCTCATTTTTCCGATTTTTCACCGATGATGTCACCATCTCCTCTCTCTCTCTCTCTCTCTCTCTCTCTCTCTCTCTCTCTCTCTCTCTCTCTCTCTCTCTCTCTCTCTCTCTCTCTCTCTCTCTCTCTCTCTCTCTTCTACTTACAATGAATAGGGATAAAGCCATCTGGTTATCAACAAAACAACATAATTAATACCATGTAACGAGTTGAATTAAATAAAAATATATAAAAAATACCAAAAACTAGCAAACCGAGCCAAGATACGGGTCACTTTTATAAACCCTGATAAATTTGTGTCTACTATTTCCATAGATTTTGCGTTCAAATTTCACTTCAGGTTTGATTAATTCTTAATCTGATTTGTATATTTTTTTTTATTTTCGTTAAATTCCTTACTGATCGAATACATCTACAGAACGTTAAAGATTTGTCCTTGATTTGCAACCATGGCTCTGGTAACATTTCATATCAACTGGGTATCTGCTAACATATATAGCTATGAATCATTCGTTTCGCCTTTATAAGGGACTCAAAGATGGTTGGTTGGCGGGATGTAGGAAGGTTTTAGGGATTGATGGGTGCTTTTTGAAGACTATATGCAAATGACTAATTATGCCATTGGTTTATAGCTGCAAAGTTTGAATTTTATTAGGTTGAGAAGGATTATGTGACAACCACATATTTCAGAACACTTTTGCGTTGTATCATCTACCGCTTATTTTATTGATTTTGTTTTGACCCTATTATTATTATTATTGTTATTTTTGTTTCACGCGATATTGGTTTAGTCGGGATTTATATTATTGTTTTGTCCTTCGTGACGTAAACGTTATAGTACCTAAGTGCCTAGTAAATATAAGTGTTCTCTTAGATTATTATAGTTATTTTAAGCCTTCATCTTTAAGATAAAATTAACGTTAAAAATATTTCAAAGTTAGTCCATTAGCTAAAAATCTATTACAAGGTTAGTCCTTTAACCGGAACTAACGGAATCTGTTACAAATTCAATCCTTTTAACGGGCAAACTAACTGGTCTGATTGAGCGTTCAGTGCGCAACACTGGCTACCTAATGCGCAGCACTGAAGCCCAGATCGGATATGCCAAAAACGACTTTTGACTCATTGAATCACACCCCACATGCAATCACGTGATTTCTGCCCAAAACCTTTCCAAAATGGTGTGAGATTAGTGAATTGTGGATCCTTGACCAATTCTAATCATCTCTCATTTTATTCTTCAACCTTAAACAATTTTCTACCTCATTCTTCATTTCTTTGTATCTCTCTCTACCACAAACTCTCTCAAGTTTCCTTTCATTTCCAGAAACTTGTAGAGACATAAATCACATTCAAAGGAGATATTTGTGTTAGGAAAGATCACAAGAAGTCTTCTCTTGGTTCATACCATCTTTGGTAAGTAATTTCCTCTCAAACTCCAACTTTTCTCACTTTAATGTTCATCCTTTTTGACCTAAGAGGATACTAACTCATTTCTACGTTCTTGCAAGGGATTTATCCAACAAATCTCCATCTTTTCCTTCTCGGTTTGTTCTTGAGTTGGAAAGTTTCAACCTTTGGAAAAACTTGGTAAGTAAAGTCTTTGTTAAGCTTTTTCCTTCTATTTTTCTGATTTTAAAATCCATCTTTTTCTATCTTAATTCCCTTCTCTATTACATAAGAGAGTTCTAACATAACGCTAATGTTTTTACAAGGGATCCATCCTCCATATCTTCACTTTCCCTTCTCGAATTATTCTCGACTTTGAAGGTTTTCAACTCTTGAAGATTTGGTAAGTAACTCATCATTTCTAAACACTTATTCTTACAATTTCTATCTTTAAAATCCATTTTTCCTAAAGAGTGATTGCTTCCTTGTTTGGAGTTTGACTCTCCACTCTTACTTTTGGAGTTTATTTCGGGGAAAAGACTTCAAGATTTACAGATTTCTTGCGGAGGTCTTCGGTATTTCGGACAAACCTTTTTATCGTTTCTTTTCCATTTTCTTTTGCTCTAGACCTTTCTTATCTAAAATCTTATATAAAATAACTAAAAAGACTAAAACGGTTAATATGATAGAAAACCTAAAAGTTGATATAAAATATGTTTAATTGCCATGTTAATAGGTTATTAGCAAACCAAAACTAAAATGTCATATTCCAACTTATGTAAAAATCGGATAATTTCATATACGAATATTAGTAAATTCCTACCGAAAATGTTCCAACACTTTCTTGAACGTAGTCGACTTGTAAATCTAAGTATTTTATATAATCTATATTATAAACAAACTTAACAAAAGATAACTAAAATCTTTTAAAAATCTTGTAAAAATCTTGTAAATAACTATATGTATAAATATGTATATTTTTATATAAGTTCACTTATGGGTTATTTGACTAAATAACTTCAATTAACAACGTGGAAATATTCACTTAAGACTTAAACTAACTTACCGGTACTAAAAACGTTTAAAACAAAAGGCTGAATTTTGGGCACTGAGCACCAGTGCGCCGTACTGTGCCCTAGGTGCGACGCACCGGGCTGGTTTCCAAACCAGTGCGGCACACCAGCTGTTATTTCGTCTTTTTCGCGTATTTTGGACAAAATTAAGTATACGTAACCCTATATTAGTATACATAAAGTATTATACACTGATAAACATACGTTTTGGACTCAGAACGTAATCGCAATCTTAAACGTCATATATACTCCAATCATATTCACTAAAACGTCCATATTTTCGTCAAATCGTTTATATTTCGAAAACGGTCAATTTTAAACTTAAATCTTTTATCAAACTATGACAAAACGTATTTCCAAACTATTTTACTCAAATATTCCAATAATATCTTAAAGTATTCAAAATGTCAAATGTTGACTTTTGTTGACTTTGACTTCCTTTCAAAATGGTTGACTTTCGTTGATTTTGACCAAGACAACTATCTTTTGATGTTGACTTTGGTTGACTTTGACTAAATCTAATATTCCTTTCAACCAATATTCCTGTTAGTCATTTTCGGCTCAGAATATCATTCCTTTCTAATCGTATTTATAGACTTAAACGATCAATATCTTCTAGTAGTCATTATTGACTCGAAATATCAAATATCCTTTATTCGTCACTTTGACAAGAATTTTCGTTATTTTATTCGACGACTTTAACTCAATATTATTCGCTCGAACATGTCTAAATTATATTAAATAATACAACGTTATTCATATAAGGCTAAACCTACTACGTTATAGAGATACTTAGACTCTTATATCTTTATGCTAGGACACTTACGCGGTGGAGCATTATTCTCCGTTTGTGTCTACCCGACATACTTATCGCTGATTCGTGAGTTATTCGATGCCCTTTTTATCGCTTATTTTCGGGCATGATTAGCGATATTTTAAAACTTAATTATATCTTGATTATGCATGTATAGATTATGATGCCTTTATATTTAGTGTTTCTTTACTTATATGATCTTGGTGGTAGTATAAGGCCCTCGATTAAACACATGTTAACTCTAGTTGAGCCATCAGTGCGCAACCCTCATCACTCACTTTGTGAGGGGATGTTATGACCGCTAAATTTTCTCGTACTACCTTAGTTTGACACATTAAGACAGAGAGTTATTGTTGCCTTTTATGTAAGGATCAGGTGTAGATGATTATCTAATGTTTATGCATATATCGTACTTTGCCTATAATTCAAGATATTACTTATTTTACTAGTGGTTTAAATATATTTCAAATGGGTCAAAACCTTCAAATTTAATGTTTTTATAAAAATGCGAATAACCCACCAACTTTATGTTGACGTTGTATTTTTAACGCTTTTCCGGAGGTTGTGTTTTGCATCGACTGTGGAGTTACTATTTTTGCCTTGGATTTGTGTGGAATTTCGAAGAGACTAGGCTAGACGTAATTAGTTTCTATTTAGGCCACAATCTTATCTTCTGTTGATTTATTTTGTATTGTTGTAACTCCTGAACTTCATTTAATGTAAACTTATTGTTGTAGTATTTATTCGATGTAATACTTGGTCTTCTGATACCTATTTTACTTTACACCTCGGGTTTCCGCCTGAGCGAGGTGTGACAGAATTGGTATTAGAGCCAATGGTTATAGTGAAGTAAGTGGATTCCTGTGTAAATCACTTAGACTATGGCTTTAGGCTTATATCGATTTAGTTTGAAAACCTCTTGTGTGCATTCCCTTTGACTTTTATATGTTTTGTCTTTACTCGTTTTAACGTTGAGTTTAATCTCGAGTTATGCACACACTCATATTCCTTTTTATTTTCTTCCCAGACGATGATTCCCTAGAGAACTCTTAAGCGTAAGCAACCAACACCGTAGAACAGCGGGAGTAGCTTGGTTGATCGGTTTGAGACGATACTTACGGAAAGCTTTGTTGCTATCCTACCCGACCTCGTGGCGTAGGTCAGTGAAAGAGTCCTGAAGAGTATTCGAGACTCTACACCTAGTGGAGTGAGTTTTGGTACGGAATCTGGTAATGTCGAGCACGGTGACATACCACCGGACACTAAGGTTCAACCCAAGGCTAGTGGTAAGAGAAACCGAAACTCCCGTTGCAAGAAAAAGAGCCGCAAGCATGATCAAGGACCGCAAAAGACTGACAAACGCGTAGTTACACCTTCAAAGGATTTGAGAGATCGCCTTAAGTGTGGCAAGTGTGGAGGTGGCCACGTTAGTGAAGTCGCATGTTGGATTTGCAAGAGATGCAAGAAATTAGGACACACGGAGCGTTATTGCAAGATTTCTCCCGAATCATGTTACGAGTGTGGTATTTTTGGACACTACCGTAACAAATGTTCTAAGTTGATTTCCTTTTCTTCTAGACTCCCCTCTGGTACTGGCGTATCTGACGATCGAGTGTTAGAAACTCAAGATATGAAGTTGCCATAGTTTGATGCTTGTTTCCGTAACCCGTTGGATGGCGTCCGTGGAATTGTTTGATCTATTTGATATTATTGTACTTTATTCCTTTTGACTTTATTGCATTTCGTTTATTCAGACTATGTAAAACATTGAACTTCAGATTCACTTATTTAACCGATTATCCTTTTAATTTTTATGAATGTTGTACATTTGATTCTGATGGTGTGATACTTTGTTTATTCTAGCGCGACCATCATTATGACTACTTTCTTTAACACTCTTGTTACCATTGTTGCAACTTATTATTTCGAACTTTACTTTTCCATATGAGGATTAGTAAGTCTTGCTATAGCTTATGATTAAATTACCTAAGCATGACTAGTGACTCACCTTATCCTTTTGCTTAATCAACTATCCTTATTCTTGTCTACATTTCTCCTCTCTTAATCGCTTTCACGCCTCGTGACTTTCGATTCGTGTTATCCCTAGAATAGATGAGAAGATCTTAACTCGTGACTCTTCCACGTCTCACTTCTTCGTAACCTTAGTCAGTTAGACTTCACCTACGATGCAGAGTTAATAGACGACTAGTTGTTGAAGAACTTCGAAGACGTTTTCGGAACTACATTTGTCTTATTGACCATCTCTCTTTCTATCAATCTTAACTCGTCGAAGCTGAGAATCCCCAATATCGTTTTTATCATGGATTGTTACCTGCGCATCGTGTCGAGTTCGTTTACCACAAAATGATGATTCGTACGCCTTTACGAACAGTGATCCGTCAATCTATCTGAATTGCAGATCCGTATGGAGCCGACGTCTGTGTTATCGACCTTCCTCCTCATGTTGTATTCACGACTTTTTCCTGTTATCTCGAACTTATGATCATTCCTCATTCACTCCATATTCTGGATTATACGATTCTTTCATTCCATAACCTTGGTAATTTATTCATCCATATCTTATTTTCAATAAACCTTTGTCCTTTACGCATTCTTAATCGTACCTTCGCTCATACCATGTCCTTGATTTATTCGTCACCGTTTCGCCATCGTGACTACGTCTCCGTCATTTCATGTTTCCGATTTTCTGGTCATTTCACATTCCTGAACTTTCCTCGACGTGCGTAGTCGTGATACTACCCCGACATGCGTGAGCTTAATTATTTCACCGTTCGTTTCGTGTTCGGGATTATCTCATCGCTCATATCATTTCATCTTCTTGATCACTTTTATTTATTTGTTTTGCCTTCGCAATTTCTTCATCAAATTCGTATTTCAGGCCATCGTAAATTTGAAGAATCGCGAGTATATTGGTCAAGGCTATCCGACTTACCTTGTCCACCCGATGACGGTGTGTGTTGTAGTGAAGATAAAGGATCAGCCTGATACTCGCAAGTAAGCGGAAGTATTTCCGCATAATTTCCCGATTTTCTTTAAGTTGACAAACTGAGTTTAAGATTTACCTTATTCTTGTAACAACACTTTTTGCGAAGTCCCCTTGATTTTCTTAGCGCTTTCGGAAGTGGCAGATTTGCCTACCTAATATGAGTATTATACGCCTTAGTCACTCTCCGTAAAGTGCACCTGTGAAATCTTCTGAGAAGAAAAATGAGTCGATATAGTGAGGTTTATTATTGAGAGCTTTATAAGCTAACGACAAAGAACCGTTGAAGGATGACATTTTCAAGACTATTTCCGTACGCTTTATGATAATTATGAGTTCGTGCAATGCCATCTGATCTAACAATCGCGCAAGCATCTCTCGTAATTTTAAGAAATCGTATTCACCATTCTTCTCTCGTCGAATTTTTGATTGTCTCTATCAACGACGTTCTATTATTTCTCTTAACCGTAAAAGCATAAAGAACTTCCTAGTTTAGTTTTGAGTCCATTTCAGAAGAAGCGTATGTACGCTAAGTATTCAAGGTGCAAGATAAATGGTCTGAGGTCAGTTTCTCGACCACGTGTTTAACGCGAAGAATATCTATTGGAATCTGCCAAGATCTAAACCGTAAAGAAGATAAATTTTACCATAAGCTTCTAACGATATCCGTTCATCATGAGAATAACCGATCTCTTTCATAAATTCGTCGAGAATTCTTCCGAATATCGCCTTTGATAACGAAACTTTTACAGCAGAATGAACCGTATTTGATGGTCCTAGTCGGGAGAATGCTTCCCAGTGATTGGAACAATGTGATGTTGTGCCCATTCTAAATTGATCGGTGAGTACCGAGAATTATATCGAAATACTGGTAGGATAAGGTGTACCGCGTACGCTAATTTCAAGAATTTCCCGTATCCGACAATTTGAAGAATTGCTAATAATAAGATCACATTTGAGAAGAGTTGCGCAAGAACGTGACTGTGAAATTTAATATCTTCCGATTCGAGTTAGTGAGAACACCGATGTGTTTAATAGTATAAAGACAGTTCAACTTATGCGTATATGTTCGTAATTATTCCGTGCAGCGAGCTCGAAAGCTCAAGTTATTCGATCACAGAAGAATGAACGTTTCTTATGTTCAAATGAGCGTCTAGAGACAAAGAATGACAATGCATTTCATTTCCTTGATTATACTAGAATCTGTTGTTTTGAAACTTCGTATGATCGCAAATGCTAGTCTCTCTTGTGTTTCACCAAGTTTGTAATATATATGTGGATAGATTGTATTTGATCAGCAAGAAAAATTCGAGTTCGTCTTTTGTTTATCCTTCGAGTAACATTCTTGTTAATCTCTAATTATATTACATATCAAATGGAAGCCTGCGACTATTTGAGGATAGAAGACGAGAAGTCTCCCGTAGATCACTCCACATTCTTTTTGTCCGCTCGTATCTCGTGTTTCGTATTCCACGTCCTACTTGGAGAACCGCGATGTATCTGTTTAGCTCGTTTCATATTTCGAATTATCTTTCTATTCTTACCCATCCAGATACTTTTCCTGGAGTTATTCGAAGATGTTGTGATTTTATCCACGTCTTTCCTTATGCCTTTGTCGAGAGTCTTACTCAAAAGTAATTTCGAGGACGAAATTCTTTTTACTTGGGGAGACTGTGACAACCGCATATTTCAGAACACTTTTGCGTTGTGTCATCTACCGCTTATTGATTTTGTTTTTACCCTATTATTATTATTATTATTATTATTATTATTATTATTATTATTATTATTATTATTGTTATTTTTGTTTCACGCGATATTGGTTTAGTCGGGATTTATATTATTGTTTCGTCCCTCGTGACCTAAACGTTATAGTACCTAAGTGCCTAGTAAATATAAGTATTCTCGTAGATTATTATGGGTATTTTAATCCTTCATCTTTATGATAAAAATTAACGTTAAAAATATTACAAAGTTAGTCCTCTAACTAAAAATCTATTACATGGTTAGTCCTTTAACGGGAACTAACGAAATCTGTTACAAATTCAGTGCGCAACACTGGCTACCTAGTGCGCAGCACTGAAGCCCAGATCGGATATGCCAAAAACGACTTTTGATTCATTGAAATCACACCACACATGCAATCAGGTGATTTCTGCCCAAAACCTTCCCAAAATGGTGTGAGATTAGTGAATTGTGGATCCTTGACCAATTCTAATCATCTCTCATTCCAATCTTCAACCTTAAACAATTTTCTACCTCATTCTTCATTTCTTTGTATCTCTCTAACACAAACTTTCTCAAGTTTCCTTTCATTTCCAGAAACTTGTAGAGACATAAATCACATTCAAAGGTGATATTTGTGTTAGAAAAGATCACAAGAAGTCTTCTCTTGGTTCATACCATCTTTGGTAAGTAATTTCCTCTCATACTCCAACTTTTCTCACTTTAATGTTCATCCTTTTTGACCTAAGAGGATACTAACTCATTTCTATGTTCTTGCAAGGGATTTATCCAACAAATATCCATCTCTTCTTTCTCGGTTTGTTCTAGAGTTGGAAAGTTTCAACCTTCGGAAAAACTTGGTAAGTAAAGTCTTTATTAAGCTTTTTCCTTCTATTTTTCTTCTTTAAAATCCATCTTTTTCTATCTTAATTCCCTTCTCTATTACATAAGAGAGTTCTAACATAACTCTAATGTTTTTACAAGGGACCCATCCTCCATATCTTCACTTTCCCTTCTCAGATTATTCTCGACTTTGAAGGTTTTTAACTCTTGAAGATTTGGTAAGTAACTCATCCTTTCTAAACACTTATTCTTACAATTTCTATCTTTAAAATCCATATTTCCTAACAAGTGGCTGCTTCCTTGTTTGGAGTTTGACTCTCCACTCTTACTTTTGGAGTTTATTTCGGGGAAAAGACTTCAAGATTTATAGATTTCTTGCGGAGGTCTTCGGTATTTCCTACAAACCTTTTTATCGTTTCTTTTTCATTTTATTTTGCTCTAGACCTTTCTTATCTAAAATCTTATATAAAATAACTAAAAAGACTAAAACAGTTAATATGATTGAAAACCTAAAAGTTGGTATAAAATGTGTTTAATTGCCATGTTAATAGGTTATTAGCAAACCAAAACTAAAATGTCACATTCCAACTTATGTAAAAATCGGATAATTTCATATAGGAATATTAGTAAATTCCTACCGAAAATGTTCCAACACTTTCTTGTACATAGTCGACTTGTAAATCTAAGTATTTTATATAATCTATATTATAAACAAACTTAACAAAAGATAACTAAAATCTTTTAAAAATCTTGTAAAAATCTTGTAAATAACTATATGTATAAATATGTATATTTTTATATAAGTTCACTTATGGGTTATTTGACTAAATAACTTCAATTAACAACGTGGAAATATTCACTTAAGACTTAAACTAACTTACCGGTACTAAAAACGTTTAAAACAAAAGGCTGAATTTTGGGCACTTAGCACCAGTGCGCCGTACTGTGCCCTAGGTGCGACGCACCGGGCTGGTTTCCAAACCAGTGCGGCACACCAGCTGTTATTTCGTCTTTTTCGCGTATTTTGGACAAAATTAAGTATACGTAACCCTATATTAGTATACATAAAGTATTATACACTGATAAACATACGTTTTGGACTCAGAACGTAATCGCAATCTTAAACGTCATATATACTCCAATCATATTCACTAAAACGTCCATATTTTCGTCAAATCGTTTATATTTCGAAAACGGTCAATTTTAAACTTAAATCTTTTATCAAACTATGACAAAACGTATTTCCAAACTATTTTACTCAAATATTCCAATAATATCTTAAAGTATTCAAAATGTCAAATGTTGACTTTTGTTGACTTTGACTTCCTTTCAAAATGGTTGACTTTCGTTGATTTTGACCAAGACAACTATCTTTTGATGTTGACTTTGGTTGACTTTGACTAAATCTAATATTCCTTTCAACCAATATTCCTGTTAGTCATTTTCGGCTCAGAATATCATTCCTTTCTAATCGTATTTATAGACTTAAACGATCAATATCTTCTAGTAGTCATTATTGACTCGAAATATCAAATATCCTTTATTCGTCACTTTGACAAGAATTGTCGTTATTTTATTCGACGACTTTAACTCGATATTATTCGCTCGAACATGTCTAAATTATATTAAATAATACAACGTTATTCATATAAGGCTAAACCTACTACGTTATAGAGATACTTAGACTCTTATATCTTTATGCTAGGACACTTACGCGGTGGAGCATTATTCTCCGTTTGTGTCTACCCGACATACTTATCGCTAATTCGTGAGTTATTCGATGCCCTTTTTATCGCTTATTTTCGGGCATGATTAGCGATATTTTTAAACTTAATTATATCTTGATTATGCATGTATAGATTTGTGACAACCGTCAAATTCTAGGTGCAATTTATGCGCTATGTCTCTTTTATTGTCTACCGTTACCTTTAACTGCTCAATAACCGGATACGCGACAGTGTCGGAATCACACCCGGAATCAATTTATATAAGTCCTAATACCAAGAAAACAACTATTGAACTTTCCTAAGTTCATAACAAATCATACTTAAGAACTTTCAATTAACGAAAAGGTTCAACGAAGCAATAACGTAAAAACAAAAATCAGATAAAATCTGAAAAACCACCCGGTGCGCAGCACCTAATGCCAGAATTCAAAAACTTTACATTTTTAGTCCTTATCTCGATTTACACAACTTTCCAACAACTCCCAACTCGGATTCTGACTTGATTGCAGTGTTTCCCACTATCCCAAGACCCCTTATTATTACTTGAAATCATTTTCTTTTCATTTCCATTTTCTTAAAACACAAACTCCCTACACACACTTGTTTTCCTCTAACTTCTCTCTAACTTCTCTCTAAAACTCTATCAAAAACCAGAAAGTTACAGCCATTAATCCACAAAAATCACCATCTAAAAACATTCAAACATCAAGAGAAGCAAAAAGGAAGCAAAGTATTTCGATTACAAAACGTTTTCTACACTTTTGGAGCTCTAAATCCTCCTAGAGCATCACCTAAGCATTTTCATCCGGTAGAAATCTTCCTTTTTACTTATATTACTATTATAACCAATTGCATGTTTGATCTAAGCTATAAAAACAAGTTTTGATGAAGTTTTATAACCATTTTTATACAAAAACGGGATTTTAATAAATGATGGTTAAATCTTTGTTTTTGTGGTTAAAAGTTACTTATAAACTGATATAATGATGATTAATAAGGTTTATACCGATTGCATGTCAAGATCTACCACTTACATAAACGATTTTGCAAGAAAAACTCGAAAAGGGGAAGAACAGCAGGGCAGGTGCGCAACACCTATGCCTAGGTGCGCAACACCGGCCTGCTGTCCTTCCCGAAAATCGTCGTTTTGGCCGTTTGAAACTTGATTACGCATTCTGACCTTTGAGACTTGACGTTTGGGACTGAGTTGGGTAAAAATGAACATATTGGTGACTTGTAGTGGACTTAATTGGCTAAAATAAACATGTTTAAAAATGTTATGTATGTATATGTGTTTTGTAAGCGGGAAAGTGGTGGATATTTTTGGACATAGAATTTGGGCGCGGAAGCGCTGCCCAAATTTTGTTGGAAAATATGAGACACTTTGGCAAACAAAACATATTCAACATAATAACAATAACATCAACTTTGGACTTTTTGACTAAAACAAAACGACAACCGTTTCGGACTATATTGAACAAAATGGACCTTTACACTTAAAGTTTGACTAAAATTTACTTATATTACATTATAGAACACAAATTTCATCTATTATATATTAGGTATAATAACTTAATATAATAATGACACTTGAACAAATCTTGGTATCCTTAGGCGTTCGGTGATTCCCGACTCTCATTTCCGACCATTTTTCCAAGTTCTTATCTTCGCAACCTGTGAGTTACACCCCTCCTTACTCTTACCTTTTAAGTACTCTTTTTGGGGGAAACATGAGATCAAACCTTTTGTGAACGATACTTTTTCTTATGAAACTGATGTGTGCACTTAACTTGCGAACGATGCTTATGGGCTAATTGTCTTTGAAACTCTTTTGAATCTTTACTACTATAAACTTATTGAACTATTTTGACTTTTGAACTTATTAAACTATTTTGACTTTTGGAACTCATTGAACTATTTTGACTTTTAAACTTATGGAACCTATTTTGACTTGGAACTTATTTTGACTTGGAACTTATTTTGACTTGGAACTTATTTCGACTTGGAACTTATTGAACAATTGAACTTTGGAACTATTTTGTACGAACTATTTGAACTCTTATGCGTAAAACATTTTACTCTACTTGAACTTACTGGCTCGCTCTCTTTTGAACTAAACTAATCATTGATGCTTGTATACGGACCAACCCTTGATGGAACTATAACATGATCTTAAGTGGTGGACGACTATCTCTCTTTAAAACAAAACTACTTAGTGCCCAGCTACTTTTTGGACTTAGACATACACACTATTAACTACATAGCCGTATAGTAATTATGGGTATCGATACTTAGGAAAGAACCGTTCCTTGCTTAGATGGCAGTCTAAGTACATATTACTAAGAACTTGAACAACTTCCCGTAGGATAGGCGGGAAGAGGGGCCTCACGGTTGAACAATCGGATTAGTGTGAACACTTAAGTTATAGATGCCAAGAGGTTGATACAAGAAATCTAATTAGTTACCTTTACGCATAAATTTACGAACTTTTGGCGATTATTCCGCAACTACGTTTTGACTAAAACTTGACTCTACTTAGTCTTTACGAACTTAGGGCACCGATTCGCCCGTTACTTGACTTCAAAAATATATAAATTTTAAGCGACTTTTCTCCGCTAACCTCCCTTTTGGGAAATCTTTTTACCTTTATATACCTATATTGAACTTTTACGAACTTTGAGCTTATTTTGAACTTCTATTGAAACCATTGATCAACTTATAAACTGTATCTCACTCACTACGTTTTCGTAGTTGACACTTTATCTCATGTTTCAGGAAACTAAGCGTAAGTTATGAAGTGCATCGCTCAGGTGGGTCAAGCTAGTTATGTGAAGAGTAATACGGGAAAAGACCTTTGATACTTGGGAATTTTTACTAAAATACTTTATTATGTATTTGTCGTTTTATACTTACGGATCTTGGTTGTATCTTTCGAACATGGTTACCTTTTTAATTTCAATTTAAATGACTTGAACCGTTGACTTTTGGTATAAATCGTGAAATGATTCTTTGCTCTTCACATTCCGTGTTTCCGCTTTAGCGGGGTGTGACAGACTTGGTATCAGAGCACGGGTTATAGTGAAAACGGTTTTAAAAATTTTTACAAAAAAAAAAAAAAAAGTTTTTGAAACCAAAACTATAACCAAGGCTTCTCAGAAAAATCATTTTCGGGTTCAAACTTTAGTATATTATTTTCCGCAATTGCATGATTATCTTTTCCAACTATGCGTCATTTGATCAACCATCCATAGTTCAAAATGAATTATGCAAGAACGGAAAAGGAATTGCTATCGTTAACGGTTTTTGGGTCGAAAAATTCCCGGTCTTATCAATTCCCGATTCTCACATAACTGACCCGTGCATGCAATTTACTTACGTTTTTCCTATTTTAGTTTCCCCCATACTTGTGTAACTCGATATTCGCAGATCCGTCACACCTCAGTCGCCCCGTTCGCGATCACCTTTTCGATCTCAGTCACGATTCCCACCCGAGCCGTTTCCCCATCGCGCGAACCTTCAAAGGGCCACACGGCCTCCGAAAGTCAGCGTCACCAGACGACCGACCCGACGGAGGATACGTTAATGGCGATCAGCAACAGTAGCGGATCCAGTCCGAGGACTGTACTACCACCTCCTCCTCCAGCGCCCGTTACAGCATCACCGCCGTTTTAAGGGCCCCACCCTAGGTTGATCGCGCGTATGCAGATCATCCACCCTGGCCGTCTGCCGGATCGGATGGCCGGACAACAGTCCAGTCCGTCTCAACCCGGTCCTCTCCATATACCGACCATGGAGTGGTACCATTGGGAACGCCAGTTCCTAGAGGAGAGACGACGTGCCCAGGAGGCCGGACCCTCCCGACCTGCGATGCCACCTACCCTTCAGCCTCCCCCGCCAACCGCATTCTTCCACTTCCACCGAGAGGTTCGGGGACTTGCAGAGGAGACCCAGTAGCAGGGGCTCCTCATCAGCGAAGTCACCGATGCTGCGCATCAGTTGTCCGAGCAGTTGTTGCGAGTCATCGCATCGACCCGCGCCACAATACGAATTGTGCAGCGTCTCGCTGGGACGTGTTTGATCATGAGGACCCTGTTGGCGGTCATTGTCGCCAAGATGTTCCTAGGAAGGCGTCATTAATCAGATTTCCCTTGTATTTGTACCAAAGGCTCGAGTTGTAACTTTCCCTTGAACACAACCCGAGGCCATTCTTATTGTTATTTCCTTGTATCGTACTCGTACTCTCTCTTTCTTATTCCGAATTATGTGCTTGACTTATTATTATTATTATTAATGGCAATTTTCTACCTTTATTGTCCATACTTGCCGTTGTCGTGTGAACCCTGATATCGTCATTGAACCATTCTATTGCCATCGCTTGAATCACCATCGTGCATGTACTAATTATCCGTTCATATTACTCCTGTGTATTGGTTACTATTAACCCTTGAGTTAAATTCTTATCACAAATTCCTATTCGTACACCCCAAACTAATTCCTTCTTTCCATTGTGGAACCATGCCTCCCAAGAGAAGCCGCGTTGACCTTATGGCTGAGCAGATCACTGCGCAGTTCAAAGCGGCACTCCCAAGCACGGTCGCCCAGATCATCGATGGGATCAACAACGGAGTTTTCGGCGACGACAACCCCAACGTCGACTACCCGGAGTACAACCCTGACCATAACCTCCCCTCCTTCCCAGCCACCATCGAGCAAGAAGAAGGTGAACACCTTAGAAACAATAAACCCCTTCTCCCTCCTGTACCAATCCAACAGGATGAGGACGAAGACCTTGGAACCAACAACCTCCCTTTCCCTCCAACCCGCATCCAGCGAAGGGGGAATAAGAAAAGGAAGGTTCATCATCAGCCCACAAGGAGAGACAACAACGAGAAACCCACAACTGTAACCCAAACCTACTCTGGACCGCACCCGAAGTGCGACAAGTGCAACTATCACCACCTCGGTAACTGCCCAACATGTCTACAACGCCGGAAGGTGGGCCATTATGCCAAGTACTGCCTAGTCAAGGCAAACAACAAGGGTCGGAAACCAGCGTGCTTTGAGTGCGGAAGCGACCAACACCTTCGTAGGACTTGCCCCATAGCACATACTACGAAAACTTTCTGTACTCTCGCAATCATAGCCAAGGAGGCACGTCCGGACCCCAATGCAGTTACGTGTACGTTTCCCTATCAACTTCCATCCTTCTTCCGTGCTATTCGATACAGGAGCTGAAAGAAGCTCTGTCTCCTTAGAATTTAGACCCCTCATTTACCTAGGATCTAAAGTTTTTAAGGGTAGCTCACTATCGAATATGCCAACGGTCAAGAGTTCGAAGCTATGAATACAATCTTAGGATGTTCACCATGCTTACCCGACAAAATTTTCCCCATCGATCTCATTCCTATCAAACTGGAAAGCTTTGACGTTATCATCGAAATGGACTGGTCATCTCATTTTCGAGCTAAGACCGTTTGTTTCGACAAACTCATCTGTATCCCCCCTTTTTCAGGGAGTAAAACTCTCGTCATCCAGGAGGACAAACCTGGATGACGACTTCGCAACTTGTCTTCCTTAAAAATGTGCAAGTACCTCGAGGAGGACTACGACGCACCCCTCGCCCATGTCGCCAGACGTAAACCTAAGGAAAGCCGAGTCCAAGACATTCCTGTAGTCAAGGATCACCCAGAGACTTTCCCGAGGATTTGCATGGGCTACCGCCGCATCGACAAATTGAAATTCCGTATAGACCTCGTTCCTGGCACACACCGGTCTCCAAGACACCATGCCGTCTAGCACCACCCAAGATGCAAAGCTGCCAAAGCAGCTACAGGAAATTCTAGACCATGACTCTGTCCGCTCAAGTTCGCCCCCCTGGGGAGCCCCGAATTTCCCCTATCAAAAAGAAAGACGGATTCCTCCGCCTGTACACCCATTATAGTGAACCTAACGAGCTGACCGACAAGAACCGATAATCGCCCCCGGGGATCGACGACCTATTCGAATAGTTGCTGGAAGCAACTTGCATCTCAAAGGTAGACCTCCGCCCAGATTATCATCAGGTTCGTGTCAGTAAAGCCGGCATTCCTAGGACCGCATTCGAACTCGATACGGACATTACGAGTTCCCGTCATGCCATTTGGCCTAGCCAACACACCAACAGTATTCATGGACCTAATGAACAGAGTGTGTAGGGCGTACTTGGACAGATTCGTAATCGTATTCATAAACGACTTTCTCATATACTCCAGGAACAAGGAAGATCATGTGAAACACCTTAAGCTTATTCTAGAACTCCCCAGAAGTCGGAAATCGTACGCCAAATTCTCAAAGCTTAAATTTGGGCTCCGAGAAGTACATTTCCCTGATTATGTTATCAACCATGAAGGAATTCGGACTCAGACCAGACGTAACCCACTACGTCAATGGCCGATCATGAAATCCGGAATCCGAGAATCTTCGTAAACTCCCTTTTGACGAGGGCCACCGATCTCGATATTCCAACCACCCGGAATCCGACGTGTTGTACGAGGATCCCCGAGAATATTGATGGTGGCCAGGCATGAAAAGGATATCACCTTGCATATAGCCAAGTACCTCACTTACTTCAAGGTCAAGGCGGAATATCAAAACCCCTCTCCTCATCACCCCCGATAAGGATAGTCGGTCTACGTCCCACTCTCTTCGGAATGCCCTCCAGAGAATCGCTAGGGACGCACTAGACCTCATCACCCCTCACCTTTCACCTTCCTCTGATCGAGTTCACCTATGCCAACGGCTTCCATGCCAGCACTAAGTGCACACCCTTCAGTCTCTATATGGACACCAGTGTCGATCACCGCCCTATCAGCTAGAAGCTGACAGTCGACAGCTTGCAAGGTCCGACGTCTACCTCTAACCGTGGAAGACTGGAAGCGTTCCGTACCAGTCAAAAAGCTACGTAACCAACCAGAAGAAAACCCCCCGAGTCCCAAGATGGCGATAGAGTACCTCCCATGGTATCGCCATGGGAAAGGGATAGCCTGCTCTTGGTGACGCGACAAACTGAGCCCTAGGTACGCCAATCCAAACTAAGTCTTAGGACGTATTAGTCCGATTGCTCATCGCCTTCAGCTCCACCAGATTCCTTCAAACGTTCATATCTATATATTCCATGTCTCCCTTTCGAAAAGCATTTATCTGATGAGACCATCGTCAACCCCCCTCGACAAGGTCAAAATCGATGCCAAACTCAAACTCTTTGACGAACCGCTTAAGGTTATTGACCGAGAGGTCAAACAACCCAGGCAAGTCTTTCATCTATCATCAAGCTTCGGTGGAGATTCTCGACGTGGTCACGATCTCACATGGGAACGTGAGGACCAAATCCGTCAGAAATATCCACATCGGTTCCAGAACATTCCTCCATGACGGTACGAACTAAATTTCGGGACGAAATTTCTTTCAACCCGGGGAGAATGTGACAACCGTCAAATTCTAGGTGCAATTTATGCGCTATGTCTCTCTTATTGTCTACCGTTACCTTTAACTGCTCAATAACCGGATACGCGACAGTGTCGGAATCACACCCGGAATCAATTTATATAAGTCCTAATACCAAGAAAACAACTATTGAACTTTCCTAAGTTCATAACAAATCATACTTAAGAACTTTCAATTAAAGAAAAGGTCCAACGAAGCAATAACGTAAAAACAAAAATCAGATAAAATCTGAAAAACCTCCCGGTGCGCAGCACCTATTGGTTTGGTGCGCAACACCTAATGCCAAAATTCAAAAACTTTACATTTTTAGTCCTTATCTCGATTTACACAACTTTCCAACAACTCCCAACTCGGATTCTGACTTGATTGCAGTGTTTCCCACTATCCCAAGACCCCTTATTATTACTTGAAATCATTTTCTTTTCATTTCCATTTTCTTAAAACACAAAACACCTACACACACTTGTTTTCCTCCATCTTCTCTCTAACTTCTCTCTAAAACTCTCTCAAAAACCAGAAAGTTACAGCCATTAATCCACAAAAAATCACCATCTAAAAACATTCAAACATCAAGAGAAGCAAAAAGGAAGCAAAGTATTTCGATTACAAAACGTTTTCTACACTTTTGGAGCTCTAAATCCTCCTAGAGCATCACCTAAGCATTTTCATCCGGTAGAAATCTTCCTTTTTACTTATATTACTATTATAACCAATTGCATGTTTGATCTAAGCTATAAAAACAAGTTTTGATGAAGTTTTATAACCATTTTTATACAAAAACGGGATTTTAATAAATGATGGTTAAATCTTTGTTTTTGTGGTTAAAAGTTACTTATAAACTGATATAATGATGATTAATAATGTTTATACCGATTGCATGTCAAGATCTACCACTTACATAAACGATTTTGCAAGAAAAACTCGAAAAGGGGAAGAACAGCAGGGCAGGTGCGCAGCACCTATGCCTAGGTGCGCAACACCGGCCTGATGTCCTTCCCGAAAATCGTCGTTTTGGCCGTTTGAAACTTGATTACGCATTCTGACTTTTGAGACTTGACGTTTGGGACTGAGTTGGGTAAAAATGAACATATTGGTGACTTGTAGTGGACTTAATTGGCTAAAATAAACATGTTTAAAAATGTTATGTATGTATATGTGTTTTGTAAGCGGGAAAGTGGTGGATATTTTTGGACATAGAATTTGGGCGCGGAAGCGCTGCCCAAATTTTGTTGGAAAATATGAGACACTTTGGCAAACAAAACATATTCAACATAATAACAATAACATCAACTTTGGACTTTTTGACTAAAACAAAACGACAACCGTTTCGGACTATATTGAACAAAATGGACCTTGACACTTAAAGTTTGACTAAAATTTACTTATATTACATTATAGAACACAAATTTCATCTATTATATATTAGGTATAATAACTTAATATAATAATGACACTTGAACAAATCTTGGTATCCTTAGGCGTTCGGTGATTCCCGGCTCTCATTTCCGACCATTTTTCCAAGTTCTTATCTTCGCAACCCGTGAGTTACACCCCTCCTTACTCTTACCTTTTAAGTACTCTTTTTGGGGAAAACATGAGATCAAACCTTTTGTGAACGATACTTTTTCTTATGAAACTGATGTGTGCACTTAACTTGCGAACGATGCTTATGGGCTAATTGTCTTTGAAACTCTTTTGAATCTTTACTACTATAAACTTATTGAACTATTTTGACTTTTGAACTTATTAAACTATTTTGACTTTTGGAACTCATTGAACTATTTTGACTTTTAAACTTATGGAACCTATTTTGACTTGGAACTTATTTTGACTTGGAACTTATTTTGACTTGGAACTTATTTCGACTTGGAACTTATTGAACAATTGAACTTTGGAACTATTTTGTACGAACTATTTGAACTCTTATGCGAAAAACATTTTACTCTACTTGAACTTACTGGCTCGCTCTCTTTTGAACTAAACTAATCATTGATGCTTGTATACGGACCAACCCTTGATGGAACTATAACATGATCTTAAGTGGTGGATGACTATCTCTCTTTAAAACAAAACTACTTAGTGCCCAGCTACTTTTTGGACTTAGACATACACACTATTAACTACATAGCCGTATAGTAATTATGGGTATCGATACTTAGGAGAGAACCGTTCCTTGCTTAGATGGCAGTCTAAGTACATATTACTAAGAACTTGAACAACTTCCCGTAGGATAGGCGGGAAGAGGGGCCTCACGGTTGAACAATCGGATTAGTGTGAACACTTAAGTTATAGATGCCAAGAGGTTGATACAAGAAATCTAATTAGTTACCTTTACGCATAAATTTACGAACTTTTGGCGATTATTCCGCAACTACGTTTTGACTAAAACTTGACTCTACTTAGTCTTTACGAACTTAGGGCACCAATTCGCCCGTTACTTGAAACTTCAAAAATATATAAATTTTAAGCGACTTTTCTCCGCTAACCTCCCTTTTGGGAAATCTTTTTACCTTTATATACCTATATTGAACTTTTACGAACTTTAAGCTTATTTTGAATTTCTATTGAAACCATTGATCAACTTATAAACTGTAACTCACTCACTACGTTTTCGTAGTTGACACTTTATCTCATGTTTCAGGAAACTAAGCGTAAGTTATGAAGTGCATCGCTCAGGCGGGTCAAGCTAGTTATGTGAAGAGTAATACGGGAAAAGACCTTTGATACTTGGGAATTTTTACTAAAATACTTTATTATGTATTTGTCGTTTTATACTTACGGATCTTGGTTGTATCTTTCGAACATGGTTACCTTTTTAATTTCAATTTAAATGACTTGAACCGTTGACTTTTGGTATAACTCGTGAAATGATTTTTTGCTCTTCACATTCCGTGGTTCCGCTTTAGCGGGGTGTGACAAGATTATGATGCCTTTAGATTTAGTGTTTCTTTACTTATATGACCTTGGTGGTAGTATAAGGCCCTCGATTAAACACATGTTAACTCTAGTTGAGCCATCAGTGCGCAACCCTCATCACTCACTTTTGAGGGGATGTTATGACCGCTAAATTTTCTCGTACTACCTTAGTTTGACACATTAAGACAGAGAGTTATTGTTGCCTTTTATGTAAGGATCAGGTGTAGATGATTATCTAATGTTTATGCATATATCGTACTTTGCCTATAATTCAAGATATTACTTATTTTACTATTGGTTTAAATATATTTCAAATGGGTCAAAACCTTCAAATTTAATGTTTTTATAAAAATGCGAATAACCCACCAACTTTATGTTGACGTCGTATTTTTAACGCTTTTCAGGAGGTTGAGTTTTGCATCGATTGTGGAGTTACTATTTTTGCCTTGGATTTGTGTGGACTTTCGAAGAGACTAGGCTAGACGTAGTTAGTTTCTATTTAGGCCACAAACTTATCTTATATTGATTTATTTTGTATTGTTGTAACTCCTAAACTTCATTTAATGTAAACTTATTGTTGTAGTATTTATTCGATGCAATACTTGGTCTTCTGATACCTATTTTACTTTACACCTCGGGTTTCCGTCTGAGCGGGGTGTGACAGATTAGGTTGAGAAGGATTAGGTTAAAAGAATGACGTGGCAACACTAACCGGTTAACAAAAGGTAGCAGGTAAACGAAGTTATCGAATTGAACGATTTTTTGAAGTAAATGTTATAATTTAAAATTTTTATTCTACTAAAATGATGTATTTAAACACAATATTTGTATAATTACACAAATGAATTTTTTTGAATAATACAATTACTATACAATGTATTTTTTTTCTTTTCCAAAAGTAGTTGATAAATGTTAAAAATAAAATAACAAAGGTATTTAAGGACAAAGAAAGACACCTTAACAAACCTGGCAATTCACTAAAAGAAAAACATATAGTGGATTGTCCTATTTATCAAATAAAGACGAAAAATACCGTCTTGATAATGATATATAACGTTTTATTATTATTATTATTATTATTGTAACACCACACACTATCATATCTTCATCAATCACTCTCGCTTTTCAATGACACTAAAAGCCAAAAAATTTAAAAAAAACTGAAATAAAATAAAATGTCTCAATCATACATCACCACTCCTAATGGAAATATAAAAAAAAAATTGAAAGAAAATGACATTAAAACTTAGGGTAATTTTATCCATTTAAACATATGAAAGAAAAAACATAAGTTTTGTAAGAAAACCAAGAAAAATAGATTTCCAAAAGAAGCATAAGCATGGTAAACAATATGATAACAACCATAATAGCAATAACCACCACCCTTTATTTCTTGTTTATTACAACACCACCAAAATCTTACTACCATTCACTCTACATATCTCCATCATTCTCCGATAACGACTCGATATCGCACCATCTCTACACGCTCACGCGTCGTCCTCACCTCGCTGGAACAGAAGCTAACGCCGAGGCGGCTTCCTACGTCTTATCAACTCTTTCCAGTAGTCACGTAAAATCACACCTAGTGGAATATGATGTTTTGCTAACTTACCCCGACTCGCGTTCCTTGACACTCATTCGCCCGTCTCCAGAGCCTACCACCACTTTTAGTCTTGAACAAGAGGTTTATGAAGGTGACCCGTATGCTGATGTGGCAGACCAAGTGGAACCTACATTCCATGCATACGCCAAGTCGGGTAATGTGAAAGGACCCGTAGCGTACGTGAATTATGGGCGTGTTGAGGACTATATTACACTTAAGGAGCTCGGGATTAATATATCGGGTTCTATTGTGTTGGCGAGATATGGGAAGATTTATAGAGGTGACATAATTGAGAACGCATACGACGCAGGTGCAATAGGGGTGTTAATTTATACGGATAGGAAAGATTACGGTGGGGCTGGGGCGGGGTGGTTTCCAGATGCCAAGTGGATGACACCAAGTGTCGTCCAGGTTGGGACAGTGTTTAACGGGGCGGGGGACCCTACAACACCAGGATGGCCTAGTAGTATGGAGGGTTGTGAGAGATTATCCGAGGACGACGTGGAAAAAGCAGGAGATGTTCCACTGATACCATCATTACCGATATCCGGAGCTGATGGTGACGAAATTTTAAGGTCCATTGGTGGGGTGGTTGCTGATGATGACTGGCAGGGTGACCAAGATGCTCCGGTTTATAGGATAGGTCCTGGGCCGGGGATTATAGACCTCACTTACAAGGTAAATGTGTCTATAATACGTATTGCAACTTGCACTATACAAAAAAAAAGGCATAGAATCGTTCAAAAGTGACCGAATATGACCTGTGTCGATTAGTTCTCCAAACGCAATAATCAGTTTTTTCCAAGCCCAATTCTTTGAGAAGCTGTTCTATGCTGCCTCCACCTCGCAATAGTTCATTTTGAATATTTGAACAAGCTTATTTTAATTTTGAACTTTTAACTTGTATTGCAGGCAAAACAAGTCATAAGCACTATTCAGAATGTGATAGGGATAATCGAAGGCGCAGACGAGCCTGATAGGTTATATATTGTTTATTAACTTCCTAAAGTAATAAGATAGGTGAAAAACGAGTTTGTAAAACCGGTCAAAACTCACAAATTATTTAGAGAGATCAAGTTATTGACTCTTTTTTTTATAAAAAAATAAACTTTCTAAATAATTGATATGATACAAATGATCATAAAACCTGTTAGTACAACAAACGTTAATTTATTTAACAAAAGAAAGTAAAAAAGTTACTAACCACCGAGTATCAACTATGTAACAGGCAACCTCTAAGCGCTCATCTCGTTTCCCTTTTATTTACGTTTTCAAGTTTACCTGTTTGGGGCATTAGCACTTACCCTTGCAAATCCTGCAGCAAAAGGAAATAGTTAAATACTTTCTCGGTCCCAAAAACTATTAACTATTTGTGATATAATGTAAGGGATGCTATTTCAATCCATTTATGTATCAATGGGTCAATTCATATAAATATATGATCTATTTCTAATGGGTCAAACAGGTAAATGTAAAATAGTTGGCTAAACAAGAAACGGGTTAAAACAAGCCAGAAGTCTCCCAAATATCGAAATTCTTTTTTGACAAAATTTATATAAGGATGATAATGGTGCTATTTTCATGAGATGGAGGAGGTATCAGTTATAACGATCATTTTATAATGCTGGTGAAGTATATTTGTCAATCATATCAGAAAGTGCACCAAGTAAGAGGTTTGTTTTATGTACAGATTCGTAATCTTAGGAAATCACCGGGATGCCTGGACATTTGGAGCTGTTGATCCCAACAGTGGCACTGCTGCTCTGCTTGAGGTAAATCCATATCGCACGGGTTAAAACGTTAAATAATGTGTTAATTATAGTAAAAAAAAAGTTTATTATTTCACTGATAATCAATACTTTGTGATAAGATGATCCAAAAGGCTTTTATGCATTTTGAATACACTTTGGGTGATTTCTGACCCGTTTGAACTGTAATTAGAACCAGTGCTGAATGCTGATTGTCACATAATATTCAGGTTGCCGAAAGATTAAGGAAGATGCAGAAACAAGGTTGGAAGCCTCGAAGAAGTATCATATTTTGCAACTGGGACGCAGAGGAATATGGGCTGGTCTCCATCTGTCTTACACTACACATGCTATTTTGGAAGAGAAGTAAAATCGTTATAAGTTTTATATGT
This sequence comes from Senecio squalidus, assembly GCA_910822075.1. NCBI lineage: Eukaryota > Viridiplantae > Streptophyta > Magnoliopsida > Asterales > Asteraceae > Senecio > Senecio squalidus. The sequence goes on from CAJVGC010000590.1 coordinate 45,021,897, forward strand.
TGACTTTTCAGGTTGGATCGACGGAGTGGGTTGAAGAAAACCGAGAAATGTTAGCAGCCAAAGTTGTTGCTTACTTAAATGTTGACATAGCAGTTTCTGGAGCCGGATTTCAAGCCTCTGCAACTCCACAACTTGATCAATTAATCATAGACGCTACAAAACAGGTAATCTAAATGTTTTTATGTAAATATTAAAAGTGTGACTTAAGTAATCTAAATCTAATAAACTGTGAAAATTACGGAAGCGTTTGCTCTATCAATCAGATGGTACCTCGTAAATCGGCTCATGCAAAAAACTACATTAAAATTATAATATAAAGTTTCTCTACTCGTAGTTAACTCACTAATTATTTACAACGGAATTAGAAAGTGTTTCAACTTTGAACCTGTACAAGTTACCAGTTGTGACCCGTTAGCCAACCCACCCAATTTGATCACACATTTCCTTTTGCTAAACCCAAAGTAGACTCCATAGAAGTACAGAGACAAAAGGGAAAGTGAATTTGCATTCACTTACTCTTACCACCCCCTTTCCTTCGTTTCCTTTGTTATTTCTATTTGCTGGCACATTGTGATTCTTTAATCACTACATAAATTCAAACAAATTTTTTTGAAGGTTCAAGATCCAGACAACTCGTCACAAACAGTCTACGAATCATGGATACAAAATACCAATTATCCTGAGGTAAGAATTTCAGAACTATTTTTCTGCCCTCTCGAGTAGTTCATCAAATCGGTAGAGAAAAATGTTAAGCCGATATAGATCGATTTTTTAAACAAAGGTATACTGTTAAAAACATGGATTTGTACCTAATATTCTGACAAGAACTTGGTGAAAAAAAGATTGGACGACTAGGAGGTGGGGGATCAGATTATGCAGCCTTTGTACAGCATATTGGTGTTCCTGCAACAGACATATCTTTTGGAAACGGTAAGTTACAATATCTTTGTATAAACGTATCAGCTTTTTACGTGGGCAGTAGTCACGAAAGCCAACTTTTTGTTACTTATTACATGCTTTCATATACAACATGGAAAACTACTTACAACAGGGAGTTCTCGGCTACTAAAATAAATTCAAATCAAGAATACAATTTAACTGCACATTTAATCCGCCAAGTCCTTTTTGTGTTTCCTTTACTAAATAAAACACACTAGAAGTTACTCATGATTGATATGCACCATTGGCATATTAACATTGATGATGGTAAGAACAAATACTCCGTCCCAAAAATTTATTATCCCCGGACAAGAATTTCACGGTATAAAAGTGCAATCATTACACTATGCAACCAATAAAAAAGTTATCTTTACCATTTAAAAGCATTTTGATTGGTGGAATTTAGAAATGGGCAATATTTTTTGGGACAACCCAAAATCAAAAAAGATGGACAACAAGTATGGGACGGAGGGAGTATATAAACAGTTTTCATATCATATTAGTCTTTTGTATTGGCAGTTCAAAGCACAATCTGTTTATATATATTTCTAACATATGGTTGAGGAACACATTACAAATTTAAAGGACCAGAGACTACTTGAATGCTTTCTTGCAGGCTATCCTGTATACCACTCAATGTACGATGACTTTGTCTGGATGAGCAAGTTTGGAGACCCAATGTTTCGTAGACATGTAGCAGGTATGATATGTGTATTCTAAGTTCTATCTAACTGTATATCACAACTTTCAGGCTTCAAATGCTGTGGTTTAAATTTCACTTAGGTTTGATGAGAGGGTGCAAGATGGGTGGGTTTGGTCACAGGTTGAAATGGGTCAGTTTGGGTAATAGGTCGAAACGATCCGGGTCAGGTTGAGTTGACCTGCTAATGCTTAGTTGTCCATCTTTATCAAGATTATCTAAATCATTGATTGTATGATTAAGGCAGTTGTTTGCATTACAAAATATACTTGGGGCGACTTTGAACACGGTCGACCCTTCCCCTCTAAGCTACTTATTTAATAAAAACAACTTGAACACAACCTAAACTGATATATTTTTATGAAAATAGATCAAAATTACCACTTCTAGCGTCTAACAATAATGCTTTTGGAGAATATTTAAATTTCAGAACTATCTATACATTTATAGGAATTTCAAACTAGAACAAAGGGTGGTAACATTTTCCTTGTTTAACCTTTTATTAGTAGTTTTAACTTAAAAATAATTTACAACAGCGGCAAGCATTTGGGGTTTAGTAGCTCTTCAGCTTGCAGATGACGAAATACTGCCATTCGACTATAACTCCTATGTATATGAGCTACAGGTATCTTTAAAGATCTTAGGCAACAATCGTTGAACATATCAAACCAATTTATATAAATACTCCCCAGCAGTTAGAAAATATGGCAATGCATCTCATAATGTTAATATTATTCATACAGAAAAGTGCGGAAGACTTGAACACTGAATTGTCAGATAAAAATATAAGCCTCGGGCCCTTGTTCAAATCCATCAAAAAAATGAAAAGATCAGCCATACAAATAAATGGTGAAATCAAGGTACACCTCTCGGTTTTACACTGCTTATCCTAGACATTTCTGATAGGAAACTATCTTTGCAACAGAAAAACCGCTCAAACTTGCAAAAAAAACTTCAACAAACCCTCCAAAAAGTTCAGTTAAAAGACATGTTGGCGTTATTTTTTCCGTGGTACTGATAAGATTACCTTCAAAATTTATTCTAAAGTTTGAGGGGGTTTTTCTGGGGTAAAAGAAGGTTGGTTAACCCAAGTAGAAATTTAAGAAGGTTGGTTACATTTTTATACAATATTCCCGTAATTGTCTCTGCAAGCTTGTACTAGAATGAAAAGGCATAAAAACAGCTCGAACTTTCAGGAAATAAAAGAAAATAAAGGTTGGGGATTCAAGTGGAAGAATGAAAAATGGAAATTAAGAGAAATGAATGACAGGCTGATGATGGCAGAACGAGCACTTACAGATAGGGACGGACTCTCTGGAAGACCTTGGTATAAGCATCTGGTATACTTTCTTTATCCACCTGCATGGAACAACCATGTTTCTCTGCTGCAACAAATTTATGCATTGGTTGATTCGCGTTAAAAAGTTTCCCACAATGTATTCTTAAACACCAATCATTATGGATCTAAATCATAATAATAATTAAAAACATTCCATCATTATTGAAATGGTGCAACACATTATCTAACAATGGTAATTTCTACATCAGATTTATGCTCCATCGAAGCACAATGATTATGGATCTAAATGCTTCCCAGGAATAGATGATGCCGTTGAAACTGCAAAGATCCTCAACACTGAAGACTCGTGGAGTTCGGTACAGCATGAAATTTGGAGAGTCTCCAGAGCAGTTACACAGGCATCCCTAGTTCTCCGTGGTCAACTAACATGAAATATTAGTTTGTTGCATCATCTACAAGTCCACTTTCATCCTATCATGTTAACATATAAGGACTTGTACATAACTCTTGTTATAATTCAGATTCTTATATCTGTGTCTTCACCAAAAGTGAAAGTTGTAACCAGACCACGTCAAATGAGGAGCGTTTGATCCCTGACTAGAATATTTACAACCCACCCATTTGCACATCTAAAACCTGTACACTTTTTCCTAAAGCTACAAACCGGTTTATGAAAAAATTATAGGCCAGGACAATATTAAAGAAAAGTTATGTAGGATTGTCTTTTTATAAAATAAAACCGAAGAGACCTTGATAATGTTTTATCACGCCACCATTATTGCTTATAAAAGTAACATCTTTTAGCAGTAATAACATTTTATTCTCCTCTGAATCACCTGTGCAACATTATTCTTTAAACAGAAATAATAATAAACATATATTTTATACAGATCATGGGCCGATCTATGTAACGATCTATGTAAATGGGTCGACCAATTAGATCACTTAGTGTCCTACTTTTGAAGCCGTCCGATCATATTATTGGAACGCATGGGGTAAGATATGGGTCAAGACATAACCCATTGAGAGTCCAGTGTGGCACATGTGAATTATGGACGTGTAGACGACTACACAAAACTTGAAGAGATCGGAATTATACATACAAAATACATTTACTGTATTCTTTCCTCACAATCACATAGGATCAGAGCCTCCTTAAAAAATACTGTGTTTTTTTTACATACATAAACAACAGATGCACAGTTGTAGGTAAACACTGCTAATACATTTCTATAAAACATTAAACGGTCTTAGCAAACATGGTGCAGGCTTCAAAAATGGGTTTCGATTTTTGTAATAATATTTTCATACACTGTATTTTGTGGCATGGTACAATGTCTAATAAGAACCCTCCAAAGATAAATAAAAGAAAATGAATGATGCATGGGTGGTTGTTTGGATTTTTTTTGTTTCTATCACAATTTACAACTACAGTAACTCCAAAATCGATGTAATGAAGTAAGTGCAAATTTCTTCCTGACATCCTAATCAGAACTGGAACTGCCACCACCACCAATTTCTTCTCCTAGCGCTACCCCGAGTAAGGCTGCCCCGACTCCGGCTCCGATATCGAGCAAGGCTCCCCCTATGCCTTTCTTTTTTTTCTTCTTCTTTTTCTTATCTTTTTTATCCTTTTTGTCTTTTTTGTCCTTGTGGTCCTTGTCCTTGTTTTTATCCTTCTTCTTTTCCTTCTCAACACCGTTAGGAGGTGGCATTTGGCCAGCTGGTTGTTGTGGCGGGTACCCGTTATAGCCAGGATCATATTGTGGTGGTTGGTTTGGTGGGTAGGGCTGCGGGGGATATTGGTTTGGGTATGCTCCGTTTGGTGGGTAGGCTTGCGGAGGATATGAGCCGTTTGGTGGTGGTTGGTTCGGGTATGAACCATTTGGTGGAGGTGGCTGCTGTTTGGTGGGATCAGCCATGGTTATCCCCTCTACCAAAAACAATTACTAGATTTTTGGGTTCCTTTTTATAGTAAGAATCGACCCATGAATTTGTGTTGAAATAAATAGAAAAAGGTTGTGAATATGAGATAAGTCAGGAGAAACCTCTAGTTTTACTCCCTCCCACTCATGTTTTTCTAAATTTGAAAATGAAGAAGATTATAGAGACACCCGTAGAGATGATATAACGCCTTCGCTCATTTTAAAACGCAAACCAAGGACCAAATACTTACACAACATCCTAAAGCCACTATCCTACCTTTAATCTTTAAGTGCCTTGACCGAAAACTCATCAAGAAACCAGCTCTATTCATCTCTACGGCTTTGATTCTATTGAGTAACACGTGATTTATGTTGAAAATTAATATATTGTGTTATTAATTTTAATAGTAGGTTGAATATTTAAATTAAAAGAATAAAGATTTGTTTATTAAATTAATTTTTGAATGGGAACTAGAGAATGGTGGGGTTTTATAAACTCACGTATATATATATTGAGATATCTATTGAGACATTTGATAATTTGAAAATATATATGATAATGTACATGTGTTTTAAGTGGCATAAAACACTTGACTATGTAAATAACAGCTAATTACTTAGTCTAAGATATCATTGAGATTTTGAAGAGTGGAGGTTTAAAATCAGGAGAAATCCCTGATACTTTGGTGATCATGAAAACAACGTGTAGATTTTGAGTTTCAAATATACAGTTTTCTAATTATAAATAGAGGTGTGAAGCTCTATTCCAAAGTGTACCAAAAATCAAGCAATCTTTTCTTTCTCTTTGTGAATCCAATCCATTCTCTGGTTAATTTATTCTCTACAAACCTCTTGTGTATTTCGGTTTATTGTTTCGCTTACAATAACACCGTAATTGAGACTACATCAATCCTGGGGTGTGCGGTACGAAGGCTTGAAGCGATATTATACGAGCGCCGTAGAAACCTTTTAAGGACAGGGAAATATCACGTGTAGTCTTTTGATTGTTTGTTATTTCAGGTTTCATTTTGTTGCTGTTCGGATTCGAGGTTGCTGTGCTAAATAGTTCCAACAATCTTAAAAGGTTTCTAACTTTTTAACACAAGTGTTTAAGCAATGGAATCCAACTCTATGTCATCAAACCTTCGCATCTTGAATCAAGATTTTGTCAAGCTGGACAAATTCGATGGGTGTAACTACACCCGTTGGGCTGACAAGATGAAATTCGCCTTGATTGTTTTGAAGATTTCTTATGTTCTTGATCCAAAGTTGGCCCCAATTCCGGAGAATCCTCTCCCGGATAAAGATAACAAAGATGATGAAGCGGCAATTACCGAGCTCGAGAAACAAAGAATGCTTCGAAAGGAAGATGAGACCTTATGTTGCGGACACATTAAGAATGCTCTATCCGACAGGTTGTATGATGTTTACGGTCCAATGACCGACCCTCGTGAGTTATGGAATGCTTTGGAGTACAAATACAAAGCCCAAGAAGAAGGTACAAACAAATATTTTCTCTCTAAGTATTTTGATTATCATATGATAGACGAGAAAAATATCTTGGAGCAAGTGCATGAACTCCAAGTTCTCGTGAACAAACTGAAAGCATTGAATATTGTCATTCCTGAGATCTTCCAAGTGGGGGCTATCATTGCGAAACTACCACCGTCGTGGAAAAGTTTTTCAAATAAAATGATGCACAAGTCGGAAGATATCTCTTTGGATGATTTGCTAAAGCACCTTCGAATTGAGGAAGAGGCTAGGATTATAGAAAAGTTTGTTCATCCTAGTTCTAGTGTTCATCATGTTAAAGCATCAAATCACATTAACAAAGGTCCTTGGAACGTTCCATCGAAAGCCAAGTTGGGGGCAAATGGTGGAAAGTTCAAGAAAACCGCACCACCGAAGAAATCTGGTAAGTGTCATGTTTGCGGAGAGATAGGACACTATGCTCGTGAGTGCAAGGATAGGAAATCTGTGAATGGTGATGTGAATGTTGTAAACACCGAGGTTGTCGAAACGGTGGCACATGTTCATCTAGATGATGACACTTTTGCGGCATGATGGTGTGGCTGTGGAATTGTCTTCTGTTGGTTTATGCACTAGAGTCTGGTTCTTCTATTTGAATAAATTCTTTTATATTTATATCGAGGCAGTTGGTTTTTCAATTCTAGGTAATAGTTTTTCAATTCTAGTGTAATCATTTAATCTTGTTTGCTTTGAATTCTAGTGCAACGTATTATTAATAAAAGGTTTTATTAGTTTTGTTTTATGAAATTGATGTTGTACAGTTAATGTTTTCATGATTTGAAGCAAATAATTAAATGGTTCTTATAATATTTTAAAGGATTGCAAAACAATTGTCACACCCCGCCAAAGCGGAAACACGGAATGTGAAGAGCAATAGCATTCGATACACAAGTTTATAATTCCACACCAAGTTGTATTAAAAGAAACATAACCTCAAAGGTTTACAAGTGTTTAAAACATCGTTTGCATATCCAAAATACAAGATAAGTGTTCATAGCCAAGCCACCCGAACCCTTTCCCCTTTCTTGAAGTCATCAGCCCAAAGCATAAGTATCGTCTCCAAAGCTTACTCATTTCCTGAAAATACGAGTCAAGTGTTAACTACGGGAGACGTAGTTAGTGAGCTACAAAGTTTAAGTATTTAAAGCGTTGACGCATAGCAATGCGTAAAGTATAAGTAATCAAGTTTCGACGCATAGCAATGCGTAAAAATATAGCATTCATGTAGTTGTCGCATAAGCATGCGAAAAGTATAGCATTCAAAGAGTAGTCGCATAACCATGCGTAAAGTATTGCTTTCGAAAGATTGACGCATAGCAATGCGTAAAGTTTAGTTTTCGTGTTCGTAGGCATTGACCACATAGCGCGACTATGTGACAATCCTAGTATTGCCCAATGATCGTTGCTAAGCCTGAAGCCTACCCATTTAGTATCATGCACCTTCGTTATAGGTCGTTGCGGTGAGGGTCAATCTACCCTAATAGCGCTATCCATATCTACTAACGGTCCTTTCCAAAGGGATTAATAGCAACTAATGTCCTTTGTAGTTTTCGGGAGTTTTCAATGGTTTCTCACGTCCATGTTGTACAAAGTCCGCAACATGACGATCGATTGTTTTAGTCATTGGAAAATATAGCTTTCGTGTCCTCGACATTGTTGGCAAAACCCTCAACAATGCCGGCAAAATAGTTATTCGTTTTAGTATTCGTTATCAAAGCATTTCATAGTAGCATTCAAAATACATAAGTGTTTTCGAAATAGCATTGAGTATCAAATCGTTTTCAATATAGTTTTCGAGTATCAAAGCGTTTCACAATAGTTTTCGAGTAACGAAGCGTTTTACTATAGTTTTCGAGTAACAAAGCGTTTCACAATAGTTTTCGAGTAACAAAGCGTTTCACAATAGTTTTCGAGTAACAAAGCGTTTCACAATAGTTTTCGAGTATCTAATAGTTTTCGTTTAGCATTCAAGTAGTAAAGTGTTTTTCAGCTTAAATATAGTTAAGCCTAAGACTCGCATTTCACCCCAAAAAGTATTAAAAACGTTTAAAAGAGTAGGGGTTTGTAACTCACTGTTTGCGAAGATTTCTAGCGTGCTCGGAATTGCTCGAAGGTGCTTGGAATCACCGGAATCCTATTTTATACCAAGTTTGGCGTAAGTAACATTAGTTATTAGTTCATACTATCGTTAGTCAACGAGATGCTCATGTTATAAGTGTTTGTAATTAGTTTTACAAAGATCGGGCAGCGCTTCCGCGCTATAGTTCTAAATCCAATTTTTGACACTTTCCCGCTTACAATTTTTATAACACTAATTATATTAATTCATCAAGCATATTAATATGTTAACATGTCCAAATAGTCATTTTATACTCAAGTTTAAGCTTATTACAGATTCTTTAACACGGTTTTAAGTAATAAGCTCTAGATCACGTCTTATACCGAAAATGAAAATTTTTCTGCAATCTGATCGTCGAATGCGCCGCATTCATATGACATACAGCTTTATGGTGAAAATCGTTTTTGTGGTGAAAATCGTTATTTGATGGTAGATTTCGACATGCAATAGTTAAAACATCAAAATACTTGATAGTTTACAGTTTTTCTTGGATCTTTAACAACAAAATCAAAGATCTAAACATCCATTTCATAAAAACCCATTTTATTATGTAAATCTCCTTAAATCTTTATAAAAATGTGTTTTTGTGTGTTTGATCTTACATGCAACGATTTATCATTGTAAAAATAGAAGATTTAAGAGTTTTTACCGAATAGAGATAGATGGATAATGATATATTGGAGATCCTAGCTTCAAATGGGTGAAAAATGTGTTCTTGACCCGTAAGATGAATGCTTCTTCCTTCTTCTTGATTATGAACGATTTTAGGGTGTTGTTTTGATGATTTTGTTTTGCTAAATGGCTGTGATTTTGAGAGTATATGAACTAGAGAGAGGGAGAGTGATGAATAAAGTGTGAGTAGGTGTGTGTGTTTGGTGTTTAAATGAGAGAAAATGAGTATGTTTGTGTATGTGTTTGTTGTTTATTAAAACAAGACTTGTAGTGGTGTTAGGAGTTAAAAATACTAGACCACTTAGGCCTTTTGACATGGTCAAAACCGGAGTTTTGAGTTTGGGTTCGTTTTAGATAAGTTGTAAAAGCTTACAAAATTGCTGATCTGCACCCCAAATGCGGCGCATAAGGCCCTTATGCGCCGCATTTGGGTGTTTTTCGGGGATTTTCGTTTTTCGTTTGTGTTATCGTTAAGCATCTTCGTTAGTTGGAAGTTTACGATTTGTTTTGAGATGAACTTAGGCAAGTTCATTATATGTTTTCTTGGTCTTAGGATTCATTTAATGATTTGATTCCAATTTCCGGCTTCGATTCCGAGACACACATGTATAAAAGTTTAAGTAATGCAAGCCTACGTCAAAAGTTTTTGTATGAGTTACATCGAGCTTAGCTTAAGGAGTCATGTTTACGTAACCACGTAACACATAAAGTTAGTTATAACAAGTAACAGATATACGTATCGAGGATAAATGTTAGCGTTCTCGATCAGAGTTTTGACGGTTGTCACATTCTCCCCACGTTGAAAGAATTTTGTCCCGAAATTTCAACTTGTGGTATTCGTTGTGGGAGAAGTGAAGAGGTGAGGATACTTAAGCATCAATTGGTCCTCTCGTTCCCAGGTATATTAGGGGCTACGTTTTGCGTTCTATCGCACCCTCACTATTGGGATTTTACTGTGTCTTAGTTTCTTAGTTTCGCGATCTTTGATTTCAATCGGTTCCTCGACAAATTGGAGCTTTTTCGTCTAGTTGTACTTCTTCTAAAGGTGTGATAAGTGTTTCGTCCGATAAGCACTTTTCAGTCTCGAAGCATGAAAAGCGTTATGTATGTTACCGAGCTCTTGTGGTAGCTCTAAACGATACGCAGCTGGACCTACTCTTTCGAGTATCTCGAATGGTCACACGTATCTTGGGCTGAGTTTTCCATGTTTTTCCGCGGCGTATTGCACCTTTCCAAGGTGACACCTTAAGAATTACTTTGTCATCATTTTGAAATTCTAAGTCTTTTCTGCGCACATCCGTGCAAATCGTTTGACGACTTCTAGTAGTCTTATTCGTTCCTTTATCGTTGTGATCTATCAATCATTTCTTGTACTATATCAATGCTAATTAGTCGTCGATCTCCTGGTTCCAACCACACACTGGAGATTCGCACTTCTTTCGTAAAGAGTTTAAAAGGCGTATACGATAATTATTGTTATAGGAGAATCCTGTTAGTGGTATATGGTTATCATGACTTCCTCCAAAGTCAATAACACATGCTTAGAATACCATATAAGATTTGTATTGTAAGCTCGCTTTGACCATCGGTCCGTGGATAGTAAGCCGTGCTTAAGTCCAATCGTGTGCCAAACGACTCTTGGAATGCCTTCCAAATTCTGGAAGTGAAGCGAGTATCTCTATCCGAGATGATTGACATGGGTATTCCGTGACGTGTCACTACCTCTTTGATGTATATTTGGACAAGTTTTTCTACGTTAAAACTTTCCTTAATGGGAAGGAAGTGTGCTGACTTCGTTAGTCGATCTACTATAACCCAGATCATGTCGTTACCTTTTGATGTTCGAGGTAACTTTGTGACGAAGTCCATTGTGATTTGCTCCCATTTCCCCTCGGGAATTTCGGGTTGTTGTAGTAATCCGGATGGCTTTTGATATTCGGCCTTCACTTTCGCACAAGTGAGGCATTTCTCTGCGTACAAAGCGATATCTCTTTTCATACCGGGCCACCAGTAATGTTCTCTTGAGATCTTTGTACATCTTTCTCGACCCTGGATGAATGGAATATCGTGTTCGGTATGCTTCATCCATAACGACCTTCCTCAAATCGTTAGTCGTAGGAAACCAGGCTTGGTCCTTAAAGTAACAGACATCGTCGCTCTTCCTTACAAAATCCTTGTCGTGCTTGTGCAAGGTTTCGACCTTTATGTTATCTGCTTTCAAAGCCTCATGTTGGGCATTTGCTACACGCGTCCTCAAGTCGGGTTTAAGGTAAATTCCTAATGCACGCACTCGTGCCGTCTGTTGCCCTTCTTTCCTACCCGAGGCATCTGCTGTGACGTTTGCTTTGCCAGGGTGATACCTAATATCGCAGTCGTAGTCGCTAAGGATTCCAATCATCTCCTTTGCCTCATGTTGAGTAGTTTCTGATCTCGTAGGTGTTGCAGACTCCTATAGTCCGTGGATACTGCGCATTTGGTTCCGTAGAGGTAATGTCTCCAAATTTTGAGGGCCAAAACTATCGCTCCTAGTTCTAAGTCATGCGTAGCGTAGTTGACCTCATGTTTCTCAAGTTGTTGCGATGCGTAAGCTATGACCTTATTTCGTTGCATCAATACACAACCTAATCCTAGGTTAGATGCGTCCCAATATACTACGAAGTCTTTGTTTCCCTCAGGAAGAGTTAGAGTTGGAGCATTGCGCAGTTTTGTTTTCAGGATATTGAAGGCTTGTGCTAGTGCATCTCCCCAGTTGAACTTCTCGTTCTTTTGAGTTAACTTTGTTAGGGGTTTAGCTATCTTTAGAGGAGTCTTGAATGAGTCGTCGGTAATAACCAGTTAGTCCTAAAATTCGCGGATTTCTGTCGGACTTTTGAGAGTTTCCAAATTCCGTATAGTTCCGATATTTGATGGATCAATGTGAATTCCGGATCCATTAACTACGTGTCCGAGAAATTTGACTTCACGCAGCCAGAATTCACACTTTGAAAGCTTCGCGTAAAGTTGTTGTTCCTTGAGTAATTCCAATAACAGTTTTAAGTGCTCCGCGTGATCTTCTTTGGTACGTGAGTAGATTAAGATGTCGTCGACGAATACAAGGACTTGGTGATATCCAGACCTTAAGTCGATCTTTGAAAAGTATGTCGCGCCTTGTAGTTGATCGAAAAGGTCATCGATTCGTGGAAGAGGATATCGGTTCTTGACGGTTAGTTTATTCAATCCTCGGTAATCAATACACATGCGGAACTATCCATATTTCTTCTCAACGAATGGGATCGGCGTTCCCCATGGTGATAAGCTTGGTCGGATAAATCCTTTATCCAATAGTTCCTGAACTTGGTTGGATAATTCCTGCATCTCAGTCGGAGTTAGTTGGGATGGCGTCCTTGCCACTCGTGTTGCTCCAATAATTTATTCGTTTCTAAACTCTACTTACCTCAGGGTGGTAGTTCTAGTAGCTTTTCGGGTAATGCCTCCGGATAGTCTCTAACTATAGGTATATCCTTAAGGTCTGCTGCTTTTGCTTGTTTGTCCTTTACGTTTATTAACGATGTAAAGCAGCCCTTATTCAAGTATTTGCGCGTTTTCATCATCGGTATAAGTTTCGAAGTTTGCCCCGACCTATCTCCTTGTACTATTAATTACTTCCCATCTTCTAACAGCATCCTAATCGTCTTATCTAAGCAAAATATTTTCGCATCTTGAATGGTCAACCAATTCGTTTCTATTACTGTGTTAGAGCTGCAACTACTCGGGGGTCGTATCTCGCTTCCTCAGTTCGTATAACGAAGGCTCTAACTCGTATGATGCTCGGGATGCCAAAGTTGTGTTGAGTATCGAGTTAATGTTTAAGTTTACTTAATGGACTAGTAATAGCTCGGGCGAGTCACTGGGAAATACTTCCGGTACTCCCTTACTACTAATCGGTTTCCTTGGGCACCTTCTTGGTTAAATTGCAACGAGCTATTACCTTGGTTGTGAGTGTTTTTCGGGTGTAAGGTTTAGCCTTGCCCTTTCCATGTCGCCTTGCGTGAATAAGGTCTTATTGTAGAGCAGGTGTTTAGATGATTTCCTTGCAGAGACATGACTTCAACATGTTTGACAAATAGCTATTCCGTGGTTTATCGTAATCATAAGAATGTGATCATACCTTCGTGATGATCCTTCGTTTTAGGGTATGCTTCCAAAACCTACCTTGTTTTGAAGTCACCTTAGATTTGTATTCAAGTCTAGGAATCCACACTGACCAACGATTCCCCAATTAAGTTTGCGATATCCTTGCGATTTCATAAATGCTAGTCCTTTAATCGAGTACCATCAATTATTGTACATTATTTCGCATGATTATAATGTCACTAAATGAAAGTAAGGTATGCGGCATACATGTTTATGCTACGGGCATATCATGCGATTTAGATTAAGAATTCGTGTCGACCGAAGATTACTATATTGGGTGTACTAAGGCGAGCGAGCGATAACAGTGATTTTCAAAACTCTTTCGTGTAGCAATTCCACAACTAGCATCGCGTTGTCTGGACTGCCCTAAGTATCGTTCATTTGGAATGAAGTATGTCGAGTGATAGTTTGTGAATACGAGTGTCATGATACATCGGCTTCTGGATCATTTCTGGAGATCCGTAAACTTGTCGCGTTAACCCATCATGTCTTCCAGTGTCAATTCTTAGTTATCGGATATCTTGGGTGCATCACTTAGTATGTCGAGTTGTAACTGCACTCATGTGTCTTATGTGGGGATACTTCCCAGTTGCCATAAAAGGGTATCGCGTAACGATTAGCGGAGTAAAGTGTATACGGTGCTGATAGTCGAGAATATGTTGCGTGTACGGTGTTTATAGTTGAGAATGTGTTGTCTCCTCCTAATGGATGAGGGATATAGTCGGCATGGGACAATATAAACCAGTCCAGATCCGAGTCGTTATACGGTAATGTAATAGTTTACGATGGTGTTAGCTCAACTCTCCTGTACCTCAACAAGGTATCGCAATGTATATCGAGTTCGTAGGAAAATGTGAGTTCTCAAGAGTATGCGTGGGGTATCTACCTCGTCGTCTGAAGTGATTGTATTCGTACTTTCGTCGCATCGTAGAAAAGTATATGGGATCAATTTCCCACTAAGTCTTAATGTCATCTTAGCATCATTCTAAAGCGTAAAGCGTTTCGTTGTCTGACATAGCTATCTATTTCCCTCTCGACTTACCCTAAATCGGTAACGAGTTATTTCGAAGATACGGCTCATGTTAGTGTTAGTAATAAGCTGAGCACATAGAGTATCTTAAGTATAGCATCTAGGTCTGTGTGGGTCTGACTTCAAGAATTCCCGGGGAGGTTCGTTTAATGTTTACCAATCCCGTTCTCGCATAATTTAGTCCAAATTATTCATAGGTGATCAGGCTACGAATAATTCAAGTTAAACAATGCTTTCACGTTTTGGTTAAATAAAATCTTTCGTTTTAGAAACTGGTTATAGTTTGATTTTTGAAAAATTGGTATTCACTATAACCTTGCGCTCTGATACCAAGTCTGTCACACCCCGCCAAAGCGGAAACACGGAATGTGAAGAGCAATAGCATTCGATACACAAGTTTATAATTCCACACCAAGTTGTATTAAAAGAAACATAACCTCAAAGGTTTACAAGTGTTTAAAACATCGTTTGCATATCCAAAATACAAGATAAGTGTTCATAGCCAAGCCACCCGAACCCTTTCCCCTTTCTTGAAGTCATCAGCCCAAAGCATAAGTATCGTCTCCAAAGCTTACTCATTTCCTGAAAATACGAGTCAAGTGTTAACTACGGGAGACGTAGTTAGTGAGCTACAAAGTTTAAGTATTTAAAGCGTTGACGCATAGCAATGCGTAAAGTATAAGTAATCAAGTTTCGACGCATAGCAATGCGTAAAAATATAGCATTCATGTAGTTGTCGCATAAGCATGCGAAAAGTATAGCATTCAAAGAGTAGTCGCATA
Source organism: Senecio squalidus (assembly GCA_910822075.1). Classification (NCBI taxonomy): domain Eukaryota; kingdom Viridiplantae; phylum Streptophyta; class Magnoliopsida; order Asterales; family Asteraceae; genus Senecio; species Senecio squalidus. The sequence continues at coordinate 45,037,067 of CAJVGC010000590.1, forward strand.
ACCATGCGTAAAGTATAGCTTTCGAAAGATTGACGCATAGCAATGCGTAAAGTTTAGTTTTCGTGTTCGTAGGCATTGACCACATAGCGCGACTATGTGACAATCCTAGTATTGCCCAATGATCGTTGCTAAGCCTGAAGCCTACCCATTTAGTATCATGCACCATCGTTATAGGTCGTTGTGGTGAGGGTCAATCTACCCTAATAGCGCTCTCCATATCTACTAACGGTCCTTTCCAAAGGGATTAATAGCAACTAATGTCCTTGGTAGTTATCGGGAGTTTTCAATGGTTTCTCACGTCCATGTTGTACAAAGTCCGCAACATGACGATCGATTGTTTTAGTCATTGGAAAATATAGCTTTCGTGTCCTCGACATTGTTGGCAAAACCCTCAACAATGCCGGCAAAATAGTTATTCGTTTTATTATTCGTTATCAAAGCATTTCATAGTAGCATTCAAAATACATAAGTGTTTTCGAAATAGCATTGAGTATCAAATCGTTTTCAATATAGTTTTCGAGTTTCAAAGCGTTTCACAATAGTTTTCGAGTAACAAAGCGTTTCACAATAGTTTTCGAGTAACAAAGCGTTTCACAATAGTTTTCGAGTATCTAATAGTTTTCGTTTAGCATTCAAGTAGTAAAGCGTTTTTCAGCTTAAATATAGTTAAGCCTAAGACTCGCATTTCACCCCAAAAAGTATTAAAAGCGTTTAAAAGAGTAGGGGTTTGTAACTCACTGTTTGCGAAGATTTCTAGCGTGCTCTGAATTGCTCGAAGGTGCTTGGAATCACCGGAATCCTATTTTATACCAAGTTTGGCGTAAGTAACATTATTTATTAGTTCATACTATCGTGAGTCAACGAGATGCTTATGTTATAAGTGTTTGTAATTAGTTTTACAAAGATCGGGCAGCGCTTCCGCGCTATAGTTTTAAATCCAATTTTTGACACTTTCCCGCTTACAATTTTTATAACACTAATTATATTAATCATCAAGCATATTAATATGTTAACATGTCCAAATAGTCATTTTATACTCAAGTTTAAGCTTATTACAGATTCTTTAACACGGTTTTAAGTAATAAGCTCTAGATCACGTCTTATACCGAAAATGAAAATTTTTCTTCAATCTGATCGTCGAATGCGCCGCGTTCATATGACATACAGCTTTGTGGTGAAAATCGTTTTTGTGGTGAAAATCGTTATTTGATGGTAGATTTCGACATGCAATAGTTAAAACATCAAAATACTTGATAGTTTACAGTTTTTCTTGGATCTTTAACAATAAAATCAAAGATCTAAACATCCATTTCATAAAAACCCGTTTTATTATGTAAATCTCCTTAAATCTTTATGAAAATGTGTTTTTGTGTGTTTGATCTTACATGCAACGATTTATCATTGTAAAAATAGAAGATCTAAGAGTTTTTACCGAATAGAGATAGATGGATAATGATATATTGGAGATCGTAGCTTCAAATGGGTGAAAAATGTGTTCTTGACCCGTAAGATGAATGCTTCTTCCTTCTTCTTGATTATGAACGATTTTAGGGTGTTGTTTTGATGATTTTGTTTTGCTAAATGGCTGTGATTTTGAGAGTATATGAACTAGAGAGAGGGAGAGTGATGAATAAAGTGTGAGTAGGTGTGTGTGTTTGGTGTTTAAATGAGAGAAAATGAGTATGTTTGTGTATGTGTTTGTTGTTTATTAAAACAAGACTTGTAGTGGTGTTAGGAGTTAAAAATACTGGACCACTTAGGCCTTTTGACATGGTCAAAACCGGAGTTTTGAGTTTGGGTTCGTTTTAGATAAGTTGTAAAAGCTTACAAAATTGCTGATCTGCACCCCAAATGCGGCGCATAAGGCCCTTATGCGGCGCATTTGGGTGTTTTTCGGGGATTTTCGTTTTTCGTTTGCGTTATCGTTAAGCATCTTCGTTAGTTGGAAGTTTACGATTTGTTTTGAGATGAACTTAGGCAAGTTCATTATATGTTTTCTTGGTATTAGGATTCATTTAATGATTTGATTCCAATTTCCGGCTTCGATTCCGAGACACACATGTATAAAAGTTTAAGTAATGTAAGCCTACGTCAAAAGTTTTTGTATGAGTTACATCGAGCTTAGCTTAAGGAGTCATGTTTACGTAACCACGTAACACATAAAGTTAGTTATAACAAGTAACAGATATACGTATCGAGGATAAATGTTAGCGTTCTCGATCAGAGTTTTGACGGTTGTCACAACAATTAGGAAAATATGGTTTTCAAAGAAAATGAAACGAATTATATTTTGTAGAAACTGTAGAACTTTTGTTAGCCATATTAGAATAATCATTAGTATGAATAATGATATATTCATGCATTATGTCACCATAATATCAATTGGAGATCAAAATGTAAAGTTTTTGATATAGAAATATGATATTAAAAGAATATGAAAAGTATTATCCAATTGTAGTGGATATGATGAGTTCTCATATTTAAATATATAAATCATAATACCAAAGGAGTGGAATATGATAAAATTATATGGCAGATTGCACAAAAAAGAATGTTTGTTGTAGCAATATATTGTACAAGAATTGTAGCAACTGGTACAAGTCTTTGATGCGATGTCAATATTAAATGTGTGTTGTAGACTCGTTAAACTAAAACTTGTTGGCTTAAATTTGTGATCATGACTGATCACCATGATCACGGTTTTGACCGACAATTTTGTAATGTATGAATAGGGAATTAAGTACCTATGTTATATACGAGAACATGCATACCATTACACACATGTTTTTCAAGTAATATAAGAAACTTGATTTTGACACTACTTAGTTTCTGACGAGAGACATGGTGAGTGTTATGATAAGAACGATATTTTTGTGACTTATCTAGGAACTCTTTTAAGTCTCTGACGAGAGACTTGTTGGAGGATGTTAGAGACATGGGTCTGAAACCATACATAATTCCTGACTCGGTTGTAGTGCTCCTACTTCACGAGTTTAATGGGTAATAACAAGTCACTAATCGATAGAAGGTGCTATCGCTAAATCGAACCATGTAATATAGATAGTACGACGTTGTCGAGAATAAGGATGAGATTATACTCTTAACAAAGCTTTAGAGACGTCTTAGCAACGAAGACGTTAGATAAGTTTTCCCTATATAACCTAGGGGTGGTGCCGCCTTGAATAGAGAGTCGTGGTTTCTCTCTTAAAGGGTTATGAATCAGGATTACGCGCATGGCCATATTCGCGCTAAAGTGAGAATACACAAGCATACATGGAAGTGCGTATGTATTCACCGGTAAGATCACAAAATTTGGTTTAATCTTCGGACACCATTATTTTATAAGATTTGTGGTTTAATCTTCGGACACCATTAAATCGATCTTACTTTGTGTATGCATATTAAAAGGGTTTAATCTTCGTGACACCTTGTTGCATGACATGTTTGAGTAAGTAGAGAAATTATTCAACCTGGTGGGGGATTGTTGAAAATTAATATATTGTGTTATTAATTTTAATAGTAGGTTGAATATTTAAATTAAAAGAATAAAGATTTGTTTATTAATTTAATTTTTGAATGGGAACTAGAGAATGGTGGGGGTTTTATAAACTCACGTACATATATATTGAGATATCTATTGAGACATTTGATAATTTGAAAATATATATGATAATGTACATGTGTTTTAAGTGGCATAAAACATTTGACTATGTAAATAACAGCTAATTACTTAGTCTAAGATATCATTGAGATTTTGAAGAGTGGAGGCTTAAAATCAGGAGAAATCCCTGATACTTTGGTGATCATGAAAACAACGTGTAGATTTTGAGTTTCAAATATACAGTTTTCTAATTATAAATAGAGGTGTGAAGCTCTATTCCAAAGTGTACCAAAAATCAAGCAATCTTTTCTTTCTCTTTGTGAATCCAATCCATTCTCTGGTTAATTTATTCTCTACAAACCTCTTGTGTATTTCGGTTTATTGTTTCGCTTACAATAACACCGTAATTGAGACTACATCAATCATGGGGTGTGCGGTACGAAGGCTTGAAGCGATATTATACGAGCGCCGTAGAAACCTTTTAAGGACAAGGAAATATGCCGTGTAGTCTTTTGATTGTTTGTTATTTCAGGTTTCATTTTGATGCTGTTCGGATTCGAGGTTGCTGTGCTAAATAGTTCCAACAATCTATGGTTACGATTACGCAAGGTCCAAAATGAAAAGAACCAGACGAGAACAAAAACCTGAAACTTAAAGAACCAACTGTATAATACCCTAGTGATTAGAACCTAAATAATGTCATATTCAGAATTAGACATTGTCGCATTCTATGAGCAGCAGCTACAGGGTCAAACGCGTGTCAATAGCTAAATTAAATAACCCAAGGATTTTTGCGTTCTGCTGATATGAATTCAGAAACTAAACAAGTAAGTTCCAATCCATGCCAAGGATCACAACCGCGTTCTTCTGGTGACCAAAACCAACAACATACTGCAATCCCTCAATCAAGTCACCATTCTCAACTTAAATATTTTGACTATACAACTAATGATGAATGCAAATAAGTTCCCCATAAATGCCGTTTGGCGTTTTGAAAATAAATATCTAATTATTGTTACTTGTTTAACCAACAATCCACCATCAATGATCAGATTAACATATGTTTCTTCTCATTATTTAAGCACCAATAAATTGTTTGTATTTATAAATATGTGAGTCTACCGTATTACATATATTGACATTTAGACATTACTATATTTGAACACGTCAAATAAAATGTATGTCTATAAATATGTGAGTCTACGAGATTGCACATATTGAGATTTAGACAATGCGTGTCTATAAATATATGAGTCTACGAGATTGCACATATTGACATTTAGATACGACTATACGTCTATAAATGTGACTATTTGGAACAACTCCCTAAGTCTCTTGGGTCCTTAAATCAATGCTACAAGGTTAGTTGGTTGGTGTTCTTGTTAGTTCTCCTAGCTTTTGGTTTCTTAACCGTAATTTTAACTTGTATTGGGTCAAAACTAGGGTTTGAGTTTGTGTGAAACTTTGGGTCAGGCGGTTTCAGGTGTATGAAATGTCTTCTTCTAACATAGATCAAGTATTCACATGGTTGCTTGACCAAGAGGCCTCTCCTGATTGTCCCACTAGCAAAGTTGTTAAAGGCGCGTCTCATGCTCAAATGCTAGCAGGTTATCACTTTTGTCGGTTTGAGACGTACCTTTTAAATATATGCGTATTTTTTACTACTCGGATATTTCTTACAAAATTTATATATGTTATACATGAAAATATTATTATTTTATATTACTTGATGTTTTAAATGTTGTATTGTTTTCTAAAATTTTTATAGATAGTTATAATGTTATAAATATTATTATTTGTTTTCAACAAATGGTGAGTCTCGTATACATTAGGTGTGCACCTTGAATTGGGTTTCGCGTCTTGGGTTTAAGGAACCCTTGGCGTCCTTATGCACCTCTAGCCTTTGACAACTTTGCCTAGTAGGAATCTGCTACTTCTTCGGAATCCTAGGCGATTGAAAGTAAAGTGTTGGTCTTTCATGGTTTTGCATGTGTTCATGTAAGGTTGATGCCATTTATGAATTGAATAATCTAGGTCTTTTAAAGTAGCTGAAAATTCTCGTGTCTTCTTCATGTCTTTTGAGAGAGAGTATAAATCTAGACTTCATGCAGAATTTTTTATTACTTGCGTTTTTAAGTCTTTTTAACTGTTTTTTCACAGTTTTTTATATCTAACATTTTCCAAGTCTAAAACTAATGAGTTTTATAAAACAATGGTTTTAATGCAATATTTAGTTGTTTAGATGCTAAAATGCTAAGAACATGATGCATAAATAATATATAAATATGTTATTTTTGTGACATATCAGCTACTTTTAATGTTTTCGGCTTTTCTTTATATGTTGGTGATCCGGTGATGAAGCAGACCCGAGGCCGGGTCTTTCTCGAGAGGAGAGGATGATGTTGGGAATAAAAGTCTTTGGGAATAATAACATCATAGATAAAGAGTAATAATGTAAAGAATAATAACATAATCAATGAAGAATAATAGGCTTAAAAGGGAGAAGAAGATAGGTTTCTATATATTTCAAAAATTTACCGTAGTTTCTCTTATAAATTTTAGGATTTTTTTTTTTCATAAAAATTTATTTTATCACAATTAATAAATTCGGTCACTATTTTAGGATTTAGATTTATCTTCGTTCTTTCAATTGATTATTTGTGTTTGGCCCTCGATCTGGCATTACTATATAAGTTATCACATTTGATTTTAACTTAAAATATAGATTTCAAATATAAAATCTGAATTTTAAAACCGTAAAACGTATATGATGTATAACTTAAATTAGACATGAAAATCATTCAAATATCATGTGGTTTTATCAAAAAGCACGTATAATTTTATACCTTAAAATTTCAAACAAGTAAAAAAAGGAAGAAAAAAAAAAAGTTTGTTGTTGAACGTATTATATATCGACATACCATATTAATGAAAAAGGAGAAAGAAAAAAAAGGTCCTCACTAGTTCAATTTTTACGTTAACCATTTTTAATGTTTGGTTCTATATGTTTTTTAGTATTATTTTGTGAATTTTCTTTCCTATTAGGCTTTTATGGCATATTTGAAACACAAATAAAACAAACACTGGTTCCTAATTAACTCCTACAATCATTTTTTTTTTCTTTCGTAAATCCTTTGTATATTGAGAAGCATATCGTAAAAAAAATTCCAGAGGCTCTTAGTTAAAAAACAAAAACATTCATTAGTTACTTGTAAATTTTTTATAAGTAGCCCTGTATTTAAATAACTACCTCCAACTTTTAAGAAATACAGTAAGGTATAAACTTTTAATATGTTAACTCATAAATAAATAAAAAACAATATTGGCATTCTATGAAAAACCATATACCTATATAACATATAGGTATTAGCAATAATGTATATAACATTTGTGACAAATTTACATACACATTATCGTATAAGATAAAACAATCATTTGTATAAATAATTTTATTAAAAAAAAACAAATAGAAATCTAATAACTTTATTTAATTAACTATGTAAGATAAAAAGAAAACAAATGCATATCTCGCTACTTTATATGCTATTTTATTTAAGGGTGATCTTATTGCCACCCCAAATATTTTTTCTAAACATGTTACCCCCCTTTCAAATCGAATCAAATCAATCTTCGATCTTAACTTTTGTAAACCAAAATAATTACGTTCTTTTATCTTTTTTATCACATTAAATATATATTTTCTTTTATGTCATTATTATTATATTATTTTTATTATTTTATTAATCTTATCTTATAATTAAGTTTTACTATTATTATCCTTATTTTTGGAAGTTTTAAGTTTATTACTCTGTATAATTATCATTTTATTTTAGAGTTAATTCCACATAGTAATAATTACTTTTTTTTTAATTGTATCCGTTTGAATGTTTACTTATTAACGATTTAGAGAATAAAAGTTGGTTTCGATTAAACTTTTGAACTTCGTTTTTTTGCCAGATTTTTGAAATCGTTTATGAAATCAAATTTAAATGTTATTTGTGTGCCTTTTCGACATATTTTATTGTCTCGAAACATAATGTTGACAAAAAGAAAAAATTAAGATATAGTAGTAAAAATTGATCAATTTTATAATTATCGATCTCCGTCGTCTAAAACTGTCACACCCCGCTAAAGCGGAAACATGGGATGTGAAGAGCGAGATTGTCATTTGCACAAGTATATAGTTATGTACCAAATTTACATATATAAAACCAACATTGAGTTATACAAAAGTATTATGTTTAAGTTTACATATCGAATTCGAAATAAACATTCACATCCAAACCACCCGAACCATTCCCTATTCTTGAAGTCTCTAGCAAACCGAAAAAAGCAAACCGGCAAAAGCAATCCAACAGTGAGCATCTTCAATCACTTACTCTTTCTCTGAAAATACGAGTAAAATGTCAACTACCAGAATCGTAGTTGGTGAGCTACAATGTGTAGTAAAAACATATAAAGTTTTTGACGCATATAATGTTTGCGTAAAGTGTAAGTATATAAGCTTTGCATATGCGCGTTGTACCAAACTAGGTAATGTGGCATATATTTCAAGTAAGTATAAACATATAGAGTTTTGACGCACATAACGTTTGCGTAAAGAATAAGCATATAAGTTTTATTTATGCGCGTTGTACCAAACTAGGTAACGTGGCATAAAGTATAAGTATATAAAGTTTAGCATATGCGCGTTGTACCAAAACTAGGTAACGTGGCACAAAGAATAAGTATATAAACTTTAGCATATGCGCGTTGTACCAAAACTAGGAAACGTGGCATATAAAGTATAAGTATATGAAGTTTAGCATATGCGCGTTGTACCAAAACTAGGTAACGTGGAATATAAAGTATAAGTATATAAGTTTGCATATGCGCGTTGTACCAAACCAGGTAACGTGGCATATGTTTCAAGTATGTAGGCATCGACCACATAGTGTACGGCTATGTGACGATCATAGTGTTACACAATGCTTCGTTTCTAAGCCTCAAAGTCTACCCAATTAATAATAGTGCATAATCGTTATTTTACGTTGTTGTGAGGGTCTCACTACCCTAATAGCGATATCCACATATTACTAACGGTCCTTTCCAAAGGGATTAATATCAACTAATGTCACTCGGAAGTGTCGGGACTTTTAGTGGTATCACATTGTCATTACCTCAGCGGTGGAACTATCTACATGTGTAAGACAATAAGTGTATGTTGTCATTACCTCAGCGGTGGAATAATCCACATATGTAAGACAATAAGTTTGAGTTTCAAGTATAAAATTATAAGTTTCTAGAGTGTCTATGACAATGTAAGTTCAAGCGTATACAATCCATGTATAAAATTATATAAGTTTCAAACATAGAGTATCTCGGTTGTAAGCATGCAAAACTAGCATGTAACGCTTATAGAATAAGTTTACGATAACAATTGTAAAATAGCATTTAAGAAATACCGTTTGAGTACTCGTATTTTCCCCCAAAAACATGTATAAAATAGTTGAAAAGGGGTTTGTAACTCACTTGCTTGTAATAAATCGGTGTGTGTCGGTATGTCGGAACTCACGTCACGTAGAATCGGAATCAACGAAATCCTAAAATACCAAGTATCGTATAAGTACTTTGTTTCATTTGGTTATAACGTTTTAGTCTTATTTCAATATGTTAAACGTTAATTTGTTCCAAAATACTTAGTTAAATTCATTACAGTTATTTCTGGATAGATACGAGAAATATCGAGCTTAAGGTTACGTTTTACAGCGAATTATATACGGTTTCAGGACCTGATCTCAGTTACGTAGCGTAACTGTAGTTACGCTTCTCAGTTACGTAGCGTAACTGTAGTTACACCGTAAATACTAAGATTTAACCGTAAATGATTTGTAAAAACACGTATTGTATGTAAATGGGTTATAAAACTTCACAAAACAGTAAATTAAAGAGTTTTCTTACCGGAGATAATTTTTTGATGGTGATTTGTTGGAGATTCAAGTTTCAATGTGAAGAAAACGTTTTTGTAACCCAAAATATGTGTAACCCTTTGCTATCCTTGATTATTAGAATGATTTTAGAGGTGTTTATGAGGTGTTTTGTATTGAATTTGGGGCTGTAAATTTAGAGAATTTGAGAGAGAAAGATGTGTGTGTAATTAGGGTGTGTTTTTGTGTTTGTTAAAGTGAGATTTTGAGAGATTTGGTGCTTGTTTCTGTATTTTAGGTTTGGCCACGCGTGAGGACCACAAGAATTGTAACATTGACTCATCAAACATTAGTATGCTAATTACGGTAGCGTAACTATGTAGTTACGTTAGCGTAACTATTCCAGTACGCTAGTTACGCTAGCGTAACTATGTAGTTACGTTAGGGTAACTATTCCAAATACTTACGCCAGTGTAACTGCATAGTTACGTTGCGTAACTGTCGGTTTCTGGAAAATTTTCGTTTTTCGTTATCGTTAAGCATTTTCGTTTGTTTGGAGTTTACGGTTGTTTTTCTATGAACTTATACAAGTTTAATATATGTTTTCTTGGTATTAGGATTCATTTATTGATTTGATTCCGATTTCCGATTCCGATTCCGAGACACACACATTTAATGTTTAAGTAACGTAAACTTTTACGTTAAACGTTTTGTATGAGTTACATCGAGCTTAGCTTTAACGATTAGTTATGCTTACGTAACAACATAACACATAAGTAAGCGTTTGAGTTTAAAAGTTTATAAACTCGACTTTTGTTTTAAGAAGGTTGTCACATTCTCCCCCCGTTGAAAGAATTTTGTCCCGAAATTTCAACCTGTAGTACTCGTTCTTGGAGAAGTGAAGAGATGAGGATACTTATGCATCATGTGATCCTCTTGTTCCCAAGTGTATTCGGGGCCACGTCTTGCGTTCCAACGTACCCTTACTATGGGAATTCGACTGTGCCTTAGTTTCTTAGTTTTGCGATCTATGATTTCAATCGGTTTTTCGATGAATTGAAGTTTTCGTTTAGTTGAACTTCTTCTAAAGAAGTAATGAGTGTTTCGTCTGATAAGCACGTTTTCAGCCTTGATACATGAAAAGTGTTATGTATGCTACCAAGCTCTTGAGGTAGTTCCAAATGATACGCAAATAGACCTACTCTTTCGAGTATCTCAATGGTCCTACATATCTTGAACTAAGTTTTCTATGCTTTCTCCGGCGTTTAAGACTTACTTTGTCATCGATTTGAAATTCTAAGTCTTTTCTACGCACATCAGCGTAACTCTTTTGACGACTTCTAGCGATCTTTAGTCGTTCCTTTATCGTTGTAATTTTATCAATTGTTTCTTGTATTAGTTGTCGATCGCCCGGTTCCAACCAACACAGTGGAGATCGGCATTTTCTTCGATAAAGAGCTTTAAATGGGGCACATTTGATGCTAGCATGATAACTATTGTCATAGGAGAATCCTATTAGTGGTATATGATTATCCTTACTTCCTCCGAAGTCAATAACACATGCTCTTAGCATATTTTCTAAGATTTGCATTGTACGTTCGCTTTGTCCGCCAGTTTGCGGACGATAAGTTGTGCTTAAGTCCAATCGAGTGTCAAACGATTTTTGGATTGCCTTCCAAAATCTGGAAGTAAAATGAGTATCTCTATTCGAGATAATTGATGTGATAATCCCATGATGAGTTACTATTCCGTTGATGTATATCTGGACAAGCTTTTTCACGTTGTAACTTTCCTTGATGGGAATAAAGTATGCAGATTTCGTTAGTCGATCTGCTATAACCCAGATCATGTCATTACCCTTCGACATACGAGGTAATTTAGTAACAAAATCCATTGTAACCTGTTCCCATTTCTATTCGGGAATTTCGGGTTGTTGTAGTAATCCCGATGGTTTTTAATATGCGTGTCCGATGTGCTTCATCCATAACGATCTTTTTTCAAATCGTTAGTTGAAGGAATTCATGCCCGATTGTTAAAATAACAAACACCATCATTCTTCATTATAAAATCCTTATCATGATTATGTAATGTCTCAATCTTTTTATTGTCTTCTTTCATAGCTTCCTGTTGAGCATTTGCTATGCGCATTTTCAAGTCGGGTCTAATATAGATTCCTAACGCACGTACTCGAGTTGATTGTTGGTTTTCTTTCCTACTTAGCAAATGTACTACGACATTGGCCTTACCCGGGTGATACTCAATGTCACAGTCGTAGTCGCTAAGGAGTTCTAACCATCTCCTCTGTCTCATGTTGAGTTGTTTCTGATCTAGGATATGTTGCAAGCTCCTATGATCAGTGAATATGGTGCATTTGGTTCCGTATAGATAGTCTCTCCAGATCTTAAGAGCAAAGACTACTGCTCCCAACTCTAAGTCATGCGTAGCGTAATTGACTTCATGTTTCTTAAGTTGTCAAGATGCATATGCTATAACTTTGTTTTGTTGTATTAATACACAGCCTAACCCTTGGTTAGATGCGCCACAGTTACAACGAAGTTTTCGTTTCCTTCGGGAAGAGATAGGATAGGAGCATGGCACAGTTTTGTTTTTAAAATATCAAAAACTTGTTCTTATGCATCTCCCTAATTGAATTTCTTGTTCTATTGAGTTAACCTTGTCAATGGTTTGGCTATCTTAGAGAAATTTTGAGTGAATTGCCGATAATATCCACCCAAATCCTAACAATTGGCAGATTTATGTCGGACTTTTAGGAGTTTCCCATTTCTCTATACCCTCGATTTTTGGTGGATCAACGTAAATTCCGGATTCATTAACTACATGATCGAGAAATTTGACTTCACGCCGCCAGATTTCGTACTTAGAAAGCTTTGTATATAGTTGTTGTTCTTTGAGTAAAACAACAATTTCAAGTGTTCTGCGCGATCTTCTGTCGTACAAGAATATACTAAGATGTCTTCAATGAATACAATAATGAATTTGTCTAAATATGGTCGACACACTCTATTCATTAATTCCATGAATATAGCCGATGCATTTGTGAGTCCAAATGGCATTACCAGGAACTCAAAGTGTCCATATCTAGTACGAAATGCGGTTTTTGGAATATCATCTTTAGAAACAAGGACTTGATGATATCCAGATCGTAAGTTGATCTTTAAGAAGTAGGTTGTGCCTTGGATTTGATCGAATAGATCATCGATTCATGAAAGAGTGTATCGATTTTTGATGGTTAGTTTATTCAACTCACGATAATCGATACACATACAAAATGACCCATCTTTCTTCTTAACGAAAAGAATTAGCGCACCCCAAGGTGATGAGCTGGGTCTAATAAATCCCCTATCCCATAACTCTTAAATTTGATTGGACAATTCTTTCATTTCCGTTAGAGCTAGACGATATGGTGCTCTTGCCACTGGTGCCGCTCCTGGAATTAATTCAATTCTAAATTCCACTTGTCTCTGAGGTGGTAATCCTAGTAGTTCTTCAGGAAATACCTCCGGATAGTCTCTAACTATCGGTAAATCCTTAAGGTCTGCTGCTTTTGTTTGTTTATCTTTTATGTTTACTAACAAGGCAAAGCAGCCCTTTTGCGCATTTTCATCACCGATACAAGTTTTAAAATTTGTCCCGGCTTATCTCCTTGAATAATTAGTTCTTTGCCATCCTATAATGGCATACGAATTATTTTATCTAAGAAAAATTTATGCGCATCTTAGATGGTCAACCAATCCATTTCTATTACTGCGTCAAAACTGCAACTACTCGGGGGTTCGTGTCTTGCTTCCTCATCTCCTATCACGAAGGCTCCGATTTGTAAGACGTTTGGGCCACAGGATTTGTGCCAAGTATTGTGTTAGTGTTTAACTTTATTGATGGCTAGTAATAGTTCGGGAAAGTCACCAGGAAATACTTATGGGTACTCCCTTATTACTAATCGATTTCTTTTGGCACTTTCTTGGTTAGATAGCAATGAGTCATAACCTCGGTCGTAAATGTTTTAGGATATAAGGTTTAGTCTTGTCCTCCTCATGTTTCCTTGTATAAATAAGGTCTTATCGTAGAGCAGAAGAGTTTAGATGATTTCCTTGTAGCAACATAACTTCAATACGTTTGACAAATAATTATTCCATGTTTCACCATGACATAAGAATGTGATCATATCTTCGTAATGATCCTTCGTTTTAGGATATACTTTTAAAACCTACCTTGTTTTGAAGTTACCTTAGATTCGTATTCAATTCTAGGAATCCACACTGACCAACGATTCCCAAAATAAGTTTGTAGTATCTTAGCGATTTCATAATTTCTAGTCCTTTAATCAAGTACCATCAATTATTGTACATTATTTCTCATAATAATAATGTCAATAGATGAAAGTAAGGTATGAGGTATACATGTTTATGCTAGGGACATATCATGTATTTAAGATTAGAAGATGTGTGCGACGGAAGGTTGCTATGTTGTGTAAACTCGACGTATTAATACGCACTTCTTATTATAGAAAGAGAAGTAACTATATATAGCATAAGTTTATATATATATAGTTGAGATTTGGTAAAGTAGTTATGTATTTGTTGTAACGTAGTACTATGTGTGTGTACATTGCACAATACTGTCACAATCACATGACTACATATTTGTCTAAAGCGAGCGAACGATAATAGCGATTATCAAACTCTTACATGATGCAATTCCATAACTAGCATCGAGTTATACGAAGTATCTTATGTACCATTTATTTGGTATAAAGTATGTCGAGTTATAGTTCGTGAATCTGAATATCATAGAATATCATAGTCCATCAACTCCTGGACTATTCCTCGTAGATACGTAAACATGTTGCATGAACCCATTATCTCTTCCGGTGTCAGTTCGTAGCTACCAGGTATCTTGGGTGCATCACTTAGTTTTTCGAGTGGTAACTGCACTCATGTGTCTTATGTGAGAATACTTCTCATTTGCCATAAAAGGCATAGCGTAAAGATCAGCGAAAAAAGTGTATATGGCGCTGATAGTCGAGAATGTTTTGTCTCCATCTAAAGAACGGGAGATATAGTCGGCATAGGACAGTATAAACCAGTCCGGATCCGAATCGTTATTCGATAATGTAATAGTACGTTTGTATGTATAGGTTACGATAATGTTAGCTCAACGCTCCTATACCTCGATAATGTATCACTAATGTATATCGAGTTTGTAGGAAAATGTGAGTCCTCATGAGTATACATCAGGTATCTACCTCGATGTCTAACGTTGTTATATTCGTCCTTTCATCGCATCATAGAAAGGTAAATGAGATTGAATCGATGTTACCGCTCATGTTAGCGTTAGTGTGACAACCGTCTAAATTTCAGGTGAATTATGTATTCTATATCTTCGAGATATTTGTGTTACTCTTAACCGTACTTTACCGTTAACATGTTTGTGTCGGAATCGAAGTCGGAATCAATAAATAAATCCTAATACCAAGAAACTATATTATGAACTTGCCTAAGTTCATAATAAGAACGAACGTAAAACTCTGAACTAATGCTTAACGATAACAAAAACTTAAAACGAATTTTAGCTGGAACAACCATTCAGCCAACGGCTAAGACCCAGCCGGCGGCTGGAGATGCTCAGTCGGTGGCTAAATCCGTCTGCACCAGCCACCAACTTTGTGGTGAGTCATTTTTGCATGCACCCTCATTGGACCAAACTCTCCCAAACGGGAATGGACCCCCAAAGTGGCATGGATGCGGTCCTCAAAGCCACTATCACCTCACTTGATTCATTTCTTTCATTTGCAACAAAGAAAACACACACACACACACACTTCACTCATTTTCTCTCTAGCAACTCTCTCTCTTTTTCAGAACACTCTCAACCCCCTTACATTTCTAGTGAATCACAACCATAATAACACACTAAAATCACCACCAAATACGTTCTAATAATCAAGAAGATCAAGGAGATTTCATCAAGTCATCATTCTACCGATTTTGAAGCCGAAATCACCAACAAGTCCTTTCAAATCACCATCTAGAAACTTTTCTTTCGGTATAATCTTGTCTCTCACTGTTATTATGTATAAATAACTCATTGCATGTACGATCCATCACTCAAAAACATGTTTTTATGAAGTTTTATAACGGTTTATATACAAAAACAGATTTTTACATAAATCTATAAATTTGTGGCTAAAAATCTAAAAGAAACGGAGGTTTGAACATATATATAAATATTCTTCATTTATATTCAGTTCCATGTCGAAATCTAGCTTAAAAATACTTAAAAATCGCGAAAATGGCAAAACTATGGAACTGACCTCGACCCTCAAACCGACGGCTGAAATGATTCAACCAGCGGCTGAGGTCCAACCGACGGCTGAATAATTTCAGCCACTCGCTAAATCTTGTTGTTGAATAAAATTTCACTTTTATGTTTTGTACGGTATAAATCAACGTATAAATAACATTTTCACAGTTAATAATATGTTATAACAGATTATATATTTTGGGAATATGAATGATTTGGTTGAGTTTAAATAACTAAATCTATTGCGTCGTTATACATTGTCATTTTATATATTGAATTGAGCGGGAAAATGTTGGTTAAATTGGACTTAATTTTTAAAGCGCGGAAGCGCTGCCCAAATTTTATTGGACCATATATTAACACTTCAGAAACGAAACAATAATATAACGAACTATTAATGACCTTGGACATCGAATACATTGGACTTATTTGGTCAAAACGTAATATAACAATATCGCGACATATAAGTTTTTGGTATTTAAATTTTTGGGACAAAAGTTAAGCAATAGAGTTGAACTTATAAAATGTTAAAAGAAAATTTAACATAAATTAAAATACTTATCCGAGACTTGGTTTGTTTTTAGGATTTCCGTGATTCCGACTCGTTCGATTCTTTTTTCGCACGAGCTTACTCTACGCAATCAATGAGTTACATCCCCTATTACGTACTGGTTTTTACATAACTCTTTTTGGGGGAAACATGAGAATTAAACTTTTATGAACTTATGACTAATATGTGTGAACTTTTGGAACCATTTTATGATATTGCCAACTTATGAACGTTTTATGAACTTATATGCGTAAACTTTTTATATTGCCACTCTCGGCACTCGTTCAAACTTATGATTGATTGTATAGTTTCCAACCCTTGATGAGAATATAATGTGTTTCATAAGTGCCTACTATCATTTTAAAAATTGCATTAGTGCCCAATTTTAGTTCGTTGCACACTATTAGCTTATTAAGCCGTTAGTAATTATGGGTATCGATACTTAGGAAAGAATCGTTCGTTACTTAGGCGGCAGTCTAAGTACATATTACTAAGATCAGTTATACTCCTCGTTGATAGTGCGGGGTAAGGTGCCTCACGGTTGGTTAATCGGTTTAGTGTGAACACTTATAGTTATATTATGCCAAGAGGTTGATACAATGTTTCCAATCATAGTTACTTTTCTTTTACGCATATCGTGGCGAGTATATAGTTAGAGATATACGAGTTCCGCGACCATTTTTACAGGTATTGCTCTACTTGTCCGTGAACTTTTTTATAAGGTATTGCTATACCTTGCTGCAACGTGAACATTTTTACAAGTATATATTATTCGCTTTGTTTCTATTGAGAACTCTTTCATACTTATATACTTGTCGTAACCCTCTACACTTTTTCTCATGTTTCAGGAAATTAAGTGTAAGGAAACGAAGTGCATATCGTGGACGGGTCAGGCAAGTCGCGTGTAATATGAATCGGGAGAATACCTGTTTATTTATTTTGGGAATGTCATGAATGTTGTACTTATGAATTTATTTATTTGAAACGTTAGATACTTGGTTATTTTCGGACATGTAACTTTTATTTTTCCTAATCATATGACTTGAAACCGTTATGTTTTACTATGACTCGTGTTATGATATCTATGCTCTTCGCACCTCGTGTTTCCGCTTTAGCGGGGTGTGACAGACTTGGTATCAGAGCCCAAGGTTATAGTGAACACGGGTTTTTAAAATTTTCAAAAAATTTCGAAACCAAACTATAATCAAGGTTTTTTCGAAAAATCATTTCACGGGTTCAACCTTTAGTAGATTAATTCCGCAATTGCATGATTTGTTTTTAACTATGCGTAACTTGATCAACTACGCATAGTTAAAAATAAATTATGCTAGAACGGAACGTAATTGCTATCGTTAACGGTTTTTGAGTCGAAAATTCCTGTCCTGATCGATTCCCGATTCTCACGTGACTGACCCGTACATGCATTTCATTTACACTTTCCTTTATTTTCCCCTGATACTCACGTGTACCATTTATCCGCGGATTCGACATGTCGCATTCGTCACACTCCCGATCCCAGTCTCACTCTCACGCAAGGGCCGTCTACTCGCAAGAAGTATCGAACGACTTCACGACTTTAGGGTCCCACCACCATGAGACTATCGATCCCACCGAGGAGAGCTCGATGGCTTTTTCTAGCAGCCATGGCACCTCCAGTCCACAGACCGTACTACCTGCTGCTCCCCCGGTGCCCCTAGTTGCTCTTCTAACTCGTAAATTCTAAATAAATCACTCTCTTTATGCACCAACTATGCATTTCCTTTAACTTGAGTACAATAAAAACACGAGTACTTTTTAATGAGCATTAACGTTTACAAAATTCTTCTTCTTTAATCAATACCAGAACATAAATAAATAACATAAACAACCACTATTCTAGAAACGAATAACATCTAACATAAAACTCTCATCACACACCCTTCCCAACTTAGGCAAGGTTTTCCTTTTTAAAAATTTTGAACCGCGTCTTTGTACGACTCCGAACACTAGTCTCGGTACTCAGTTCACTCGCAACGCGGCTCTGATACCAACTTTTAACGACCTCGTTTTTAAAAATCACGTTTAACAAAAACGTGTTATGTATTCAGAAGTAACACAGCGGAAAATGTTACTAATACGTGATTAGCGGTTCATAAAACTATTTCATTAACTAAACCATTCGTTACGTAAAACTTACATTAAAAAAATATTAATCATTAATCATTTGGCAATGATAAACAGTTGGGGACATCGAGCTACCCCAAGTAATCCCGCCTCACCAAGCACCTCTAAAGCCCCCTACGAACAAAAGATACATTTGGGAAAAGACTATTAGCAGACAATAAATAGTAACGACTATTAAAACATTTAATATAAACAAACTTCGTCTTTACAAATTTCCAAACCATACCCGCAATCTCACAAGCACAGAAGATCAATAATATGATAATAACATGCACATGAAATTAATTCTTAACATAAAATTAACCCCCAAATTAATGCACTTATCACTTTACTAGGGTCCAACTCAAACCCTTAGTAAACAATCCAGTAGGGTCCCACATATGCCCTAGGGGCTACTACCCCGTTCGCTACTCGCACATTTCGCATAATATTATAAATATTGGGGCGCGACTCTCAATCTTTATAATACCCCGAAATGCAGGCTTTCACTACTCCGACTTAGCATATAAATGGCTTGTCGTTAAGGAAAGGATCCGCAGTGCGTCAATGACCACACCTCCTCATTCCCACGTGATGGTTGCCAATGACCCAGCGAGTCAAAACATCACTCCAGCATGACCCAACGCTCAATACCACAAGTTGCCAAGGAGGTCTAGAATTCCCGACAACTTTCTTGACCGAACGATCAGAACATCAAACACAATGGCTAGCACTTATCACCTAGTTAATGGTACTAGGTCTCAACATATATCTACGAGCAGCTACGACTACCCGTAATCAAGTCCCTTTATGCAAAACTAAGGCATACTCCTTATAATGCATAAATAACAACACAACAATTATATAATCATATATAATTAAAATATAGATGTGTACCTCATCGCATTATATACCACTAACATGAGTATTTACAACCACTCATGTTTGAGGCCTTTACCAATCAACTTTCACATAATGTATTTTACATGACAAGTAAATTATAATAACAATTAGGATACAGGTAGTTAACTAGTACGTGTCATCAAAACATACGGGTAGCTACAACCACCCGTAATTATCATGTATGGGCAACCACGTGTTACCCATACCACGTAATTCCGTTATTGTGTTCTGGTTCATCTTTTAATGATTAAAACATTATTTTATATAAACAACGTCGTATAATAACAACGTTACTTTCAAAACATCTTTATGCGTTTCAAATATCTTTTGAAACAATATACAACTTTCAAAACATTACTTTTATCTTTATGCTCGGTTTTCTAAATCATATTGTACTCACCTCAGTCCTCAACAAATGCAATCGCCCTAGCGATACAAACACGATCAACCTAATCATATATTTCCCATTAATAATATCGAAACAACTTATAACGATAAATCTTATCTTATATAACGAAACACAAAACTAACGACTCTACCCAACCGACCGCCGGTTCGGTGTCTGTTACGCAACCAACATAACAACCACAAAACTGGTGCAACATTCAAACTAGCGAAACAACCCTAATGCAACAACTCGCGCAACACTAATAAAGAAACAAGAAATGTTGCGTAACACTATAGCGAAACAGAACAACGAAACTAAAATGTTACCTAACACACCCCAGTCGCCTCATAATATCCGAGAAATACTAGTTTACAGTTTTTCCAAACTTAACCAAACTCAATAAAATTTATCCCAATATCATATAAATCAATAACAACTTATAAATAAGCTTTTTAAACGAGTTTTACCTGAGCCTATAAAATACGGCTACGAATAACTCCGAATCAAAACTCATTGTTTTCAACCTCCGATTATGTCGAAACGTTCCCTTCGACTCTAGGAGCAATATGTCGCTTTCCGTTTATTTATCCGACAAAAAATGAATATTGAATTGCCGCCGAAAGTTAAACGGACTAAAACTTATATAACCTTCTTTCTTGATTTGCTTTGGCGGTGAACGAAAGAAAACAACAACAACAACACGTCATGTGTTTTTCCTATTCCTTAAGTTATAGGATTTAATTTCAAATTTACAAATATAACCCTATACTTTGTCATAATAACAACTTTGGCCGAAAATAATTAATTCATAATAAACAAATCCTTTTGACTTAAAACCTTTTACACATATAGTCCTTTAAATATTTTCGGGTCGTTACACACATACACATACATATTCTAGAATTAGCTTAAATATCATATATTGGATTAGTCCTTAAACATTTAGATTATTTCTAATCTTGAATGTTCATGATGTATTATTGTGCATCTTTAAGAGCCTATAAATAGGCAAACATACCCCAAAATGAAATCACTTGTTTTTCCTTAAATCCTAATGCATACTCATATTTGTAATTCTCCTTGTAAGTGTTCTCTTGTCTTTTAAACTTTCGGCTTACTTAGTCGCTTGATATCAATGATTCTAAGTGTGTCACACGGGTAAAAAAACTAACCCGTGACATTATACCTTTAAAACATCATTCACGAATTGGTATTCGTTATTTGAAATAACGTCAAACTAATCTAAATTCATCAAATGTTTATATCACCTATTGAAGAATGTTAGTTACCTACGTAACCCGTTCATTAAAAAAAGAGATTTCTCACAATTAAAGTTAGTATTAACTATTTAAAATTGACAATGACATAAAATCAATTCAATGGATCAACTAATTTATCTACTATAAACAAGTTACCATAAGAAAATGATTTATAAATTTTACCTAAAGTAAAATTGACAATGACATAAAATCAATTCAATGAATTGACTTATTTTGTATCCCGCTAACGCTATATCTCAGTGAGTCTTCATGGTTGAAATCGGTCCAAGAATATGGATATTACTATTACTCCAACTAGAAGAAAGATTACACGAAGAAACCGGTTACCAAAGGGTTATTTCTATATAGACACGTGCACAAATGGGTAACTGTTTTTTTTCCACACTCGTAGAAAAATTCAATTCCACATCTGCATCGAACAGTAGAGCAATCGTCTACAAGTTCAACACAATACCTACACCTAGGACACCTCGTCCATCGATACTTCTTAGAAAGAAGACAAAAAGAAATATTGTTTTGATCCAACATCTCCCGACTCTTGTCACACGTATAACCATCATGCCATGCAACCCTACATTGAAAACAAAACGGTTTCTTGCAATTTGGACAAACACATCTCTTTAGTTTATCTCCATCGCCACACTCGTTTATAATCAAAGCTGAACACTTGACGTTAGGGCAATAAACACGGTCTAGTCCTATTTTTGACGACTCACACAGGACATCACACCATTTAGTAAACAGTTTGGGTCCAATTTGTTTGCGACATCATACGGGTTCTAGCGGGCAGGTAAATTTTGGGCACTTGATATCGGATATGTGGTTGTCGAGATTCTCTTTGATGTACTTGATCATACAATTTGTGCAAAAAGAGTGGACGCATCTGAAATTTATAGTCGGACGATGTTTAAGGGGTGTGAAACAAATCATGCAAGTGAACGGTGATGGTGATGATGATTCTTGGGGTGTTTTGTTTACTTTCTTCATTAGATGAAAACCCTAAAAGTGATTGAATTTGCAAGTTTGCAGCTTACCTTAGGGCTTGAGGGTAAGGATATAATACCACCACAAAGATATGAATGAAAATTTTGTGGCAATGAGAATATATATAAATATGAATGGAATCGTAAACGAAAAAACACGTATGTCCTTACTTAAACTGATTTATAAATTCTAAAATATCATAACTAACTAGATGTTATTATTAAATTCAAAATATTATGACTGAATTAAAAATAGTTAAAACTTCGAGTATTCATTTAACGAGGTTTAATGTCCACACGATACGGCGTGTTTAAGATTTATATTTTAATCGATAGCCTTAAAACAAAAGTAATCACCTAAAACTAAAAAACAAGAAGAAAAAAAAGTTTAGAAAAACATAACACATAAAGGAAAATATAAAACTAAAAATTAAAAATAAATAAAAATCAATGGATAACTACTTTAAAGTCTAACTTAACGTAGCCCAAAAAGTTAAGCTAAAATCCAAAATCAAGAAATAAGCGAAGTATAGACGGAAGTGCTTTATTTAATAACGTAACACAAAAAGTAAAAGATAATCAAATATTTAAAAATAAAAAATATAACCTAAAAAGGAAAAGTTTAAATAAAATATTAACGACCAATTAAAAAAACGGAGATTAACCTTGTTTAATAGCGTAACTTAAAGTTAAAAATAAAAAGATTAAAACTAAAATCGAAACCAATAAATATAAATAAATAAATAAATTAAAAAAGAAAAATAAACAAGCAAGCATAACTACTGGAAACAGGTTGCGTGCTTGCTTAACTATTAATCATGTCATATCACATTCAGTAAATGTTAGTATACGGAATATAAAATATGTTAACGATTAACCACGTAGCTTATTTTGACAATGTTTTTTATCTTTCGATTCAATATGGAAGTCTCGGAATCCTTGTTTTCAAAGAATGATCGTGATCTTTTGTGCTCGTTGTAAACACCTCTCCTTATTCGAATGACTTAGTCGAATACTCTCTTATTCGTGTGTTGAAATGCTAGTCGAACTATCCTATTCGTGTATGCACATAAACTAGTCGTACCAAGCCATTCGTGTACGTTGAAAATCAATTCAAATCAACACTTAGTGAAATTTTCTAACCACTTAACCCTATTCGAATTGTTCTATTAGTGTAAGTACAAAAACTAGTCGTACCAAGCCATTCGTGTGCGTTGAGAAGCAGTTCGAATCAACACTTAGAAAATTTTGAATAATCCAACCTTTGACGTATTCGTGTAAATCACCGTGTTCGAACAAGTCAATATCAAGTTCATGTCTTAACTTCCTATTCGAATCAACCTATCTTCAACCCTATTCGAATAATCCTTTTCATGTTAGTTTAAAAGCTATTCGAATGATCATATTCGTGCTAGTTAAAGATTTGGTCGAATTGACCTATTCGAATGGATCCTAGTCGAATTCCTGTTCGAACAAGAGAAAAATCTTGTCGAATTGAGCTATTCGAATGGATCCTAGTCGAATTCCTAGTCGAACAAGTGAAAAATCTGGTCGAATTGAGCTATTCGAATGATCCTATTCGAATGATCTTATTCGAATGATCCTATTCGAATGATCCTAGTCGAACGAAGTGTTTTCGAGCACCCCGCTCTGATACCAATTGTTAGGTCTGTTCAGTCTAGTGAGAGAAATTTAATCTAGAGAGAGAAAGTAAATATTGCATTAAGTGTGAGGACTTAACAAAGACTTCCTAAGTATTACAATTATGCCACTAAGAACAAATCCAAATTCAATGTTATGAATCTTCTATTCCTAACACTATCAATATTAACACTATCAATATCAATAGAGCAGATAATAACTTATCTCATCATAACGGATTTCTACCGTTATACTTACCTCTAGATCAAATTCCATCGAACTATAAGGTATAACACACTTGGCTCAAAATTCAAAGATACCAAATATCTACTAGTGCCATAATAAACAAAACATTAAATTCATAATTCTTTCTTTCTTTTCAATCATTAGCTTATCTAAATCAGGCTTCTTACATCGAGGCACACAATGTCTTACCTATCCGATGTCTATCCGTCTTATATACATATAACATATCAAACTTTATGTTCATCTATAAACATAGCAACACTTAACATCGAACCCATTAATAACAACTAACGGATCTTTACCTCTTTCAAATTCGAAGGGATTACAATATAATCATCTTATAAATGTTACATTTCAATTCGAGTTTTAAGGCCCCCTAGTTGCTCTTCTAACTCGGCAATTCTAAAGACATCACTTTCTTTATGCACCACCTATGCATTTCCTTTAACTTAAGTACAATAAAAACACGGGTACTTTTTAACGAGCATTAACGTTTACAAAATTCTTCTTCTTTCATCAATACCAGAACATAAATAAATAACAGAAACAACCACTATTCTAGAAACGAATAACATCAACATAAAACTCTCATCACACACCCTTCCCAACTTAGGTCAATGTTTTCCTTTTTAAAAATTTTGAAACGCGTCTTTGTACGAGTCCGAACTGGTCTATGTGCTCAGTTCACTCGCACGTCTATGTGCTCAGTTCACTCGCAACGCGGCTCTGATACCAACTTGTAACGACCTCGTTTTCCAAAATTACGTTTAACAAAAACTTTTTATGTATTCAGAAGTAACACATCGGAAAAAGTTACTAATACGTGATTAGCGGTTCATAAAACTATTTTATTAATTAAACCATTTGTTACGTAAAACTCACATTAATAAAAATATTAATCGTTAATCATTTGTCAATGATAAACAGTTTGGGACATCGAGCTACCCCAAGTAATCCCGCCTTATCAAGCACGTGCAAAGCCACCTACGAACAAAAGACACATTTGGGAAAAGAGTATCAGCTAAAGTTGGTGAGACAATAAATAGTAAAGACTGTTAAAACATTTAATATAAACAAACTTCGTCTTTACCAATTCCCAAACCATACCTGCAATCTCCCAAGTAGAGAAGATCAATAATGTGATAATAACATGCACATGAAATTAATTTTTAACATAAAATCAATTCCCCAAATTAATGCACTTATCAATTTACTAGGGTCCAACTTAAAGCCTAAGTAAATAATCCAGTAGGGTCCCACATATTCCGTAGGGGCTACTACCCCGTTCGCTAGTCGCATATTTCGCATAATATATTATAAATATTGGGACGCGACTCCCAATCTTTATAATACCCTGAAATGCAGGCTTTCACTACTCCGACTTAGCATATAAATGGCTTGTCGTTAAGGAAAGGATCCTCTGTGCGTCAATGACCACACCTCCCCATTCCCACGTGATGGTTGCCAATGACCGAACGAGTCAAAACATCACTCCAGCATGACCCGACGCTCAATACCACGTGTTGCCAAGGAGGTATAGAATTCCCCGCAACTATCCTGACCCAACGATCAAAACATCAAACACAATGGCTAGCACTTATCACCTAATCAATGGTACTAGGTCTTAACATATATCTACGAGCAGCTACGATTACCCGTAATCAAGTCCCCTTATGCAAAACTAAGGTATACTCCTTATAATGCATAAATAACAACACAACAATTATATAATTGTCACACCCCGCTAAAGCGGAAACACGGAATGTGAGAGCTGGAATATCATTACACGGTCATAAGCAAATATAAACGATTCAAGTCATTTCAATTAAAATAAAATAATTCAAGTTTCGACATTTAAAAGCAACCAAGTAGTTCACGATTTAACTTAAAGTACAAATACAAGTTTCAAACAAAATACCCAAAATAGAAAGGTCTTTTCCCAAAGAACGCCTCACGCAACCATAATGACCCTTCCTTGCCATGCATTCCATACGCTTACATTAATTTCCTGAAACATAAGATAAAGTGTCAACTACATAAAGTAGTGAGTGAGTTACAGTTTAGAGTTTCGATAAAGTTTCCAAAAATAAAAAGTTGCCAAAAATAGTAAGTTGCCAAAAGTAGTAAGTTGCCAAGACATATATTGACGTCATGAGTAAAAGAACGAGTCGACGTTTGAACATATATGTAAATAGTAAAAGTTTGTACGAACGCGAGTAAAGTAATTAAATAAACTCGTATAGTAAAGTTGTAGCGGAATCCAGGCGCTAAAAGTGTGTATATGCGTATGGGATATGTGTTTAACTAAATAGTAACTCGTATCAATCACTCGGCATAATATAAGTAGTAAGTATACACTAAACCGGTTGTATGGTCCTGAACTAGCCCAAAAATGTTTAATTGATTGAACCTCAGTGTGGTAGTAATATGTACTTGGGACGCTAACCCTTAGTAAGGAGTGACCGCTCCTAAGTATCGATACTCATATAACTAACGGCTGTTGCTAATAGTGTATAAGTAAACCTGAACCAAAAACGGGCAATTGAACAAAGTTGCTAAAATTGTACTGAACTCTTACGGGCTTATATATCCATCAAGGATTGGTTGCTAACAAGTATCCTAGTTTAGTTAACCCGCTAAGGAAATAACACAAATACGCATAATAGTTTGTACAAGTTCCATAGTTCCAAATAAGTTGCAAAAGTACCAAGTTTTGAACAGTCCCAAATAAGTTGCAAAAGTACCAAGTTTTGAACAGTTCCAAATAAGTTGCAAAAGTACCAAGTTTTGAAC
Source organism: Senecio squalidus (assembly GCA_910822075.1). Taxonomy (NCBI): domain Eukaryota; kingdom Viridiplantae; phylum Streptophyta; class Magnoliopsida; order Asterales; family Asteraceae; genus Senecio; species Senecio squalidus. The sequence goes on from CAJVGC010000590.1 coordinate 45,063,821, forward strand.
AGTTCCAAATAAGTTGCAAAAGTACCAAGTTTTGAACAGTTCCAAATAAGTTGCAAAAGTACCAAGTTTTGAACAGTTCCAAATAAGTTGCAAAAGTACCAAGTTTTGAACAGTTCCAAATAAGTTGCAAATAGTGTCAATAGTTACAAACATGTGATCTTATGCTTCCCCCAAATAATGTTTAAATGTACAAAAGTAAAACAATGGGGTTGTAACTCACGGTTTGCGAAGAAAGTGAACTCGGAATCGGTCGGAAAGGAGCCGGGAATCACGGAATGCCTAAAGAATACCAAGATTGTCCAAAAGTTATTATCTTATTAGGTTCTTTATATATAAGAGTTTTATGTAACTTTTGTTTAAAATTAAGTGTTAAGTCCAATATTGTCCCAAAATTTGGTCCGAAGCGGTTAACGTTATGTTTAGTCCGAAAGTTCAAAGTCAAAGTTATTATTATGATAAACATGTTTAGGTTACTGAAATGGTTTAGGTTTTCTAACGAAATTTGGGCAGCGCTTCCGCGCCCAAATTTCATGTCCAAAACCTACAATCATTTCCGCTCACAAAACATGCATATACACATAATAACTTCACCACAAGTCCAATAAGTCCAAAAAGTCCAATACAAGTCATCATTATTATTATTTTTATTCATCTCAGTCCAATAATGTTATTGACAAAAGTCCAGAATGTGTGTACAAGTTTTAAACGAGCAAAACGACGTTTTTCGGGAGAACAGCAGCTCGGTGCTGCGCACCTAGCTGCTTCTTTTTCCCGTTTTGTGTTTTTCTTGCTAAAAACGTTTTGTGACTTAAAGATTTCGACATGCAACCAGTAGATACTTTATAATATGATGTTTTTACAGTTTCTAAACAACTTTTAACCACAAAGATATAGATCTAAGCATTTTTGTATAAAAAGTGTTGTAAATCTTTATAAAAACTCATTTTTATTGTTTAGATCTTACATGCAATTAGTAAAAATAGTAAATAAAGGTAGGAGAAAGATTTCTACCGGATGAAAATGAGTGGATGGTGTTTTGGACGGATTTAGAGCTCCAAAACCGGTAGAAAAAGGCTTGAAACCGAAAATGCTTTGCTCCTCCTTGATTGCTTTGATGTTTAAAAGTTTTTGATGGTGTTTTTATGAGGATTTAGTGGCTGGACTTTCTGGTTTCTATGGTGTTTTTAGAGAGAGAGATGAGAGAAAATGGAACTAGGTGTAAGTGTGTGTGTGTTTTTGATTATGTAAAATGAAAAAGAAAAAGAAAAGATAGAGTGTAGTAAAGGGAGTCTTGGGGCAGTGAAATTGCAGTAATGGAGTGGCCTAACTCGAGAATGATTGGTTGATGGTTTACAAAAACGAGACAGGGACCAAAATGTAAATATTTTGAAATCTGCAGCTAGGTGCTGCGCACCCCAGGTGGAGGTGCTGCGCACCGGGCTGATTTTCAGCTTTTCTGATTTTTCGTTTTTACGTTATTGCTTCGTTGGACCTTTTTGTTAACTGAAAGTTCTTAAGTATGATTTGTTATGAACTTAGGAAAGTTCAATAGGTGTTTTTCTTGGTATTAGGACTTATAAAATTGATTCCGGGAGTTATTCCGACACTAGTTCCGACAAGTACAGACTGAACAATTACGAACTAGAACAAAGTGAACACGGTAAAAGAGTAACTAGAGAATTGAACCGATATAATAACTGAACAAGTACCTGATTTTTAGACGGTTGTCACAATAATCATATATAATTAAAATATAGATGTGTACCTCATCGCATTGTACACCACTAACATGAGTATTTACAACCACTCATGTTTGAGGCCTTTACCAATCAACTTTCACATAATTTATTTTACATGACAAATAAATTATAATAACAATAAGGATACAGGTAGTTAACTACTACGTGTCATCCAAACATACGGGTAGCTACAACCACTCGTAATTATCATGTATGGGCAACCACGTGTTACCCATACCATGTAATTACGTTATTATGTTCTGGTTCATCTTTTAATGATTAAAACATCATTTTATACAAACAACGTCGTACAATAACAACGTTACTTTCAAAACATATTTACACGTTTCAAATATCTTTTGAAACATTATACAATGTGACAACCGTCTAAAAATTCAGGTACTTGTTCGATTACTATATCGGTTCAAAACATTAGTTACTCTTTTATCGTGTTCGCTTTGTTCTAGTTCGTAACTGTTGAGTCTGTACTTGTCGGAACTAGTGTCGGAATAACTCCCGGAATCAATTTTATAAGTCCTACTACCAAGAAAACATATAATGAACTTTCCTAAGTTCATAACGAATCATAATTAAGAACTTTCAATTAACGAAAAGGTCCAACAAAGCAAAAACGTAAAAACGAAAAATCAGAAAATACTGATTTTTGGGCTAGGTGCGCAACACCTGCTGCTTAGGTGCGCAGCACCTAGTGCCAGGATTCAAAAATATTACATTTTCAGTCCTTGTCTCGTTTTTGTAAATCACCAACCAATCAATCTCGACTTATACCACTCAATTACTGCCATAGCAGTATCCCAAGACCATTATCACTACACTCCATCTAATTTTCTTTTCATTTTCATTTTACAAAATTGAAAACACACACACACACTCATTTTCTCTCTACCTTCTCTCTAGCATCTCTCTAAAAACACCATTGAAACCAGAAACATTTCACCATAAAAATCTACCTTTTATCCATACAAATCGTCCCAATCATCTAGAGAAGCAAGGGGTGTCGTTTATATCAAAAAGAGGACTAGTTTTGTAAAGGTTTTTGGAGCGTAAATCCGACCAAAACTCATCATCCGAGCTTTTCCTTCGGTAGATTTCTTCCTTTTTACTGTTTTTATACAAATAATCAATTGCATGTAAGATCTAACGGTTGAAAATGTGTTTTTATACAAATCTATGACTTTTTATGGTCAAAAACGTTTTTAACCGAAATAACCTTTAGATCCACGGTTTTGTAACCAAAAATGCTTTATAAACTGTTAAAAAGATGTTTTAATAAGTTTAAACTCATTGCATGTTGGAATCTATGGGTGACAAAACGTTTTTAGCAAAGAAATCACAAAACGGGGAAGAACAGCAAGGAGGTGCGCAACACCCCCCTGACAGGTGCCGCGCACCGGGCTGCTGTTCCTCCCGAAAATCGTCGTTTTGGTTGTTTAAAACTTGTACACACATTCTGGACTTTTGTGAATAATATCATTGGACTGAGATGAGTAAAACTAATAATAACGGTGACTTATATTGGACTATATTGAACTATGTTATATATGATATTGCGTTTTAGGTGATTTGTGAGCGGAAGTGATTGTATAATTTTTGGGTATGAAATTTGGGCGCGGAAGCGCTGCCCAAATCTCCTTAGAAATTGTAAATCACTTCAGCGAGCAAAATCACTTAAGACATAATAATCAAAAACGTTAAATCGGACCTTTGGACAAAAACGTGACAATTACCTTTTCGGACTATTTTAACTATACTTAACCTTGACACTTAAAGTTTAATAAAATTTTATCTATATTATTATATAAGAACATAATAATATAACAACTAATTAAACTATCTTGGTATTATTAGGCAATCCGTGATTCCCGGCTTTCATATTCCGACCGAGTTTTCGAGTTCTCGTTTCTTCGCAATCCGTGAGTTACAACCCCTTATCTTATATATTTTACATGAATTTTGGGGGAAACATAAGATTAATTGTATTTGAAAACTTTATGAATCAAATTGCAATTTATCGAACTTTGACTTTTGAACTTGTTGAACTTTGACTTTTTGAACTTATAAACTATTTTGACTTGGAGCTTATTGAACTTTGGAACTTATGGAACTATTTTGTACGAACTATCTGAACTCTTATGCGTAAAACATTTTACTCTACTTGAACTTACTGGCTCGCTCTCTTTTGAACTAAACTAATCATTGATGCTTGTATACGGACCAACCCTTGATGGAACTATGACACGATCTTAAGTGACGGACGACTATCTCTCTTTTAAACAAAACTACTTAGTGCCCAACGACTTTTTGGACTTAGACTTACACACTATTAACTACATAGCCGTATAGTAATTATGGGTATCGATACTTAGGAAAGAACCGTTCCTTGCTTAGATGGCAGTCTAAGTACATATTACTAAGAACTAGAACAACTTCCCGTAGGAGAGGCGGGAAGAGGGGCCTCACGGTTGAACAATCGGATTAGTGTGAACACTTAAGTTGTAGATGCCAAGAGGTTGATACAAGAAATCCAATTAGTTAGTTACGCATAATTTACGAACTTTTTAGCGATTGATTTCCGCAACTACAAATTGACTAAATATGACTCTGTTTGGTCTTTACAAACTTAGGGCACCGGTTCGCCCGTTACTTGAACTTTAAAAGTATATAAATTTTTAAGCGACTTTTCTCCGCTAACCTCCTTTTGGAAACTTCTACTTTTATATACTTTACTTATATTTTTGCCGAACTATTTAAACTGTAACTCACCCACTACATTCGTAGTTGACACTTTATCTTATGTTTCAGGAAATTAGTGTAAGCATGATGTGCAGGGCATGGACGGGTCGAGGCGGTCGTGTGAGAACCTCATTGGGAAAAGACTTAGCCATTTCTTTTGGGAATTTTTAATGAAACTTTAAATTTGTGTATCGATGTACTAAAATGTCGTGACATGGTCGTTTGATGAACTTGTAAACACTTTTTATTTTTAATTAATGACTTGATTGCCGTTATGTTTTATATAACCCGTGTAATGATCTTCCAGCTCTTCACATTCCGTGTTTCCGCTTTAGCGGGGTGTGACAGACTTGGTATCAGAGCACCGGTTATAGAGAAAAACGGTTTTAAAAATTTTCAAAAGTTTTCGAAACCAAACTATAACCATTCGGAAAATCATTTATGGGTCTAAACTTTAGAGAATTAATTTCGTGATTGCATGTTTATATTTTTAACTACGCATGGCCTGATCACCCATGCCTAGTTCAAAATGGATTATGCAAAGACGGAACGTAATTACTATTGTTAACGGTTTTGAGTCAAAATTCCCGGTACTGTCCTTTCCCGATTCTCACGCGACTGACCCGTGCATGCATTTCATTACACATTTCCTTTATTATTCTTTTGTATCTTCTAGTACTCATGAAACTCATTATTCACAGATCCGTCATGTCTCACTCTTCACGGTCGCGTTCACCGTCACACTCACAGTCTCGCTCCCTACCTAGAGCCGCGTCGCCTTCCGAGGGCCGCACCGCTTCAGAAAGCCAGCGACACCAGACCACCGATCCCACGGAGGATACCTCCATGGCGATCTCGAGCAGCATCGGGTCCAGCC
>CAJVGC010000590.1:45074410-45163237 GCA_910822075.1 Senecio squalidus
AACCCACCACTGAAAACCACTCATCCGATGTTGTGCAAGAACTGTTGAACACTATCCCTAGGGATGTACATGTACTTGAAATTGCCTTACTCGAGCGCATTATTTACACTGACGAACCTTCCGCTCGAGACACTATGATCTTGGATGCTCTTGCAATAGATGATGCGTTTCAACCAACGAGCATGGAAGAACTGTTTAAAAATTAGCTCCGAGACCTCTCCGCTATTGTTGACAAATACAGAGGGTTGAAAGCAAATTTTCGGGTTGAGGCGCAGGGTTCTAAACGGCGACATTCAGATGATGATCCTGATAATCATCCGAATGAGGGGGAAAAGGACGAGAAGCGCCAATCAAAGAAACACAAGAATGTTGAGGGTTCAAATGACAAGGTCCCAAATGTTGAAACAAGCACAGGGGAAACAAAAGCAAAGACAGTCACAAGCAAGGAAAAGAAAAATCAACAAATGGAGCAGTTATACCATGAAGCAATGGTTCTCGGTCAGGATGAAAAGCTAGATGATGCATACAACAGTGTGGTGCGTGCTCGTAAAAGAGAACTAACAGACTATGGTGATGAAGACAACTGGTATCCACCTAAGTACGATTGGGAGGATCGACTCAAACAGAGTGATGTAAGAGCGTGTTATGAAAGTATGATGCAGAGGGAGAACAGGAAACTTCAAAAAGAACATACTGAACTCTACAGGTACGCCCTAACAAATGATTTTGGAGAACCAAAGTTTACTGACGTTGATCTCGATGAACAGAAAGCAATCCATAAACGAATCAATCAACCGTTCATGGAGGATCAAGTTCGTAACTTCTATGTCAAAACTCCAAGAAAAATCAAGGAAACTTGTCTTCATGGATATACCAAGTTTGAAAAGGAGCTCTGGTTTAAATTGAAACACATCATTCACGAAAAACAGCAAGAACCAGAAAAGGTATACTCAATCTATCCGATCACACATATACGAACAGTCGAATCAAAATTCCACAACGGACTTGAGTACACCACCTTCACATTAGCTCGAACCAATGGGAAGGTACATGACTTCTCTGAAGCTGACTTCGCCAATCTGAACCCAAATGATATAGAACACATGTTCATGTCCATGAAACGATGGTCAACAAAAACAAGAGTTGATAGACTTGCTGAAGATCGAATAAAACGTTTTATGGAAATGAAAGTGAAAGAAGCTTCATTTCAAGACTTCCAGATGGCTCTCCAAGGTGGAAAAGGAAAGGTTAATTTGACAGCTCCACAACAATCATTTGAATTCAGTCATGTCAGTAAATGGGCCATAGTGAACCTCGGAAACAAAGGGATTGCCTACACAAGTCCTCACTGGAAGGGTAATGTTGTTATGCTGTTCAATGAAGTACATCACTTCTCTACAGGAACCCTCAGGCTAATTAAAGACGAGATTGAGACTATCATCAAAAATGGGGATGCTCAAATGACTGAAGACTTTAAAGATATCAGGTGGAAAGCAAAAAGAATCGAATATGAGCTTGGAAAGGATGCGATCGAGAAGTGCCTAGAGAACAGAAAATTCATTCAAAGGTACGAAATGCATTTGAAGATTAGAGAAAACGGATACTCCATCTATGCAACAATCAAAGCAAGACGAAAGCAAGAAAAGCAGCAGGAGCAAGACGAGTGTGCTAAACTGTATCCTGAACTCAAAGACAACCAAGATCAAGCTCAGATTTCTCAAGATTAGAAGACTAAAAACTCAGTAGTTAATTTTGCATTGTAATTGAATATTTTGAATTTATGTTTTTTAAGAAACCATACCAAAGGGGGAAATTTTAGAACTTAGAATAGTTGTTACGGTTTCTTATTATGATGTATTACACATTTACCCCCTTGCCTATAAATAGGTGAGGGGGGAAAGCAATAAGAGAACTTTTGGCATTATTCTTATTTCTTACAATATTCATTTTACCAAAAACAAAACACACACATACATCAATTCCTCCCAAACTCTCTCAAGAACACAACAAAAACATCTCCATTTCCAGAATATTTGACCATCAAAATCCAGTTTCTATCCATAAAAATCGTTCATATCAATCAAAGAAGCTAAAGGAACCAAAAGATTTCGAAGAAGGACCATTTTTGTAAGGATTTTCGGAGCTCAAACTTCACCAAAACGTCATCCACTCACTTTCATTCGGTAGAAACTTTAATCTTACCTTTATTTACTGTTTTTACTAATTGCATGTAAGATCTAAACAATAATAATGAGTTTTTATAAAGATTTATGTCACTTTTTATACAAAGACGATTTTTAACTAAATAATACTTAGATCTATGTTTTTGTGGATGAAAGTTGTTTAGAAACTATAAAAATGGTGTTTTATGAGATAACAACTGGTTGCATGTCGAAATCTATGGGTGACAAAACGTTTTTAGCAAAGAAATCACAAAACGGGGAAGAACAGCAAGGAGGTGCGCAGCACCCCCTGACAGGTGCTGCGCACCGGGCTGCTGTTCCTCCCGAAAATCGCCGTTTTGGCCGTTTAAAACTTAGGTATACGTTCTGGACTTTTGCTAATATTATTATGGGACTGAGATGAATAAAACTAATGATAATGGTGACTTATATTGGACTCTTTGGACTTTTTGGACTTGTTAAATAAGTTATTATGTGTTATACGTGTTTTGTGAGCGGAATTGACTTTAGGTTTTGGACACAAAATTTGGGCGCGGAAGCGCTGCCCAAATTTCGCTAGAATACCTAAACCAATTCAGCGACCTAAATGTGTCTAACATAATGATAACTTTAACTTTGAACCTTCGGACTAAAAATAAACGTTAACCGCTTCGGACCAATTTTGGGACAATTTTGACTTTAACATTTAATTATAAACAAAAGTTACCTAATCTCTTATATAAAGTAACCTAATAAGAAATTAACTTTTGGACAATCTTGGTATTCCTAGGCATTCCGTGATTCCCGGCTCCTTTTCCGACCGATTCCGAGTTCACTTTCTCCGCAAACCGTGAGTTACACCCCTCCTTACTCTTACTTTTTAAGTACTCTTTTTGGGGGAAACATGAGATCAAATCCTTTGTGAACAATATCTTTATGTGAAACTGTTTTACGTGCTTTAACGTATGTACAACGTATTGTGATCTATTTTTGGATACTTTTGAACTAATTGAACTACCTTTCTATTTTTGGAAACTTTTGAACTAATTGAACTACCTTTCTATTTTTGGAAACTTTTGAACTAATTGAACTACCTTTCTATTTTTGGAAACTTTTGAACTAATTGAGCTACCTTTCTATTTTTGGAAACTTTTGAACTAATTGAGCTACCTTTCTATTTTTGGAAACTTACTGAACTTGCAACTCTTTGAACTCTTGGAACTTTGAGAACTTTTGAACTATTTTAGAACTTGCAACTAGTATGCGTAAACAACATCACTATTCGGATTGGCTTACTTTAGACTCCCTAGGTTTGCCTCTTTGGATATTTGATTAGACAATGATAGCTTGGTTGTATTTTGGAGCAAAACCCTAGGTGAGGATATAACGCCGTAAGTACAAACAAATGACTTTAAAAACGGAACGAACTAAATGCCCCGCAGATTTTCTTGGAACTGAACTCTCACACTATTAACACAAGTCGTTAGCATAGATTATGGGTATCGATACTTAGGAGCGGTCACTCCTTACCAATGGGTAGCGACCAAGGTACATATTGCTAAGTTCTCGCGAACTTGAACTCTAGACTGGAACTAGTGGGCAGGTACTTGACCAGAATCGGATTAGTGTGTAAAACTAAATCTTACGTATATTGAGCTTAGTGGTTGGTACAACTCGAGGATCATAGGTCTTTATTTACGCATATACTTACTTACTGTCTTACATATGTGGATTAATCCACCGCTAAGGTAATGACTACGAACTCTTTCGCTCGCTACGCTACTTGACTTTTGAACTTAACTTGGAACTTATTTGAACATATTTGAACTTATTTGGACTTGAACTTATCTTGAATTCGAATTATTCTAGAATTTTAAGCACTTGAACTTATCGTGAATTTCTTGACTTCGAATAAATCTTGAACTTTCACGAACTTTGGACTTGTTTCGAACTCTTATGAACTTTCAAATTGAAACTTTTCTTCAATCTATAAACTGTAACTCACTCACTACGTTTTCGTAGTTGACACTTTATCTTATGTTTCAGGAACTAAGCGTAAGTTATGAAGTGCATTGCTCAGGCGGGTCAAGCCTTTTGTGTGAAGTATACCCTGGGAAGAAGACCTCATTTTGGGAATTTTATTTAAAAACATTTTTGTTATGTATTATGGTCTTACTTGAATCATGGTTGTACCTTTGACTTGTACTTTTCAATTTAAATCTTAATGACTTGAACCGTTAATTTTAGTGTAACCCGTGAAATGATTTTTCGCTCTTCACATTCCGTGTTTCCGCTTTAGCGGGGTGTGACAAAACATAGCAACACTTAACATCGAACCCATTAATAACAACTAACGGATCTTTACCTCTTTCAAATTCGAAGGGATTACAATATAATCATCTTATAAATGTTACATTTCAATTCGAGTTTTAAGGCCCCCTAGTTGCTCTTCTAACTCGGAAATTCTAAAGACATCACTTTCTTTATGCACCACCTATGCATTTCCTTTAACTTAAGTACAATAAAAACACGGGTACTTTTTAACGAGCATTAACGTTTACAAAATTCTTCTTCTTTGATCAATACCAGAACATAAATAAATAACAGAAACAACCACTATTCTAGAAACGAATAACATCAACATAAAACTCTCATCACACACCCTTCCCAACTTAGGTCAAGGTTTTCCTTTTTAAAAATTTTGAGCCTCCGGTTCGGTGTCTCTTACGCAACCAACATAACAACCACAAAACTAGTGCAACATTCAAACTAGCGAAACAACCCTAATGCAACAACTCGCGCAACACTAATAACGAAACAAGAAATGTTGCGTAACACTATAGCGAAACAGAACAACGAAACTAAAATGTTACGTAACACACCCCAGTCGCCTCATAATATCCGAGAAATACTAGTTTACAGTTTTTCCAAACTTAACCAAACTCAATAAAATTTATCCCAATATCATATAAATCAATAACAACTTATAAATAAGCTTTTTAAACGAGTTTTACCTGAGCCTATAAAATACGGCTACGAATAACTCCGAATCAAAACTCGTTGTTTTCAACCTCCGATTATGTCGAAACGTTCCCTTCGACTCTAGGAGCAATATGTCGCTTTCCGTTTATTTATCCGACAAAAAATGAATATTGAATTGCCGCTGAAAGTTAAACGGACTAAAACTTATATAACCTTCTTTCTTGATTTGCTTTGGCGGTAAACGAAAGAAAACAACAACAACAACACGTCATGTGTTTTTCCTATTCCTTAAGTTATAAGATTTAATTTCAAATTTACAAATATAACCCTATACTTTGTCATAATAACAACTTTGGCCGAAAATAATTAATTCACAATAAACAAATCCTTTTGACTTAAAACCTTTTACACATATATTCCTTTAAATATTTTCGGGTCGTTACACACATATACACACACATGTTCTAGAATTAGCTTAAATATCATATATTGGATTAGTCCTTAAGATTATTTCTAATCTAGAATGTTCATGATGAATTATTGTGCATCTTTAAGAGCTTGTATAGGCAAACATACCCCAAAATGAAATCACTTGTTTTGCCTTAAATCCTAATACATACTCATATTTGTAATTCTCCTTGTGTGTTCTTTTGTCTTTTAAACTTTCGGCTTACTTAGTCGCTTGATATCAATGATTCTAAGTGTGTCACACGAGTAAAAAAACTAACCCGTGACATTATACCTTTAAAACATCATTCACGAACTGGTATTCGTTATTTGAAATAACGTCAAACTAATCTAAATTCATCAAATGTTTATATCACATATTGAAGAATGTTAGTTACCTACGTAACCGGTTCTTTAAAAAAAAAGAGATTTCTCACAATTAAAGTTAGTATCAACTATTTAAAATTGACAATGACATAAAATCAATTCAATGGATTGACTAATTCATCTACTACAAACAAGTTACAATAAGAGAATGATTTATAAATTTTACCTAAAGTTTTTACATCACGTAAAGTTTGAAAAACTATTTTTGATATGAGAAAAAAAGCAAAACAATTAATCATAATAATTGAAAAGGCCTGGTTCTAAAAAGCAATGTAAGCCCTCAGGCTAAACGGAGTAAGGGAGAACTCACCTAGGTGAGTCTCCCACTCACGCGTGACTCCTATTCCGAAGCAAAAATGGTGACAAAGTCACCATGACGTGGCGGTGAGTGGAGGTGAGATTTTTGGTTGAGTCTCTCACCTGGTGGTGAGGCATAAAGTGGTGCCCCCCCCCCCCCCCCCCCCCCCCCAAAAAAAAATCTGCCGTTGTAAAGTTTAAAAAAAAAAAAAAACTTTTTTAAACCCAATTTTTTTACCTATAAATTCCCACTAACTCAACCATTTTTAAACACAACATTCTCATTTTATACCAAACTCTCTCAATATATCACTTCACACATTAACTATTTTTTAGAAAATGAATTCGACTACGATTATGGGCCTTGATTTTGATGGAGAAGCAGAAGTTACTAGCCGCCGTCGTAAGATAACTATGATTAAACGAGCGATTTCGTTTATTAAAAGAAGACGAATAGCAAACCGACCAACAAGAAATGTTATAAATCGATATCGTACTGGTTCTCATCAGCGTTTAGTTAACGCTTTTTTTAGCGATGAACCGATGTATGATCTTGAGAAATTTAGGAAGACGTTCCGAATGGGTCGCCCTCTATACAACGAGATAGTTGCTGCTGTAATTGATCACGATCCATACTTTCGTGACAATATGGATTGTTCCGGAAGAATGGGCGTTTTGGGTTGTTAAAGTGTACATCTGCAATTCGTCAATTGGCATACGGCGTCAATGCTGATTTTCTAGATGAATATATGCAAATGAGCGAGAGAACTGCGCGTGAATCTCGCGATCATTTTTGTGAAGCTATTATAAAAATTTATGTACCTGAGTATTTGAGGAAACCCACAGTTACTGATGTCGAAAAACTATATCGGCATCACGAACAAAAGCACGGGTTCCCAGGGATGTTAGGAAGCCTTGATTGTACAGACTGGGAGTGGTTCGGTTGTCAGTACAAGTTTAAAGCACAATACGTTAGACGTGATCATGGTTCGAATCCGTTCATTTTGCTCGAAGCTGTTGCATCGCAAGACTTATGGATATGGCATGCTTTATTCGGTGTGGCTGGGTCGAACAACGACATCAACGTTTTACATCAATCGCCATTATTTAATGATCTCAAAACCGGACGGGCACCAGAGATTCCATTCGAGGCTAATGGCGTAACCTACCCAAGTGGATACTATCTTGTTGATGGGATATACCCCGAATTGGCCCCGTTCGTTAAGACGATTCCTGAACCAGCTAGTAATGACCACAAGAGAATTTTGTATAAAAAAAGGCAGGAATCAGCAAGAAAAGATGTCGAACGAGCGTTTGGTGTTCTGAAAAAGAAGTGGGCGATACTCGCCAATCCTACACGAACTCAGGATAAAAACAAGATTACTAATATGATGTACACATGCATCATATTACATAATATGATTCGAAAATTCAAAGGATATGCGATATCTCCCAGATGGTTCCCGGAAGAAGCACATCAACCGGAAGACCCGTTGCGAAATGAGGAACAAGTGCGAGCTGTTACGCTTTGGATCACCTCATCAGAAGTACACTCAAACCTTCGACACGATTTGATCGAACACTTGTCTCTTAATGCTTAGTTTAATCTTTATTTGTAATGTCTTTTTAATATTCGTGTACCGTTTTTAACGTTTGAATAAAAGTTTTAAATTTCGTTTACGTTTTTAACGTTTACGTTTACGTAAATATTAATTTTTTTAGTTTATAAATAATAGTATTTAAATGAAAATGGTAAGGTGAGTTTGGTAAGGTGAGTTGGCGGTGAGTGCGTGGTGAGTGTTATTTCCTGAGTAAGGTGAATTTGCTTTCTGGAGAGAGAAAGCTGACGTGGCATGGTGAGTTGGTGGTGATTTTGGCACCTTACTCCCTTTAGCCTCCTTACGCTTCAGCCACCATGGATTTGATTAATAGTAAAGTTATAATGAGAGACATCACAATCAAACATGATTTTCCAAAGTTTGAAACAAAATGTGCCGTCAAATGATGATTTTGACACCACGGAGATTTTTTTTAATCGGTTTAGATTTTTACTAAGGAAAATCAATTGACCACAGCCAAATAATTCAAATTGGATTCATATCATTAAAGTTTGACATTTAACTTAATTAATTATTCAAATAAAATCTTATTATTTTGAGTATTGTGATTACGTTTTGGATGGGTTTTGTTTTTATGTTGTATTTAGTTATGATTACCCATATTTTGTATGTGCCTCCCACCTTTCTCTTTAACTTCTAAAACCCAACATTCTCTCTTTAGAATCATAATATCTCTCATCTGAACTTCATTAAACTCCTACTTGCTTGCACTTGTAACTTCTGCACTCATTTAATGAACTTAACCTTTCTCTAATTTCAACGACGTTCAACAAAATGGAGATGACGAGGTGGCTATATCTTCTTGCAGAAATCTATCTTCAAATCAATGTTGGTATTTCAAGCTCGTATATTGTGTTTTCTTCGGCGGCTATGTTGCACGGAAACCGAAACGGGAACCCGAAACGGAAAAAATCAAAAGATCCCGATACGGGAACGGCATAGAAACGGCAATTAAAAACTATAAAAAAAATAAAAATATACTAAAGAAAATCCAAAATAGATTCATGTAAAAAATACTACATCTTCTAAATGTAACTAATCCAAAATAGATTCATGTTAGGTTTCCAGGACTTAGGAATACATAAGCCTAGCCCTGTGCATAAACGGGCCGGCCCGTTTTAAACCGGGAAAACCGGCCCAACCCGGCCCGAACCGGCCCAACCCGGCCCGGCCCGAGATATATCGGTTCGGTCATCGGGTATGGATATAGGATGAATTCGGGTATCGGTTCGGTCCATACCCGATTAAAATCGGGTATACCCGAATAGACCGAATACCATACTAAAAAGCATGCTTTAGTGGCTGCCAAGCCTCGAACCCTGGTTCCAGGGATAGAAGGTGGTATCAGTTACCACTGCACTACAACTAAGTGTTGATAAATTATCTAAACATATTATATTTAATAACTATATTTGACTAAAAACCTAATATAAAACCAACAAAAACCTAATTTCTAAATCATATTTAGGTTTCTTTTTTTTTCTATTCTCGCCGACTTCTTAAGATTTTCGTTTCTGAATCATAATTTCTAAATTATATATAGGTTTTTCGTTTCTAAATCATATTTGTCGGCTCATAATCATCAACTCGATTCAAAATCATAATCATGAAAATTCGTTCTATTTTTTTCCCCATTATTCGAATCCTCCGGTATTCATCTTTATCAAGAAGACATAGCTCAAATGAGGTTAGTTTTAGAAAATTAGATCAAAATGTTCATGGGGTTTGTTTAAAAAATTAAACCCATAAAGAAAGTTTGAATCTTGGATCAAATGGTGGTCAAAATCAAGAATTTTTATCTTCTTCTTCTCCGGCGAGTGTGCAAAGAAGGTAGGAGCTTTTTCCGGTGACTATTTGTTATGCTTTGAGAGCTTTGGATCTGAGTTTAGTCGGTCCGACCGACACCCGAACCGACCCGCCCGACTAAAAACCGAATCGGCCCGAGTCTTTCCGGTCCGGTCTTCGGTCCATGTTTTCCCCTAATTTCGGTCTCGGGTCGGTCCCGGGTTAACCCGGTTCGGTCTAACCGGTTTGCACAGCGCTACATAAGCCCATTCAAACCCTAAAGTAACTGCATGGAAACTTCAAAAAACTTCGAAACGGTCAACGAAACTGCGTCGAAACGGTCAAGGAAACGTTTCAAAAAAGCCGAAACGTTTCGGCCGTGTTTCGGGGGCGTTTCGGTTGAAGAAGAGCCTTGGTTGTGGAGATAACGAGTGAATTTAGGTTTATTAGCCGCGATTGTGTATGGACTGTTAATGAAAAATAAAGGATGCGATATTCGTTTAATGTAAGTGATCGGAGTCATTATAACCTAAGCTTCTTCTTTGTTTGGCCATGGAAGAGTACACTCATTTTGGTAAAGGATTTCAACGTCTACTCTCATTCTTCGGCGGTCACGCACAATCCTACATACACACCAACAATTTTATGCTTGTTTTCAACAATTTCCTGAGTATAAAGGAACTTCTATTAGCATAATGCATGTATATGTTTTTTATTAATAATATTGCATTAATTATCGAATTATGAGTTACAATAGATGAATTGTTTACAATAGGTTATTATGAAATACCTTATTTTATGTATTTAATGATTTACTTGTTTCATATTGAGTTAGGCTGTTTACAATGTTAATGTTTGCTTATCAGCTTGGATCACATGATAATAAATTCCGTATGACCAATATTGGGGTTGAAGAAATAAATGAAAATTTATTTTTATTTAATAGCGTAATAAATAAATAAATCTAAATTTTGGAACAAACTAAAACGTTGCTTATGTCATTTGATAGCGCTAGCTAAAAAGAAAAGCTATAAAAATAAAATGAAAAAGACAAAGACGAAAAGGAAAAATCAAATTAAAAAGTTAAGGCTGGACGAGGTTACACTATTTATGGAATAGTGGGTTCTCTGAGATAAATGGATAGGTAGCGTCCTCCAGAATGATATAATAGTAATGCCACTTATATGCAGAAAGGAAATCCCCATTATTATGGAAGAATATACATATTTACGCATTCTCATTCACACATAATGAGAGTAAACAGAGGTAAGTAAGTATAGTTGTGTCCACCTCATTGTTTGTCAAGACAAGGTTTCATCTAATTATCACCACCAGCTACAGGCTCAAATTGGCAACGCTAGAAGCTGCAAAACATAAGGGAGTTTTGCATGCAGAATTAAATGTATATCGTTATGCTGATTGCAGAAACTAAAAAGAAGCAAATTATGGTTTTTATCACCTCCCATCCATGCAAACGATCATGACAGTATTCTTCTGATGACCAAAACCAACAACATACTGCAATCCCTCGTTCAAACGAATACGACCCATTGACCATTTGAACTAAAATATTTTGGTAGCACACCTGTAAGATTATAAAACTGGTACCAATTATTGCAAGTGAGTGTTTAGGTTTTTGTTTTAAAATGAAAATCGAATTATTGTTACCCCTTGTTTTAAACTGATCAAGATGCTTTTCACAAGATGTCATTTTTCTCTGTTAAATTATTTTGTTGTGGGTTTTATGTAATCCGGTTATGGTTTTTGTTTCATTTTTGGCTCCATAGGAAGACGTACGGTTGTAGAAGACGATGTCTCGTGGAGGAACACCCGATATCCAATATAACTTTGAGGAGTAATGTTATGGTTACAAATTGCTTCCTACAAGAAAACCATCAGTACAAGTTCAATTATGACTGGCAGGCAAGAAGAGTTATTTTGATACTTGGATTGTTTTAATAAATGAATGACCTCTTTATATATTATCCGATTAAACTACCAAAGTTGGTGTTTTTATATTACATTTTGAACAAATCATCAAAATGGCTTTGAGCCTTGGAATATGAACGGGTCGAGCTTCGCACATCTCTAAACATAAGCATAACATGGCTCCTGAAACCGAAATTCTAAACTTGATAACATTGTCATTCATAGAGTAAGCTAACATTCATATTTTGGAGAATCAGATAATTATGAGTTCTGAGACAAGAACAGTTACTTTCTTTATATCAACAGATACAGCCCTAAGCTGCAAAGTTAGGGCAGGGCCTATAATTCCGACTTCGTTTTACAATTCTAAATTAGGAATGCAAATAACTTCATTCTTGTTTCTTTTCCTTCATGTAGACTAGAAACATTTACATATCTGGATTTGCTTCCTCGGGTATCACAATCAACTTAACTGAAGTATTTTTCGATCTTTTCACCACAACATTTAATCGTTTTCCTACTTTATCCCCCATAATCTCAATTACCTGTCATAAATATTAAACATCAGATATAATTCAAATGTTCCAAACTAAGTTTTGATGGCTTCTTGTTGAATTGTTTTTGGCAAATACGCGGCTTTTTACATAGAAAAATTCGTTTTAATCTGCTCTTATCTAGAGGCAGCAAAATGGGCAGGTTAGGTAATGGGTAAATGTTCATACAGGGTTGACTTGCAAACATGCTTTTCCTCTTTTAATGCATAATAAATGAAGTCTGTTTGATTTTCAACACGATCACCCCATTTGACCGATTCCCAATTGAATTATTCGTTTTTTAGTTGACCCATTTAGATCAATTTTAAGTGAAACCGCCCACTCATAGGTAAATGGGTTGAACTTGTCACCAATACGTTAAGCTCTCAGTTAAGTTATCAACGCACGCCACTTTTTAAGTTTAAACACTAAAAATGGTTAAATATGCAGTTATCTGTGGATGTCAATATGTACTTTTCTGGTAGAGTTCCCTTCATGTTATTGTTTCTCATTTTACTTTGCTAGGGAATAAGAAACGTAACAAGACACGTATATGATAACTGCTAAGATTATCTGACCACAAAGTTCAGTTATTGTGTTTTCTGTACATACGTTCAATTATTTGTTTTGGTTTCTTCATAAGTAGATTCATACCTCTTTTATGCTTCCAACAGGCTTCCCCTCAAATTCAACTACCACATCTCCTGGACGGAAACCTGCTCGCTCAGCAGGGGATCCTGGGCTTACCTGGTGTAAAACAAGTTAATTAGTTGCTAAACCAGAAAATGACATTCTCAGGAAATATAATAAGACATTATGTTATGATAAACTAGGACTTCCAAAAGCTTTAGTAGAGGTGGCACTTTTGACCATTTACTTATAAATTGATCAATTTGGGTTATACTTTATCTCTAGAGCGTCAAATGGGTAAAATAAAAATAAAAAATAGTTAGTTAAACTAGAAATGGGTCAAATGGTAGAATTAAAAAGTTAGCTAATCAGGAAATGGCTGAAACGCATCGAAAATCGCCAAAAGTATATTACTTTTGCAACAGAATTGTTTTTGATCTCATATTTAGTACTTCGATCATTTAAAAAATCTGGACAAAGAAGTGTTTTGTGGACAGACCCGTATCAGCTATAAGCACAAAAAACATACCATGGGCACAAGAACACCTCTGGTAACATCAGGGAACGTGATATCTTTTTCCTTAAGCTGAGCAACAATCATATCATTCAAATCAAGCATTTTCAGACCAAGCCAAGGTCGAACAACCCTCCTGAAATAATTTATAGGAAAGTCAAATTCAACTCACAACTAAGTGATGATAAAATTTTAGTTCTTTAATTATAAATGTTTACCCCTTTGTTTTGAAATGCTCTATAATTTTGGAAACCGAGTCGATTGGTACAGAAAAACTCAAGCCATCAGCTGCTAACACTTTCATAATATTAACACCTATAACTTCTCCATCAATATTAACAAGAGGCCCGCCAGAATTACCCTATACAAACAAGATCAGATCAAACTTTTACATTCATCACAGTTACATATGAAACAATTAAGATAATGATTAAACTTAATATTACCGAATTGATGGCACAGTCAGTCTGCAAATATTCTCTCCGCATTCCTCCAAGACCCAGATCACTGCTCTTACGATCAACACAACTAAAAAGACAGATAAAAACCATTTGTGCAAAACTTTAGATTTTTTTTATGAACTACTATTCTGACAAATATGGGTATAATATTAATTCAACAATAATCTAATTTTTTTATGGAAAGCTTTAGGAGGTCAGATAAAACAAACCCAAAATCGGCCCCTAGAATTTGCCAAATTATCATACACTTTGGCATGGAGAAAGTGCTCAGAGAGATATTGATTATTGATATTAACCTTACCTTATAATACCAGCTGTTATGGTGTTTTGGAGGGAAAGGGGACAGCCCATGGCCACTACCCAATCACCAGGACGCAGTGAACCTGAAGACCCGAGCCTTGCAGTTGGAAGTGGAGTTTTAGAACTTATTTTGACAATAGCAATATCAGAATGCAGATCCGCATTTACCACTGTACCCTCAAAAGTACGCCCATCTTGTAATGTCACATCAACCTACAACAGATTAGATTAAGTTAGTCCCCGATAAGTAATGGAGGTCAAAAGAGGAAGAATATACAACAGAATAGTTTTAATGAAGGAATCCAATCATCGAAAATAGGAGTGTTTGGATGTACGTTTTAAATCTGATTATGTAATATTGAATAATCACAAACAGATAACTATGCTTAGTAAGTAGCGTACTATACCTTCCCTTTGGATGAAGATGTGAAACCTTGAAAATCAACCACCACATGAGCGCACGTCAATATGGTACCATCACCGTCTATTATAGTTCCAGAGCCGATGCTTTTTCCCACAGTCATCCCATGGAAACCTTCAAACAAGTACTAGTATCATTTATTTTACAATATTACGTAATTCTTCAAAATGAAGTTTATATAAATATTTCTCCAAAGAAACCTTTTGGAACTGAAAGATTGACAACAGCAGGGCCAACTCTAGCAGCTGCATTGGCAATTGTATCCCGCCCCAAACATCCGCAACAGGGTTTGGGTGATTCTTTACTTACATCCCCTGCGGAAGCTGCTGAACTAATACTAGAAAAAGATAAAGGAGGTTGTCCTACAACAACAACAACAACAGAAGCAGCATGAAATCCATGAAATGAGTGATGATATGAATTATTTTAAAAATAAATAAAACGACAGACCGTATCCTGAAGGAATGAAGGAAGGAAACAGGGAATTGGGAAAAACGTCTGGCATACTCCACGGAGAAGATAATGGAATGAAAACTCGTACCGATCTATCTACAATAATTTCAAACAAATATAGATTATAACAAGGTAAACAGTTATAGAATTATATAGCTCTAGAGTTTATGTTGTTGCTTCTAACCACGGAAATGAACATAATAGGATGTAAGGTACGAATATTAGATTCATAGCTGGTTACACTTATACCAAATTCACCAAACGTAAAAGAAAAGGTGAATCAGTGATAAGTAAACTTTGCAGTCTCCTTCATAAAGATCAACAACTACATCTTTCGGAATTACGGATGAGACAAGGTGAGCTATTGTGTTTGACAAAGTTGTACTGGTTTTGGACTACACTAAACACGAGTTGTAATTTACTGTCTGGAATCCAGAATTTCATAGAGTAAATTATCAAACTGAGAAATGTGAATGATTGGTTATGTAGAGAGGGACTGACCGGATACGTATGATCCAGCAGCAGCAGCAGCAGCTAATGCTACTAGACGGATTAAAGAATTATGTTTTGATATCTGCAAATAAAAATGTCTGTAATGGAAATCGAATAAAAAAAGAAATGAAATTGTTCGATGAGAGATCTTTACCGATATATGTCTCATCATGATTACACCAATTGCGTTTCACAAAATTCACCATAAACCCTTCCTTGATTTTCGAAAGATGGAACTAGAAATAAAATCAAATATTTAGATTTTTTCCTTTTACAAGTTCGGTCCTTCATTTATGCATATTTAAAATGTTTGTTTTACCACGTCAAATAAGTACATAACTGTCTCGACAGTATGAGGTAATCCTAAGTGATTTATGAAATGAGAAACAGAAGTTAAAATGGAATGACTTTGATCCATCTCCGAGTTTTAACTAGAGTATATGTAACAAAAAGAGATGAACCGAACATAGACTCAAAGTGACTTTGGCGAAACTTCACTCGTGCATTTATGGGAACATTGATATGTTGCTAGACATTAATCAATGTTATCATATTTGTTTGAACTTATTCAAATGTGGAAGTTGTTGGTATTTGAACAAAGTTAGATAAATATGTGTCCGTAAATATGTGAACCTACGGGAACGCACGCATCGACATTTAGACATGACCATACGTTTATTATTTGCTAATTATTAATTAAGTGTTAATTGTAATAATTAATAAATATGAGTATATATTATGTAATTATGAAGGTTTCCTAATTATAATACAACTTGTATATCAAGTAATTGTTTACTTATATATTATACAATAACCTCATTCACAAAATACACAATAATCGACTAAGGATTAATCCCTTATCGATTTCCAGCTTTTCTAGTCGACCGAAAACCTTCATAGGGGTATTCGACTTCCGGTTTTCGGAAAAGAAGGAAAAGGAAAAAATCTCGTCTTTACGACATAAAGACTTAATCCTTTACGCCGTAAAGACTTAATCCTTTACACCATAAAGGAGTTTCGATCAGACTTGTTCATACACCTAGATGAGGTGTACATTGAGCATATGGTGTAAACAAGCAAGCTAGACAAAGGTTGTGGAAGAGCTAGACAAGGGTTCTAATATTGTAAACGTGTACTAGCTGCAAGTCGGTAGCTAAAGATGGTGTCGCGTACGTAACCGTGTAATAGATCTTACACTTAGTGGTATCAGCCATGTATTGTTCCTATGTGATCCTATTTTCCGCTTTCATGTATTGTTTGACAATATGACTCAAGTTGTATACCTATAGTGTTATTAGCCACAATATAGGTTAATTTTTATTTTGGATACGAAAACATCAACAATTGTGGGGGGATCAAGGGTTGGTTAAAATTTGTTTTGTTGTTAGTTAAATTTTTACGAATTAAAAAAGTTAATTTGAAATCAATTTAGCTTGCAATATTTGATGTTTAGTTACCTTTTTGCCATGTTTACCTTTTTTAGCAAATTATGTTTATAAAGTTACATGCATAACTTTGTGGACATTATTAGATATATTGATATTGTTAAAATTAAATCGATTTATTGACATATTATTAATTGTTAATTGAATATATGCGACACTAAATAGATTTTGGATTAATAAAAAGTTGTGTGTGGTTTATGTGATATACGAATTGTTCACAAATTGATAGCTTACGCAATCCAAATTTGTTTATTTGAACGGATGTATGTGGTTCGTTTCCTATTAAACGGGAGTAAATAAAATTGTGAACAATGACCATAGAGATTTATTATTTTAGGGCCCACCCAATTTGTTGCGTAGATTAATTCTTTTTACGTTATTATTTTTGTCAAATGGTTTTTGAAAGAAATAAATTTTAATGTGACTAAATAATTTTGTAACGAATTTTTTGATTTATTTTGACTCTTTTATACGTTCCTAAACCATGGGTTGGGTTATATCGTAATTTGCTCCGGTGATGGAACTTATTAAATTGCAAAATACTTTAAAAATTCGAAACTTTAAAATACGTGTGTTTGGTAATTCATAATCAAATGCACATTCTGAGTGTATAATTCCCAACTAAGGTCACCTACATAAAGGACGATGTCTACGAAAGTTTGCGGATGTATTCTACTCCTAATGAGGTCATATTTTAAGAGATGTTTTGTCATCATCTACCCCCACTTGCTTTCCTAATCGTACCTTTTGTAGAGCTACCGAAAGGG
The DNA here is from genome assembly GCA_910822075.1 of Senecio squalidus. Classification (NCBI taxonomy): domain Eukaryota; kingdom Viridiplantae; phylum Streptophyta; class Magnoliopsida; order Asterales; family Asteraceae; genus Senecio; species Senecio squalidus. Next base: position 45,092,035 of record CAJVGC010000590.1, read on the forward strand.
TCTTATGATGACGATGGTACGTTTGATTATTATATACACTTGGTGTATAGGAATTAGGCAATCATAGAAACACTTTTAAAACCAGTAATAAAAACGTTTTGTTTTTAAACACCAAAATTATGTGACGAAGTTGTGTGCATGTCTCTTCGTACATAGATTTTTTGTCACCCATGGAATTAAGTCATATTGTTATCCATATTGCTTAGACAACTTGTACTTGCTCGTCACTCTACGTGAGACGTAGGTGAAGGGTATCCAAGGTAGATTACCACTCATCATGAGACGGTGGTGGACTATATGCAATCTTCAGTTGGACGACTTAAATCGGATTATGTAGTGAGACTGGAAAACGCAGATGGCAATAAGATGGAACAAAACAAAATTAATGCCACGATCACCATTTTTATGCTTGATCGATCCATGACATTAAGTCCCATAATCTAAGAATTGCATCGGTAAATGCATTTACTGAACTTCACCTACCTTTTGAGTATCATTTAGTTCCTAGCAGATCAATTGATAGACCGATGATATGTCTCTTGGGTCCTGGACTTAAACGGAAAGTAAACCATGGGTTTTACATTTCTGTTAAAAAAATTTATGTCGAAAGTACTAATGAGAAATTTCCTTCTGTTTTGTAGAAATGACATAAAAATCCGCTACTAATGAGATTCTGAGTGAAACCAAAACAGCCTTAAGAAGCAATAAGCTTTCTTGACTAAACTTTAACGATTGGTATCGATCACTAAGGTTGTCCTAAAACTGATGGAAAGACTTGAAATCGTTACTACACCTATGATTGCTAAGCCAAATACACTGCTCCTTAAACATTGCTAAAGAAGGTGTCGCGTACGTAACCGTGGAATAGATTTTTCACTTAGATATATCGCTTATTTGCTATTAATTCAAGACATAAAGGTATGACTTTAATCCGATTAAATTATTCCGTGATCTTATTTTCCGTTGTCATGTATTTTTTGACAATAATCGAATGCTATTATACGGTTTTCGAAACCAAGATTAAACAAAAACTCATATGTAGCGTTGTTAGGCTTTTTAATTCTCTTGGTTCTATGGTTTATCATTCATGGAAAGGGAGGAATCAACAGTTTCACAAAAAGCAATGATTTCAAGAAGATAAAGTAATGAAGGTTATCGTTCAGGAAGTGAGGCTAAAGATGATGACTTTACACATTATACCTTCGCAACAGGTGAAGGATGTGACTCGTATTTTGGAGCTTCACATCATGTATTAATTTCTGTCTGGCTGTTTTAAGCTGTTTCATTTTGGTCTAGTGGTTGTGCTTGGTTTTCGGTTTTTAAAACTGTAAAGCCGTGGTTGTCTTTCGTTTGGTAAATTCGCTACCATTAGTATGTCCGTAACGATCCATTTGGTTTGTCCTCTTTAACCAAGAAAAACGCCTAAATCATCTTGAACTTAAATTATGACGAAATTTTGATAACCATCACAATCGAAAGCAGAGCTAAGATTTACAAAAGAAAGGATGATTGAGGTTATAGAAATGATATCCAAAATATTGGCAAATAACCTGTAACCTGTTCATATAAATTAATGACCATACACTACCAAACATATATAACCATCAATCACACTGAAGTTAAACGTGAGACAAAACACTTGTGATCCATCATTCAACGAAACAAGTACCTTCCCGCAACGAAATATAATTACCATCCCTGCTCAGAGTAGTTGGTGAGAAACCAGCTTTAGTCACCGTCTCACCGACCATATTTTGGATGAACCTTTTCAAATCTGACAATTTTGCAATTACTATTGGTCAAACTTTTCTAGTCGAAAGTTGACAATCTATGTCTGATAGAATGCAAAGTAGAAACCCAAACTAGAAGGTAAACTTAAGAAGCGGTAATCCAATACATTTGTTAACCATTGAGACATACTCAAAGGAAACCCCTTTTATCATGAAACAAATGATTTGAGAATACGTTCTTAACCCTTCAGATATTATTGGATCTTAATAAAAACCACATTATGATAAGATGGAATTCATTTCAAATATTGAAGCCACATAACAAACTATTGATAAAACAAGGAGTTTTGATTAATTCTGGAGTATAATCAATTACAACTTCGTATATTTCCAACCTCTAAACTATCACTACCATAACTGTTTACGCCTTTTTGGGAGACTTGGTAGATGATTTGGAAGGCTTCTCGGTCTCACTTGTTGCTGCAGATGACTTTTTAGGCAAAAGGACTGGATTGATGTTAGGAAGAACACCACCACTTGCAATCGTAACACCAGCAAGCAATTTTCCCAATTCTTCATCGTTCCTCACAGCCAATAACAAGTGCCTAGGGTTTATCCTCGTCTTCTTATTATCTCTCGCCGCATTTCCAGCCAATTCCAATACCTATTATAAATCATACAAAATTCATTACTAATTAACTGATAAAACTAAAACAATTATTAATCGGATAAGGATTATTTACCTCAGCAGCGAGGTACTCGAGAACAGCAGCAAGGTAGATCGGAGCTCCAGATCCGGTTCTCTGAGCGTATCTTCCTTTCTTCAAATATCTTCCGATTCTTCCAACCGGAAACTGAAGACCGGCTTTGACGGACTTAGTGACGGATTTCTTCCTCTCGCCGGCGCCTTTCCTTCCTCCGGCTCCCTTCCCTGTCTTTCCTGACTCCATTGATTCGACGCAAAGAGATTGAGAGAATATTGAATTTGTTTGAGAATTTGAATTGTGATGAAAATGATAGGGGACGAATCGAGGTTTTATATAGATTAACGGGGGAGCAGCCACGCTGGCGATCCGCAACTGTGTATTCACGAGTGAGGATTTGTGAGATTAATCTAACGGTTATGGATAGGACATGTTGGCGATCCAATGTTATGATGGTTCAACTATATTTTGCGTCTTGGATTTTATATCTACGAATAAAATATTAACCATCATAACATTCATTTGATATACTTAAACAACCTATTTTCTTTTAAAGTAGACTAGTATGGACAAATATATATATATATATATTATAAAACTATATTAATTAATATTACTACGAAAACTAAATAAATAGAATAGTAAAAAAAAAAAAAAAAACTCCAATGATAATGTGAAAAGTGAAAATACAAAATTCATTCAAAAGAATAACATTAACTATTGAAACACTATGTAAATAATTCATTATATAAAACTTTTAAATAGACGACATGTGAGGTTTATAATTTATCCCATTTTTTGCAGCTTCACGAAAATATTTGTATTTTGACATGATATCTCTTTTGACAAAGCGACATATAAATGTTACTCAGAAGATAGATTACGTACTTATGTGTAACAATCAATGGAACATTGTCCGTGTTGTTTTAAACATTGTTGGTCGAAGTATTGTTCTTGGTGGTTGGGACAAATGTTGATTTGAGCGTTGTTTCTTGGGGGTAGTGTTTAGGCTTTGTACATTGGTGTTATGTTTCAGAGTTTATGTTTAATTGTACAATATCTTGCTCACAAAAAATATTGAATTGTGAAAATGAACTTATATAGTGTTTTAGTATGTCAAAATTAATTTTTTTAATAGTTTGTATGTGTTTGTCACCCGTCATCTATTTTTGAGAATTTCAATTTATAAAAGTCGAGTCATACCATCTACTTTTGAGAGTTTCAATTCAAAAAAGTTGAGACACGTCATCTACACCAATAGAAAAGTATTAATCTTAGAACTTGGTAATGTTACACCAAATTTAAACTTGAAGTAAAAAAAAAAATATTGATAATAAAGCCCATTTTAACGTCTTATCTTGATCATACATCTACAACTCCCGCACAACTAAAGAGAATATTAATGAATAATTTGTTCTCTTAAAGTCTATAAGCAGTCTGCACCTACATAATTTATAAAAACATAATTTAGTAAGCTCGTCTAACGGGTTAAAGAAATATATTATTCATTTACTTATTTAACTTGTTTTGTTTTTTTGTTCCATCAACGAGCCGTTGTGCATTTGTTTTTTTTTTGTTTTTTTTTTTTTCTCTTCCTTTCTATAATATTATTCATTTACTTATTTAACTTGTTTTTTTTTCTTTATTTCATTTGCAAGTTAAACGGATGAGGGAGGAGGTGGAGAAGAAATAATATATGTGTTTTAAATTTTTTAATTTTGACCTAATGTTTTTGGTTATGCATTTTTATCCTAAGATTTCTTTATCTATATTTTGATTTATTTTTAATCTAATATTTTCAAAATAAGTAATTGTTTTAATTATTTGTATTTTTTTTATTTATCTTATTTAATATTTTAATTATTAAGTTTTAATATTTTATATTGTTTTAATTATTTATTTATCTTTTATATAAATGTTTTAAGAAAAAAATAAAAATAAAAAAATAATCCCACAACCCTCATTATCATACCACCCAAAATCTCACAATCCTCATTCTCACTGACACGTCAGCAAAAATAATCTCACAACCCTCATTGTCACTCATTATCACTTCAGCTGCTCTAATAGTTATTGGAGTACTTTAGTTATTATTATTGTGGTAATTAAAGACATACTAATCTAAATTTATAAACTATTATTTCTTTCCTTTTTATTAAATTTATACATTAACTAACATTAATTGTAATAAGATGTTTTAAATGATGATATGTCGTGAGATGTATAAAAAGGATAGATAAGTTATTTCAGTTACTTAAAATTTAAGATATTAAGAGTATAGGGGAAATGTTTTATAATATAGTAAAAATTGCATTTTTCTTTCCTTATGACCTTTCAATTCATCGATTTCGTTCTTAAATTATTTTTTTCATTTCTTTGGTCCCCAATATTTTCATTTTCATTTTTTTATCGTTACATCTAACCTTTGTTAGTTTTTTCGTTAAATAACCTCATGTGCCAAGCACAGGAGGGTAACTTAGTTTTTTATTTAATATTTATTTAATTGACATCATTTCATTCCACCTTTCGCCTTTTCCCCCCAAATTAAACCCTAAATAAATAATATCAAACCCAAATAAATCAAATTAAATCTCTTATCTAAATCTCTTTTCCCAAAAATTAAAATCACTAGTAATCCTTATCATTAAACTTACTCAAAACTCAATTTATAAAACTGATGATGATGAAATAGATCTAAAATGGCAGTTGTGGTGGTGCAGCGAGGGTGGAGGGGCAGCGACGGGGCATTAAGGGTGAAAGGGTGGCGGCGGTGCAGCTATGGTGGTGGTAGGACGACAGTGGTAGTTGTATACGGGTTCACCAAAAATCTCAAGAATTTTATAGATCTAAAAAGAAAATAGATCGATAAAGGGTTAATTAAGATAACCAAAAGGAAAGAAGTTGATATGGTTTTTAAGATGGTTAGTTGATTTTGAAGGTGGGTGGTGGGTTTTGAATAGGGAAGAATTTTTTATTTAGATTTGGAGATTGTTGGAGATGGTGATAGAGTAGAGAAAGGTTTTAATAGATAAAATTGAAAATTGAGGTTTTGGTTCTGATGTGAAGATAATAATGATATTAGGTTTAGGTTTTTGAAGATTAAAATCATCAGCAGAAGATGGTAGTTGAAGATAACAAAAGAAAAAGAAAAATAATTAATAAGGGTAATTTAGTCATTTCAATCATCTAATTTTCATTTAACGGAAAAAAAAACTAACGGAAGTTATACGGAAGGACAAAAAAAATGAAAAGTAACATCTTCGGGATTGAAAAAATGAAAACAAAAGTTTAAGGACAAAATCGACAAAGACTTGTCATGAGGGACTAAAATTGCAATTTACTCTTTCTTTTATAATAACCTTTGTCGATTTTATCATTTTTAAAATTTATTATCTTTATGTTAACAATTAGTGTTTAAAAGTAGTTTAACTTTAATTAATATAGAGACTCGCTAAGAAATATATTACAAGTGGTGTTTGTGGTTCGTAATATTTTTATAAACTATTCTTTTTTAAGAATAATTAGCACCAAACCATTCTTCTAGTATGATTTTTTATCACCCGATTTTCTTATGTCACCTAAACCGAATCCGAACGGTTAAGATTTTTAATTAACCGAAAGTTTGGTTATAAGTACAGTTTTGATCCATAAGCGAACCAAACCGACTCATATTAACCCCTAACCAACAGTATCTATATGTTATAGATGAAAATGCTCACTAATAAAGACAAACCCTTTGGCTTAAAATTGGGTTTTATGATGTGACCTTTTTCACAGGCTGAGTAAGGTTTAGTTTTAACGAGACAAAGCCAATTCCACCAAAGACGAGTTTGTTGTCGATATAGTTGAAGTTGAGACCAAATGACCTCTTGAACCATAACGAGTTTTGTATCAACACTTACTTTGGAGTAGAAACAAACTTTCTCACATTTGTGCGGAATTTTGAAATCAGTTGCAAACACTTCGATATCTCTATCAACAACAAGCACAATATCTTAATTCACGATAAATATTATAACACGATGGTTTTTAAATATCATAAATGGCCATGATTTGTTCTGTATAATGATGGATTTCATGGTCGACTTGTAACCGATACGAATACGCTATTCTAAATGGAAATTACTTCCTCGCGGAGCATTTTATGAATTCTTCCAAAAAAAATAACCATATGTCTCTTGACCCCAAGTTAATCAAAATAAATCATAATAATCGGTGTTACTTCGTTAATTTAAAAAACAACATAATTTAAAACATCATAAGTTTTGTTTGTATAAGTAAAGTAAGCTCGATGTTTAGGAGTATCGTAGAGCTACTTATCAAGTAACTCAGTTTCATTAAGAATCAACTAAAAGTTGAGCTACACTAACCTAAATTGTAACGTCGTGATTTTCAAAAATATGCAATTTTTAAAAAACTTTTTACTTTTATTATAATTAATTGCGGAAAACGTAAATCGTAAGTTAATTAAACTTTTCTTAATTGTAGTTCTTAAAAGAATTACTTCCCAAAATACTAATTACATAATATAATAAATTTATATGGCGTACGATACAAGTCTCGGAAAGCACGGAAAACTACCCCACAACACCCCCTCTCGAGGTCATATCCAGCTAAACCGCCTACTAGTAAAAGACACATTTTGAAAAACCCGTATCAACAAAGTTGGTGAGTAATTAGGGTATTTAATATTATAAAACATGTTTAGAATAAAACACGTCTCAAGTCCCCAACCCTTGTCCATCCGAGAAGTTCACAATCACATATAATTACGATTAAATGCATGCAACACTTTTGATTAAACTCTATGATCAACTCTATGCTTTTAAACTCAAAATTTCTCAATCTTATGTCTCTAAATTTCTCAATCTCTAGTCTCAACTTCGATTTCCCTAGATTTTAAACTCACAATCCAAGAAATCCCCGTTGTTAGCTAATTATGCATACGACATTAATATAAGAAAACTAGGTCGTGACTCTTATTTATTATAACAACTCGTATGCTACTTTCACATATCCGACTCGACAACTTGTAATATGTTATGTAGGCTTGTCGTTGGCATGGTTATGAGATTATAAATTGAATATGTTATGTAGGCGTGTCGTTGGGGAAGCCAATTATAGAGGCAACCCAAATACACGTACAAAAGGGAGGATCATTCTATATTAATAAGAATATGTATAAATGTGGGGGTCCAACGCAATTAGGACATGACCAAGAGGAGTACTCAAAGGTCGAAGAATTTAATATACCTTATAATGTGTGACAACCGTCTAAATTTCAGGTGAAAACCGCATTCTCTATCTTTGAGTTATCTATGAATTGATCTTAACTATACTTGTATCGTAAACGGGCGTGAGTCGGAATCGAAATCAGAATCATAAAATGAATCCTAATACTAAGAAAAACACTTAGTGAACTTGTCTAAGTTCCTATCTAAAATTACCGGAAACTTTCAACTAACGAAAACGCTTAACAATGGAACAAACGAAAAACGAAATATTGCTAAAACTGGCCCCAAATGCGCCGCATTAGGCACTAATGCGCCGCATTCAGGGTGCAGTCCAACAATATTTTTGTTAACTTTGAAACTTAACCAAACGTACCCAAACTCGAGCCCACCACTTTAGCTCCAGGTTAAACATGCCCAAAGGCCTTGTGATGGTCCAGTAACTCCATTTCATCCCCACTATATCAATTACAAAAACACACACACACCCACAACATACACAAACACACCCTTTGCTTTCTCTCTCTCTCTTTACAAAACTCTCTCAAGAAAACACACACACCCCTCTTTAATTACAGTGATTTTCGCACCAAAAATACAGAAACATAACCACATTAAACACCTTCAAATCGTTCATAAACAAGAAGGAAGAAAGGAGCTTTCATTCTTTTGGGTTAAAATCGATTTCTAAGCTTTTTGGGTCAAAAATCACCAAGAGATTACTCCAAGCATCTTCAAATCACTTTCTACTCGGTATATATCTTTCAAACCTTCTGTTTTTACAACATATACTCTTTGCATGTACGATCTAACAACTAAAAATTAGTTTTTATGAAGATTTGTGGCCATTTATGAACAAAAATTGGTTTTTATTAAATGGATGTTTAGATCTATGAATTTGTGGTTAAAAACTCAATATAAACTGTAAAACATCAAATATTTGGATGTATCTATCATTGCATGTCGAAATCCACCACCAAAATAGCATTTGTAGCATAAAAACGATTTTTGGCCATAAACCTGACAGGGGGGAATGCGGCGCATTTCTAGATCAGATGGCAGAAATTTTTTCATTTTCGGTATAAGACGTGACTTTGAGCTTATTTCTTCAAACCGAGTTAAATAACCTGTAATGAGCTTAAGTTGTGTATAAAAGGACTATTTGAACATGTTTATATAACATTGTGTTTGGTGTAAATATATAAACTTTGGTTATGAAAATCGTTAAGCGGGGAAAGTGTTTAAAAATTGGATTTAAAGATTTTGGCGGGGAAGCGTTGCCCGATTTTCGTTAGACCTAAACCCAACACTTATATTAAAAGCATTTTCGTTAACTAATGACATTGTAAACTTATAAACATTCGTACTTATTCAATCTTGATATTACTATAGGAGTTACGTGATTTCCGACCCGTTCCGACCGCTCTTTCACATTTGTGCTATTCTTCGCAATCCGTGAGTTACAACCCCACCTTTTATTTACTGTTTGTAAATGAATCTTTTGGGGGAAACATGAGAACCAAACTTATTTATTTGCCACACTCGGCACTTATACAGACTTATTATTTGCCACATTCGGCACTTGTGAAACTTATTTATTGCAACACTCGGCACCCATTGAACTTTGATTGATCGTATAACTAACGTGACCCTTGAAGAGAATATAACATAATTCTTAAGTGACAACTACTAGTTTAAAAGTAACTTTAATGCCCATTTTGTAACCCACACTATTAGCTTTGTTAAGCCGTTTAGTAATTATGAGTATCGATACTTAGGAAATAACCGTTCCTTACTTAGGCGGCAGCTTAAGTACATATTACTCGATCAGAAATGACTCCTCGTAAGTAGTGCGGGGTAAGGGGCTTCGCGGTTGGTTAATCGGTTTAGTGTGAACACTTAAGTTATATTATGCCAAGTAGTCGTTATACATGATTTCAATCAATAGTTTATTTATCTTGCGCGTATATGGATATACGATTTCCGCAATTATCTTTTGAGCAACTTTTATGGATCGCAACTATCTTTTGAGCAACCTTTATGGATCGCAACTATCTTTTGAGCAACTTTTATGGTTCACAACTATCTATTAAGCATTGTTTATGGTTCGCAACTACCTTTTAAGCAACGTTTATGGTTCACAACTATCTTTTAAGTATTGTTTTACTTACCGCAACTTTTTAAGTATTGTTATACTTGACTGAAACCATTTTTAGTCGAGGATTAGAAAACTGTAACTCACTCGCTACTTTTGTGGTGTGACACTTTTTCTCATGTTTTCAGGAAATCAGATGTAAGGATACGAAGTGCATACCATGGATGGGTCAGGCATATCACGTGAATTCAAGAATTGGGAAAAGACCTATTTTATCATTTTGGGAATTTTGTTAAACAATTAATCATGTATTTTGTTATGTGATACGTTAAATGCTTGGTTATTTTCAAACTTGTAAACTCTTATTTTCTATCGTAATGACTTGAAACCGTATGTTTTAATTATAACTCGTGTAATGATATCGTTGCTCTTCGCACCTCGTGTTTCCGCTTTAACGGGGTGTGACATAATGTGTGTGATACACAAATTTGCAATCACTACAATTGATTCACGTATGAGAATCACTTAAGAGAAAAGTAAGAGGTTTAAGGTAAATAATGAAAAATGAGATCCTTTAGTGTGATAATGATACTCAAATGCTAGTTAATAATCTCATATACAAGATTTTAATAGCATAAGTGAAGATGTGTTCTTTTAAAGGAAAATGTGGGTGATACACAAATTTGCAATCACTACAATTGATTCATGTGTTTATAGGCAACAAACACCCCCATCCCTTGGCCAACCAGCCAGCGACTTGCTCAGCCGGGGGTGGGGGGGGGGGGGGGGGTCCGATATTTCATGGTTTTTAGTGCCCTTTTCGTTGTCAGATAGCTAGACAACGACTCAGGTTTGCATGAGATGATGTGGCTAGTTCCTCTAAGATTACGAGAGAGTCTTGAACAATGCTAGGAAGTCAGATTGTGGATAAGATGTGTTTTCGTGGCTTAACCATAATCATGCTCTATACCGAATTATAATTAGGTTTAGCCAGGAAATGATGGAATTTGGGTTTGGTGATGGTTTTTAATGGATGAAACCATATTCTAATAGCATTGTCAAGGTGTTCTAAAGTTTTTTCTGAACTAAGGGCTTCTCGAACACGGCCTAGAATGCTGCTGCATCTTTAGAACTCCATACGTATAACCGAAAAGCTTGTACTATGCATGGATTGAGTACTTGCATCCATGTATGATAAGTAGTATCTAGCCCTTCGAGATGCTACAGTGTTTTGAGATGGTCCTCTGCATATAGTAGGCGCAATCTTCATATAATCTTTGCCGTTTCTCAAATTTTATGCTGCTTTTTTTCTTTTTTTAAATTTACACCGTAGAATTTACATGTTTGACAAATCAATCACAAAATAGACTCTATCGACATATAATGCGACGTTTATTTTCAAAAGATGTTAACATTGAGTGATATTGTTATGTATAAAATAGATGACTTTATGACATATGTCTCTTTAATCAAAACTAAATCTTTACTTTATTATTTTAATTATTTTAATGTGTAAAATAAATGTTTATTTTTAAAACTAAGTAGATGAATAATTAATTATTATTAGATATTGGTATTTTATTTATGATTAAAATAATTATTATAAAACTCAAAATTGAAAAAAATAAAACTGTTATTTTTAAAATATTTAAAAAGATCAATATTTCTTCTTTTAAATACAGCTAACTAAAATTGTTAACTAAAAACTATAACTCTTTAAAACAAAATATTAAAATAGAAATGAGTAATATTTGATGGCCGATATTTGTTCTCCTTTTGTTCGATGAAATGAAAGAAAACTCAACCAAAGATGCTGTTATCGATAAAGTAAATTAGAGATAAAGTAAAGTTACCCGTTAGCGAGTCGACAAAAAGAAACAATGAAGCCAATTTCGTTTGATAGATGTTTATTTGAAAATTAGATTTTACAATAATATCTATTAGTCAAAATTTGTAGAATAAGCATATGTTATAAAAGGTGAAAGGATCGTTGTGAATAAAACAAACTTTCTGTTACAGAGTGTAGTTTTCCCGCTCCTTTTCATTTCTGCAAAACCCCATCTGTTCATCTTCTATTCCTTAGCAACTTAGCTTGAAATCCGCCATGAAAATCAATGGAGAATCGAGCTTTCTTCTTCTAATCGGATATTTTCTTCTCATTACTTTCATTCCGCCATCCAATTCATCGCTTGAGTATGACTATTATCGCGATTCATGTCCTCAAGCGCATCATATTATCAGATCGACTCTTCGACGGATCCACGATCAGAATTCATCTGCCGCTCCTGCTATTCTTCGTCTAGTGTTTCACGATTGTTTTGTTGAGGTTTGTTATCCTCGTTATTCTCTTTTCATTTCCTATCGTTTCTACTGTTTTTCATCTATTCATTAACTGATTATCCTGTTTCTGTTTTGTTATCATTCGTGGTTTCAATTTTGGTTATATATGATTTACGGAATGATGTAAGTACATGTAATGTGAAATTGATATATCGATTACTTCTTGATGAGTTTTATAATGTTAAATCGAGTCGATATAGTATATTGAATTTACTACATATATGTATAGACACATGTTTGTAGACTCTGTATGGTTTATATTCAGAGATGTAGACATATAATACATGTATTCAACGAAACATGGTGCAGGGATGTGATGCCTCTGTGCTTTTGGATCGCACTTCTACTATGAGGAGTGAGAAAGACACTTTTCCAAATCAGTCTTTGAAAGGATTTGATCATGTTGACACCATCAAGTCTGAATTAGAAAACGTATGCCCTGGTGTGGTTTCTTGTGCTGATTTGCTTGTCGTTGCTGCTCGTGAGAGTGTGGTTTTGGTACACCTTTCCTTTTTTCAGATATTATTTAGGATACAACATTTTGGTAATATTTTGATTACTAATATTTGATCTTTTGTTTATAGGCTGGTGGACCATTTTATCCGATACACACTGGTAGGAAAGATAGTGATCGCTCTTACCCTGAAGCTTCGGAGAACCTTCCTAGTCCCTTAGATGATCTTACCCAGAACTTAAGAAGATTTTTAACAAAGGGTTTTACTGAAAAAGAAACAGTCACACTTCTAGGTACGAATCAGTAACCAATTCGTGCTATCTCAGCTTTACTTAATGTTTCTTTTACCAATTAACACAATGTTTTGAAATTTTCTAGCCTGGTTGGTTGGAGAACTACTGCTCTTCCTTTTCTTTGCGTTTATTAGTCTTAGTAGATAGTATTATTTCATTACGAATAGAGTATCTATGGTTGACTAAAATTGTTCGTTAATAACTCTTTTAATAACTAATACTGCTCTCCAATCATCTTAAATCGTCCTATCAAATAATCAAACTTACTGGCGTGATAACGAGGTTTAAAATCATTGCTTAACTTAGAACTTACCTCTTAAAATGCTATATCTGGTAGACTCAAAGGTTAGGGTATACTGTTGCAGACCCCTAGAAATCTTAGACTAATGGATGGGGAATAGAATATTGCCTTTTTGGTTAATCTTATTATTTAGCCTTTATAAAGCCATATTTTGTTTCTTCTCCTGCATTTTATTCTTTTTGCTGGCAAGATGGGTGGGTGGGACGAGATGGGTCAAGTGGAACGGGCTGGATTGACCCAAAACGCGTTTTTATCTGTTACTGATATGGAGAATAATAAATTATTGCATTAAATAAATTTAGACACTATAGTTACATCAATAATGTACATTGATTGAATATTACGATTTAAAAGGTGGTGTGCACTATAAATACACTTCAGGTGACTTTCTACTCCTCTGACCCATTCTGTTTATGGCTAAAAAGGTTTATTTGACTCGATTAAGACTACATCTAACCCAATTTGATCCCTTCATATATATGGGACGAAACTGCCACCTTTTGTTTTCTGCATCATTGTTGCATGATGTTAAAGGATTAACACTTTGATAACTTTGCAGGTGCTCACAGTACTGGAAAGATTCACTGCAAGTTCTTTGAAAGTAGACTTTACAATTTTCATGGGACTGCTCAGCAAGACCCGTCTATGGATCCTGAATTTGCAGAATTCCTACAATCTGTATGCAACAACACCGAAAGCCAGTCTTCATCAGCATCACCATCGGCATCTCCATCACCATCACAGACAACAACTTCATCAAAGACTGGTCAAGAGCGAGCTATGAAGATGGATTATGAAGGAGCAGGTTCAGGTTTTGGGACTTTATATTACCGCAGCCTGCTGCAGGGAAGGGGTATTCTGTTTGTAGATCAGCAGCTAACAGCTGGGGAAGAAACTACTAACTGGGTTCGACAATATGCATCAGATATTTCTATGTTTCATAGAGATTTTGCTCAGGTCATGATGAAGCTTTCAAGTGCCCAAGTGCTTACTGGATCCGATGGCGAGGTGAGAAGAAACTGCAGACAAGTGACGTCATCTTTGTGGTAGGTTTGTTTCTATATGTTTGTTACTTGAAGGTTTGGTCTTAAGCTACTTTCATTTGCTTATAACAAAACTACAGGTTGTACATGGCTACACGACAAAACTGTGACATAAAACTTCTTAATAAGCGTTATTGTGAACCATGAAAAGTTTCGATAGTTATTTGTTTATCATGAATTTGTCCTGGAATAAACTATTTACACAGTAAAAGGTATGTTGCCATGATAAATGAATTATGGACATATGTTCTGTCATAAAGACCAACCACATACTAAATTGGTGGTAATGAAATACTGGTTTTATGTTACTTATTTGTCAATATCAAAGATAAACACGCGAAATGTGTATTAGAAAGCTTGTGAACATGATGGCAGTCAAGTTTTAAAACGTGGCGACGAGAAACTTGTAATATGTTAAAAACATTTTTCTGTCATAAGCAATAAAAAAGTTTAAAATGTTTTGGTGATTATTTCATGTAAACACATTGGCAATCAAAAGATCTTAGAAGTAATGGAGTATATGAGTTTCAAAAGCAGCTATGTTATGTATGTTCTTATACAGCATTATGTGTTAAAAAAAAAATGCAAACTAACTAGACACAAAACTATGAGAAATGATTGACATGCTTAAACGATATGTCTAATAACATGTCTAATGCATCAAAAACATGGATCAAATACATTGAATGTTATAAACAATTTTTCTTTCCTCATTTGCAATGCTTCACTAGTAACCTTTTAAAGCATTACGTATGTTTTTATAGATAACAATTACGCTAGTCGGTTGTTCCTTTTTCGCGTTAATTTAATTGCAAAGAAAGATGAAGCCAATAAAGCATTGATAATAAGATGTAATTAAGTTTTTGTCCAAGTTACTTTTCTCCAAAGTGAGGATAAATAGTTTGCATCATCATTCTTCTTCTTCTTGCTTTGTTTCTCAAACACACCACTTCTCTGTAATGGCTTCTTCAACCGAACCTCTCAAACTCAAGGTACGTATCTCGATCTTAATTAGCTTGCTTAATATTCACTTCATTAACTCTTTTTGTGTTTAATGAATCAGAAATCATCGGTGGTGGTGTTAAGAGTTTCCATACACTGTGAAGGATGTAAACGTAAAGTCAAAAAACTCCTTCAATCTCTTCCAGGTATTTAACTAACCTATATACTTCAAATTATTATACGTATTGCCTTATGCCATTTTGTAAATTCTTACGTTCTAAATCTAATATCAATAGTTTTGTAAAAAAAAATTATTATACAGGTATTTGTCTAGCTCCCGAACCACATATAAATCTTTGTGTTTGATTAGTTTCGATATTAATTGTTTTATTTATTTATTCCAGGAGTTGATGATATTGAGATTGAAAGATTACAACAAAGAGTTGTGGTAACAGGTGATGTAACACCTCAGACTTTAATAACAAAACTAGTGAAATCTGGGAAAAATGCCCACTTATGGCCTCAAAAACCACCTGAGCTACTTCAAGAATCTGTTATGTCCGGCCCTGCTCCGGATCCGTCTAAAGTTAACACTACCAATGTCCCTACCGCTGGAGATACGCCAGGTAAAGCTAGTGACAAAGTTGATGAACCTGAGAAACTCCAACTAGAGGTAAAAGTTGAAGAGAAGAAACCAGAAACCGGTAACACGCCTTCTCCCACAACGGTTGTGGAAAAGAAGGAACAACAAAGCGACAACAGTGGCAGTCGTAGTGGTGGTGGTGGTGACGACGATGGTGAAGGGAAGAAGAAAAAGAAAAAGAAAAAGAAAAGTAGTAACAAAAGTGGTAATATTGGTGAAACATCACCACAAGATATTGAGAGTGGTCCAATGCCAACTTCAACTCATTCCAACCAAACTCGTCCACATCATCAAGGGTATCAATACGCGTTGCCACGTCATAATTACACGCCGCCACCGGCTCCCGTGTACACAATGAGCTACAACACGGCGCATCCTCCGGTTAACACCTACACGACGTCGTACTATGCACCATCCCCACCACCACAAGCGTATGCTTATTCACATTTTGGTTCTGAGATGCCCCCACAACCAACACAATCGTATGGTTATACGCAATTTGGTTATGATATGGCACCACCGCCAAGTGTACCAACGGGGTACGAGTCATATAGGCAGCCGTCTTCCGGGGATTCGTTTGAGATGTTTAGTGATGAAAATCCAAACGGATGTTCGGTTATGTGATTATTATATGTATCGATCTTATACTTCTTGTATAAGTAAGTTGATCAAGTTTTGCAATTATAATCCGTTTCTTAAACATTAAAAGTTAATTATACATAGATATGTTATACGACTTACTAGATGAAGAGAGACACTTATAATATGATGATAATATATCTTATAGAGTTTATATGTTTGCATTTTGTAGAATTGAAGATATACATAAAACATATGAATGTGGTTTATAATTTAGGTTAATAATATTATTAAATACTTAACTTCCAATGGTAACAAATAAAAACAAAAATGTATATATAAAAAGAAAATAAAATAAACACCATCACGCACACCATGAGAGCAATCAACACCCTCGGTGGCGTAACTTCACACCTAAAATTGCGCAAGCATAGATATTTTTTGTTATGCTAGGAGTGCTCTTAGTCGCCTACCGTCTCACTTCAACTGTAATACTATAATATGACTCTAGTTATATATTTTAAGAGCACAAATATTCATTTTGGAGAGACACGGTGAAACTAGTTGTATTTAAAGAATATTATTCGAATTTACATTAAGTCAAAGATAATATAATAAGGGGTAATTAATTATTTATAATTATTGCATAATCTAAAATTATTTGACAGAGTAAGTGGATGGAATCGTATGTAATGATTTGGCAATGGTGGAAAGTAGTGGCCATGACCCATCGACCCATATCATGCACATGTCTAAAGTTTTTATTTTATTTTATTTTAAAGCTTACATATTTGTCTAAAGTGGCATTTTAAAAGTAAAAAGCAATAAATAAAAAGAAGAATAGGTGTGCAATGTCAATTTACATCCATTTAATGAGTTTTAAAAAGCGACCCGTTTCTTAAAAGTATATTACGTCCACACTCAAAACACCAACAATGGTACTAAAAATCAATCATAGTTTTCCTTTCGATATCGACTTTGTTCTTGCCCACTTCTTTTTTAAAACATGTCATCTTTATAAATTGTTTAGGAATGTCTAACGTCAATTCTTAGACGTTGATGAACAACGTTCCCACCTCACCACTTTATGGTCGGCATACTGGGACTAATTTGCCACAACCAACCAATTTATTTCATCAAAGACCAAAGGTGTTTATTTGTTTTACTAAACACAAACAAAAAAACATAGACTTGTACCGAATCTTGCAAAAAAACGACAGTATAGACCATATTGCTGAATGCATCACATAATTCAAAGATCAAAACGATGAAGTGGCCAATCACCCATTTAGCAGAAGATGAGGGATTGAATTAAAGTTCAACTTATGATAAAATAAGATGCATATTGCAATTCAAACATTAAAGCCTGAAACATGAATGGTCAAAATGGTACTTAAATTCCATCTGCGATCAAAGTTAAACTACATACTTAAGTAAAATCACTCATGCTTCCAAATACTGAAATCCAAGACACAAAAATTGCCGTTTTAGCCATAAAACCAAACAGTAACTGGTGAAGTAACTATTGGCGAGCTTCGACTTTCTTCTTTTGCCAAAGCCTGTCAAGTGCACTATCAGCATCTCCCTGCAAAAGTCAAATTCCACAAACACATCAATACAGCTTTTCGCAGCTTTCACTTCATAAACAACCGGGAAAAAATATTTTTAAAGGTGCACATTATAATTGTTTATATAGCAATGTATTTATTTTCACAAGAATATGTTTCTCTTCTAGCCCTAAAAAATTTGAAATGAAAATAAACCAAAGCTCTGATGAAATAAAACATAGAAACATGATACATATCATAATTCGGATATAACCTTAAGATTTAATTTAGCAAACCAACAGATCATAGATACAAGAAAACCTAAAGTGAAAATTAGCTAAAGCGAAGCAAACTCAAGTAGGTTGATTGGCAAAAGCTCCAAAAGCATATTTCTAATGCTAAAAATAGCCACCTAATTCCACAATAGGTATAGATTATCATTGTAAAAATATAGTTTTGTAATGGAGATTGACATATTAACTGTTTACAAAAAAGGTAAACAAAAGGTTTGAAGGTTAAAGAAACCCGACCAAAACTTTAAATTAACCAATCTGTCGAGAACCCATTTTTGACCTAATCCACACATTTTATTACCTCTAAAGAGACTATCACTGGAGAAAGCATCCAGTTCAAAACATTTAACGGAAATGAAAAGACCTACCTGGGCTCGTACAAAACCACATAGGGCAAAAGTAGAGAACTGGGCAGTGTAGCGACCAGACTCATCCAAATGACCAACATTGATCTGAACAGATGCATGATCCTTTGAAGTGATCAACCTGTTAGTAGCAGAGCTGCACGAAAAAAAAAATCTTGTGACAAACCATTTACATCTACTGAAAAAACACTCAAACAAGTGAACAATAGTTTTAGAAAGACATACCACTTCCTGGGGATGTAAAGATCCATGTTTTGTCCCTCCTCGTTCTGCATCTTGGCGAATTCTTCAAACAACAACTAATTTTACAAATAAACAAGTATACAAAATTAATACAACCAATCGAAAAAGCTGATAAACAAGCACCATAATTGGTCTATTAGCTATTTTAAAGATTATAATAACACATAATTTCGAACACTAATGAGTCGTCAATACCGAACCGTTTTCGCAACAAAAAGCAATAAGATATTAAATCAGACCAAAAACATATCCAAGTCAGATATGAAAAAAGATATACAAGAGAATATTTAACACAGTAGTAATATACAGAATAACACAAGGTCTTGGGTTCGAGCCTCCGTCTGGGTTCCCGGGTGAATCCCGGGTGAATATTAGGAGATATGTAACTAACTTTGGTGTAAGGTTCGTGGGTCGCATACTGCCCAAATGGATGTCACTATGTCCCGAATCACTAACCCGTTCAAAAAAATAAATAAAAAATAATAATAATAATAATAATCAAGCAGCAGAAGATTAATGGGTAATACATAAAGAAGGCCATCAGGTACACGATAAAACATTTCATCCTTAAAAACTGTAACTATTCATAACTTAAAAAAGGGTGTTTCGGGCTAAGCGTAATTAAAGACAAGTGATGTATATTGTGTAAACCTAATTCAATCAATCCACACTATGTCAATTAAGTGAATCATTAACCGGCATATTACAAGTTATCAATAACGAACATTGAATTCAGTAATCAAGCACAGCAAAGAAAGGACAAAAACGGAAATTTAACTAGAAAAAAGCTAATAACGAGAAACTTGTAGATCGAAAGATGGATCTCCAAGTAGAAAACAAACCTAGATCGGAGATGAATCGAGTTATGTAGCTGCTGCGGGTTGCGAATGTCGACGGCTGCAAGGAGTGATAAACCCTAATTCAATTTATAACAATTATACCAAGGGTAATATCGTCAACTTATCGGTGTTTGGGAATAGGTTTTCAAATACATTTTTTCAATTTTTCCAATTTTTATATTCCTTAACTTTAGTAAATTTTTTTAATTAACCATCTCTATGACAACATTTTCTACCTATGTAAAAATTCTTTTAATAGAATCCGGTTTTTTAAAACAATTATTGACACTACCTTGTTTTTTGAAATAATTATGAAGATTACTCGGATTTTTGAAACACGTTCAGAACTACTCCAACGTATTTTATAAGTGTGATCTCTCTACATGAAACTATTTATGTTGTTGGTACGTGCTAAGTGAGTACCTTCTAAAGGAAATAACAAATTAGCATCCATTTAGAGGAAACACACTTACTAAGTGCGAACCCTCTAAAGAAAACCAACACATTGTGGGAACGCACTTCGCAAGTGCAACAGTTTGCATGATTCACCAATCGTTTATATATATGCAGATATAACCAATATTCATATGCACACTTACACATTATCACATATTTTACACTCAACATTTATCCAACAACTACCGATACCAAAAAATAGAAAACTAGCAACGACCTACATACATTCGTGAATAACTAGTTAGACTTGACGAGCAAAGTAAAATAATGCAAAATGAAATTTATGAAATTTTAAACATTGTTGGAGACGATATGGAGACGGAAATTATTTTAGCCGATAATGCATAAACATTCTATCTTCATGGAGATAGAGGAAAAATAGAAGAAGATCCATTTTGTCTTATTTCGTTGTTACCACAAAGTTTTAAATGTTACATAAACTTTTGAGGTTTATTGTTTGGGGAGATGCATAATAATGAATTGTGACTTAGGGTGAGTTTAATAACATTGTTTAAATTCAAACTTTTTAATGATTTTATTAGTTTGTTTTTTTCCCCCAAAACATCACATTGATGGGTGGATAAAAAGGTCACTAATGGCTAATAAATGAGTATTTCAAACGGAAGTAAATAGTACTTTGAAGTGGTTTGTTGTTGTGCCTACACCATTTAACCAAATTTCACGGATGTCAATAGGCACAAACTTGTTAAACTATCAAATGAAACTAAATCTCCATCTCCTGCTGCTTGGTGGGTCGATTTCGAACTATCCCATATGTTGTATAAAATTGTTTTAACCACTGTTTTTTGTTGCAGTTTAAATCTAAACATTGGAATTTACCATTTTCGATAGAGATTATGCAAGTATTTCAGAAGAATTTCTTGTTGAGGTCAAGGCTAAATACGAAAATGAGATATTAGCGTTTTTGAATGAAATTACTTTCTTTGGTAGGGGAAAACAATCAGTTGGTGTTAATGCATTCACAAATGTTGCACACACTACCTAATACCCAAGTAGTGACGATAATTCGACAGTATTTCTTTGTGTGCTTATACATAACCTACTTAAATATTCAAACCAAGAATACATACAAAATGATGTACCATTAAGATTGAAATTTTTTTTCGGGAATTTATGGCAGATAATTTTTACCGGACACATACGGTTTAATGTAGTTGTCATTATTATTAATGTATTGGTTGTTAATAATATTTCTTATGTTTTATGTTTATTCTTACAAATTTGGTTAGTTACTTAAGTTGTAAATGACGACTAATAAAAATAATTCCATTACACATGATGGGGTTACCTCACATTTAATATACAAAATGGTTATATTGTGTAATACTACAAGAACTTGTGTGACAACCGTCAAATTTCAGGTGCATTTTACATTCTATGTCTCATAAATTGTCTGTCATTTGTCTTTTACTGTACATTTATCGGAAACGCGTCAGTGTCGGAATCACTCTCGGAATCAATTTATGTAAGTCCTAATACCAAGAAAACACCTAAGGAACTTTCCTAAGTTCATAACGTATCATAATTAAGAACTTTTAGTTAACGAAAAGGTCCAACGAAACAAAACGCAAAAACGAAAAAATCACAAAAATATTTACAAAAATGGTCCAGGACGACGCACACCCCCCTTGTGCGACGTCCTGGATGTCCCAGTCCGAAATTTTTTTGAATTTTTGCATGTCTCGTTTTTGTAAACCACCCAACCAATCAAAAACGGGATTTGACTTCCCATTTACCGCCAATAGCAGTCCCAAAGCAACCATTAGTACTTTTCTTTATTTCCTTTTCATTTTTTTCATTTACATAAACATAAAACACAAACACACACTATTTTCTCTCTAATCCTCCCTTAAGAACACCCCCATTCCAGTAAATTCCAGCCACTTAATCCATCAAAATCAACCACAAAAAATCGTTTAAACATCAAGAAGGAGCAAGGAGGAACAAATCTTTTCGGTTTCAAAGCTTTTCTACCATTTTGGAGCTCTAAATCCGTCCAAACCATCATCCAAACACTTTCATCCGTTAGATCTCTTTTATTTTACTGTTTTTACATAAATAAATACTTGCATGGATGATCTATGGATTAAAAACGAGTTTTTATAAAGATTTATAACATTTTATGGAAAAAAACGATTTTTAACCGAAATAACATTTAGATCTATAGTTTTATGGTTAAAAATGGTTTAGAAACTGTAAAAATGATGTTTTATTAAGAATTCACTGTTTGCATGTCGAAATCTATGGGTAACAAATCGTTTTTGGCAAGAAAAACACAAAAACGGGAAAAGACAGCAGCAGGTGCGCCGTCCGAGTGACCAGGACGACGCACTGCAGCTGCTGTCTTCCCGAAAAATCGTCGTTTTGACATTTTAAACTTATGAACACTTGCTGATTTTACGAGACGAGTAATTTGGGACTGAGAACAATGAAATACCTATATTCAAGACCTTTTGTTGGACTATTTGGACTTAAATGAACTTGTTGATATTATTATGTATATGTATGTATTTTGGTGAGTGGAAAGTGACTTTAAATTTTGGACATGAAATTTGGGCGCGGAAGCGCTGCCCAAATTTCATTAGAAAATTCAAACCACTTCAGCGACCAAAATATATCTATCATAATCAAGGTTGTAAAAATCGAAAAAATCGGCCGATTAATCGGAAGTCGCTAATTTCAGGAGGAATTTTACCAAATCGCCGAATTAATCGGACTGAAGATTAATCGAAAAAAATCGCTAAAAATCGCGACTAATCGTACGGTAAAAAAATCGGTCAACGAAAGTCAACAAAAAATCAATTAAAACCCGATATTAGGGTTATTTACTCCAATCGATTTGAAGACAGAGAGGCGACGACTAACCAACGACTAACTTTTAAATTACCAAGCTTCGATTTGCCGATTTGTAGGTAATTACTCATTATATTCGTGGTTGATTTGTATCCGATTACACCAAGGAAGCAGCGATTTGATTATTGATTTGTATGATTTCATTCGATTTTGTTAATGAATTCGATTTTAATGGAGTTGTTATTGATTTGTATTCAATTTTAATGGAGTTGTTATCGGACAGAACATTAACTCGATTTGTGTATGTATTCAATTGAATATTAATGGCAGTGGGTTGGTGGGGTGGGAGACAAAGGGTAGTGGGACAGTGATGATTTATTAATGATTTTTTTTTTCTTTTTGTTTCTTTGTGTTTTTTTTTATATCTTTAATTTGTTTTTTATTAGTTGATAGTTAAGAATGGAATCATCATCGGCTCAACATACGAATACAACAACAAGTGAAAATAATTTTAAACGAAATTCGGACGATATTGGATGGGTTTACGGAGAGTTGGTGGATAAAAACAATAAAGATAGGGTGAAATGTAAATTATGTGGGAAACCTATGGGTGGAGGAATTTATAGAATGAAACAACATATTGCGGGTGTAGGGTCAAATGTTACATATTGTAAAATAGCAACGAAAGATGATATGATATTATGTCGAAATGCTCTTGAGGAGAACATACAAAAAAAAAGGCTAAACAAGTTTATGATAAAGGTTTGAGATCGGAGGTGAATATTCGTGATAATGAGACCATTGACCTCGATGATGAAATGGAAGATTGTTTTGGAGAATTGAAGGAATCACGTTATTTTGGTCCTATGGATAGATTTGCAACTTCCAAAGGAGTCAAGGGAAAAGGCTCACAAATTAATATTTCTAAGGTTGTCCGAAAAGAACAAATGACCCGTGTGAAGGAATATATTTGTAAGTGGGCGTATGAATGTGCGATTCCATTTCATGCATTTGAAAGGGATAGCTTTAAAGATTTAGTGGAGGCGGTTGGTCAATTCGGACCGAATGTTTCACCTCCAACGAGATACGAGATACGAGATGGGAGATACGTTCCTTAAAAAAGAAGTTGAAAAAACTAAAATTTCTTTGAAAAGGTACGAAGAAGAATGGAAAATCATTGGATGCTCTATTATGACCGATGCATGGTCCGATAGAAAACGAAGAAGCATCATGAACTTATGTGTCAATTCAAAGTTAGGCACGGTTTTTTTGTCCTCCAAAGAATGTTCGGAAGAAGCTCACACAAGTGATAACATTTTTGAGTATGTGGATAAATGCATTGAAGATGTTGGTCCAAAAAATGTTGTTCAAGTTGTGACCGATAATGCGGCTAATAATATGGGAGCGGCAAAATTGTTGAAGGAGAAGAGACCAACAATCTTTTGGACATCATGTGCGACACATACTATTAATCTAATGCTTGAAGGTACTAAGTTTTCCTTTCTTGTAACTTTATTAGTTATATAATGTGTTTATATATAAATTATAAGTTTATTTGTTTTTAAAGCTATTGGCGGGCTACCGAGGTATAAGAAAACTCTTGATCAAGCAAAGAAGCTAACGGTGTTTATTTACGCCCACCACAAGACATTGGCTATGATTAGACAACATACAAAGAAAAGGGATATTGTGAGACCGGGAGTTACAAGATTTGCATCCGCCTTTCTCACTTTACAAAGTTTGATGGAAAAAAGTGTCAACTTAGGCAAATGTTTACTAGTGAAGATTGGGAAAAATGTAAGTTCTCTAAGAAGGGAAAAGGTACGAAAGCTTATGGAACAGTGATATCTCCCGCATTTTGGAGCGGTGTAACATTATGTTTAAAGATTTTTGCACCGTTAGTCAAAGTTCTTAGGATGGTTGATGCCGATTGGAAGCCTTCCATGGGTTTTATATATGGTGAGTTAGAGAAGGCGAAAAAAGAAATTATTGTTGCTTTGAACGATAATGAAAAAGAATATGCGCCTATTATGACCATCATATCCAAAAAGTCATCCAAAAGGCTTGATACATCTCTACATATTGCGGTCTACATTTTAAACCCATATTATTTCTATAATAATTTGGAGGTTCGAAATGATTTAGACGCGAATGATGCGGTAGTTGAGCTTGTTGGTATTTTATTTCCCGAAGACTTTAACATGCAATCCGTAATCTTGTCTGTCGAGTTGCTATTATACAAGTGTAAACTAGAAAAATTTGGTCGAATAGTTGCACTTAAAGCATGTGAGGTGAATGACGAGAAATTTGATCCGGGTAATGCAAATTCCAATAATATATATTTTTTTTAAACTTAGCATTTTAATAACATATTTGCATTAATTTTTGTAGCAAATTGGTGGGAAACTTATGGAGGCTCGACTCCTAATTTGAGGACAATTGCTATAAGGATACTTTCATTAACTACTAGTTCATCGGGATGTGAGCGAAATTGGAGCACGTTTGAAGGGGTTAGCAACTTTAAACATACCACATATAATATATTTACTACATATTATTATATTATTAATGCATAATGCATAATTTAAACTTCTTAGGTGCATACAATAAAAAGAAATAGACTAGAGGCAACTAAAATGAACAATCTTGTTTTTGTTCAATTTAATGCCAATTTCAATGGAGAAAAACAAGAAAAGAAAGGCAAGAGGTCGTGAAGTACTTCTAGCGGAAGATAGTAGTCAAACTAAAGATTGGATTGTTGATGGTGGTGTGGATGAAGTTGATCAGGGTCTAAGTTGGGAGGTGGTTAGTGAAGCCGCCGGTGTTGATGAAGTATTGACTAATAGGACAAGTGGTAGGACAAGTTCATCAAGAGAACTTTTTGATGAAGAATTGGAGTCGGAAAATGAGGAGGAGGATGATGAGGAAGTTCATGATTTTGAATACGAGTCGGATGGAGTTCAAATCATTGAACA
This sequence comes from Senecio squalidus, assembly GCA_910822075.1. Taxonomy (NCBI): domain Eukaryota; kingdom Viridiplantae; phylum Streptophyta; class Magnoliopsida; order Asterales; family Asteraceae; genus Senecio; species Senecio squalidus. The sequence continues at coordinate 45,117,922 of CAJVGC010000590.1, forward strand.
ATACGGGCAAGACGCGAATTAATTTTAAGCTACTTGAACTTTGAAGTTTATTTGAACTAATATGTTTATGTTTGACCTATTATTAGTTGATTTGGTATGTTTAATTGTCAACTAAATGTAAACTTTGAACTATTTATTATGGATTTGAAGTATTTTATTCATGTCACATATATATTTGAAAATTTACACATAGAAAATGAGAAAACGATTACTTCGATTAATCCCGATTAATCCCTAGTCCCTATTTTACCGACTAGGTTCGCCTAGCGTTATTTACAACATTGATCATAATAGTAAAAACGTTAACTTGGGACTTTTGGACTAAAACATAACGATAACCGTTTCGGACTATTTTTTTGACAAATTGGACCTGGACACTTAAAGTTTAACTAAAATCCATCTATTATATATTATATATAATAACATAATGAGATCATAACGCTTAAAAAATATTGGTATTCTTAGGCTTTAAGTGATTCCCGGCTCGCTATTCCGACCGTTTTCCGAGTTCTTTATCTTCGCAATCCGTGAGCTACACCCCTCTACTTTTGTATTTTAAGTACTCTTTTTGGGGGAAACATGAGATCTAAACTGTTTATGAACTATGTCTTTTATGTACAATGACTTTTACGAACTATGAACATTTGTGAACTATTTGACATTTTGGCTTATATGCGTAAAACCATTTTAATTGCCTCATTCGGCATTCTTTGACATTATGACTTGCCCCCTTTCGGCACTTGACTAGGCTATGATTGTTTGATTGTATTTTGTGCAAACCCTTGATGAGAATATAAACGCCGTAAGTGCCTACTATCAGTTTTTGGACAAAAATTACATATGCCCCATTTTCAGTACAGTTCATTACACACTATTAGCAATAGCCGTTGGTAATTATGGGTATCGATACTTAGGAGAGGTCACTCCTTACTTTAGGCTAGCTACCTGAGTACATATTACTAGAACAAACAAACTTCGTCGATAGTGCGAGGTTGGGGGCGATCAGACCAGTTAATCGGTTTAGTGTGAACTCTTACGTTATATTAAGCCAAGTGGTTGAACTCTTACGTTATATTAAGCCAAGTGGTTGATACAATTCAAAAATCATATGTTATTACTGTTACGCATATACATACTTATCGTCTTACACATGTGGATTAATCCACCGCTGAGGTAATGACAACTTTTACTTATCGTCTTACACATGTGGATTAATCCACCGATGAGGTAATGACAACGTACATTTATCGTCTTGCTACGCAACTTGAACTTTTACAAATATTGAGCTATTTGTCTATGATCTACCATAAAAAGTATATATATTTTAAGCGCCTTTATCCGCTACCTTTCTTTTAAGAAAACTTTATACTTATATATATACTTGTCGGAACTTTTGTCAAAAACTTATAAACTGTAACTCACTCACTACGTTATGTAGTTTGACAGTTTATATCATGTTTCAGGAAACTAAGCGTAAGTCATGAAGTGCATTGCTCGGGCGGGTCAAGGTGGTTATGTGAAGTGTAATTCGGGAGGAGACCTTTGTCATTTTGGGAATTTTTATTAAACATTTTCTTATGTATTGTTGTCTTAAACTTTATGGATCTTGGTTGTATCCTTTGAACATGTGAACTTTTCAAACTTTGTATTTTAATGACTTGAACCGTTAACCCTTTGTTATAACTCGTGAAATGATTATCTTGCTCTCGCACCTCGTGTTTCGGCTTTAGCTGGGTGTGACAACTTGTTATGAACTAAGAGAAACATGATACAAGAATTAAAGGTATATACATCATAGTACAAACAACATGTGCTTGACTAACAACAATTGTTTATTTTTGGTTTGACAAATCTCCTACATATCTCATATAGATTGGTGATATACCTTATTAAGATAAAAATGTCTATATATAACAATCTACAGATGAGCTTACGGGGCATCCAATATTGCTTAGACCGCTCTCAGCGGTGGCGTTTTGTCGCGTTTTAACCCCCCCAAAACCCCGTTATGGCTGGGGCGCGTTTTCATATTTTTTTTTTATTTCTTCCTTTTATATCTCCTTTATACATACATATACATATATATAAATATGTATATATAAAGAAAATAAGGGGACCATTGTTGTAGGTTTTTGAGATTTTTTTGAAGAAGAAGAAAGAGGAAGAAGAAAGAGAGAGGGAGAGAGAAAGAGACAAAAAACAATTTTTTTTTTTTTTTTTTTTTTTTTTTTTTTTGTAATAAATGTTATTGAATATATTTGTGATGAAGGGTAGGTGTCCACGTGATTGAATTTTTTTTTCTAATTAATATATTTCTTATTTATATTAGTGTATTATTTATATTATAAATATATTGTATCGTTTTTTAAGTATTATGATTTTATCGTTTATTAATGTATTTTTAATATTAGTAATGTATTAAAAATAATATGAGAAAAGGAAAGAAAATGAAAAATAATAAAATTGGTGGGTCCTAGATTTTGGTGCTATGGTTGAGGGGGTTTTGTTGTGTTATGTTATGTTGGTGCTATGCTGACGTGACACTCCATGACACCAAAATCGGTGTTATGGATGAGAGCGGTCTTATACATTAGCCAAATAAACACCTTTTCCATATAGAGTTATCACTATCATTTTCAATCCTATTTCTACTTAAACAACAACTACATGTATATGTTTTATAGCATTGCTCTCTTGGTCAAAGACGTTTTATATAAAACTACATGATCAATACACTTGATCCTCGGAGCTTAATCAAAGGGCAAACCGGGATAAGGCTAACGATATTCTTTTGTCTCTGCAACACTGTTACCAAAGACCGGAGGTCAAGGTCAACCCCGAGTCAGACGATTAACTCATCACCTTGACGGCCTACGGATTTTGATGGCATAAATCGGCGCCATCCGTGGGACCTGAAACACAAAAGCCTATAACAAATCCAGTTACTTCATGATGGAAGAATCCCCGCTCCACGTCGGTTCATGACCTAGAAAAAGGTCCAAGTAGTTCAAAATTACCCCATGGCCAACCCGAGGGAATGAATATTCATGATCCTGTGACTTGTAACCCAACTGTTGAGGAACTTCGTGTACAAAACCTTAACGATCCCGTTATGCAATTCATAGTCCAAAATTTCGAGCATATAAATGCTATGTACTCAGCATTTTCCATGAAAAGAAAAGAGAAATATCAGATGAGATACTCAACAATGAAGAACAACCAATCCATGAACCGTTTTAGTCAAACTCCGAAGATGCACGAGAATGTCCGAGTCAAAGGACAGTTGAGGGGAATACCCCGACTAACAAAAGGAAAAATCGAGTTGAGACTGCCCAAGAAGACCGAGAAGGACTTGCTAAAAAAAACTAGCAAGCAACACCAATTTCTATAATAGTCCCTTCATATTCAAGGACACAGAGAGAGACATACGCAATTTGGTGGCATCACCTTTTACCAAGCGAATAAAAGATCATGTCATGCCTGATGGACTCAAAGTACCAACAAACCTTAAGACATATGATAGTTTGACTAATCCGGATGACCATCTGTCACACCCCGCTAAAGCGGAAACACGGAATGTGAAGAGCAATGGTAATCATCACGCAAGTGTATAGAAGTACCAAGTTTTGATATATATATAAAACAACCATTTCGAGTTTACAAAACGATACCAATATAAGTTTACATCATATTATACAAAGTACAAACGTTTCAAATCCAACCCGCCAAACCATTCCCAAACCTCGAAGTCATCTAGCCAAAAACCCGCAAAAGCCATCGTATCGTACAAGCATAATCATCCACTTACTCGTTTCCTGAAAACACGAGTAAAATGTTAACTACGAATAACGTAGTTAGTGAGCTACAATGTTTAGAATGAGTATATAAAGTTAAGCATATGCGCGTTGTACCAAACAGGTAACGTGGCATATAAAGTATGTAGGCATCGACCACATAGTGTACGGCTATGTGACGATCCTAATGTATTACACAATGTTTCGTTGCTAAGCCTTAACGCCTACCCAAATAGTAATAGTGCACAATCGTTATTTGACGTTGTTGTGAGGGTCTCACTACCCTAATAGCGCTATCCACATATTACTATCGGTCCTTTCCAAAGGGATTAATAGCAACTAATGTCACTTGGAAATGTCGGGAATTTTAATGGTGTGTAATACAATTCACAATACGACAATCAAAAGCTTATCGACAATATTTTCAAACGTATACAAGCCATGTATAAAGCATGCGTTTCAAGTATTGAGTATCCGTAAAAATAGCGTTTAAAGCATACAATAACAATTGTATGATAGCATGTAAATAATAGCGTTTACGTACTCGTGTTTTCCCCCAAAACATGTAATAAAAATAGTCGAAAAAGGGGTTTGTAACTCACTTGTAGTGATATGTCGGTGTGTCGGAACTTGCGTCAAGTAGAAACCGAATCAACGATATCCTATAATACCAATATCGTATAAGTGTTTCGTTTCATTTGTTTATAACTTTAACGTTTAGTCTTATTCCGATATGTTAATCGTTATATACTTATTTTGTCCAAAAACGCGTATATTTTAGTCTCGAGTCCAATATGTCCGTAAATTGTCCAAAATTAATACGTTTTCATTTTCGTCCAATATTTTATAACTCTTTACAATCCAAGTCCTTTTTAAGTTATACTTTTATATATATATATTTACAAAAAGCTTACACTTTTAGTCCCTTTTTAACCAAATATCAAACTAAGTTATATATAACAATTTAGTCACCTTTTTAACATGAATTAACATGATTATATATATTTATATACCATTTTAATCAAGTTTTAATCTAATATCTTTAGGTAAAATTATCATAATCTAACTTTATATACATGATTTTAGTATCATAACTTATGATATATATATATATATATATATATATATATATATATATATATATATATATATATATATATATATATATGTTCAATAATAATTTACATCCAAATTATCACTTTATTATATACTTATTACAAGATCACAATATGTTTATAATAACAATTTGTTCTTGTATAACTTCAATTCAAGTCTTTTAATCAATATACAATCAAAATATTATCTCAATTGATAATTTACATACAAAAATATTTACATAATTCTAGTATTAATACATAATTAACAAAGTTATATGAAAGTTAAACAAGATTAAAAGGAATTAGTATGAAATATACCAAAATAGTCTTGTAAACTTCTTTGATTCTTGATTAATAACACCAAAGCTTTCCTTGCCAATTCCTTCCTTGCTTAATCTTTCTTTAACTCCAACAAAATGTGTGTACGTATGTATATGTTGGTGTTTTATCTTTATGTAAGAAAAGTGATAATCAATTTGAATTATTGATGTTATACTAATGACTCTCAAGAAGTCACTTATGCAACTCATATGCATAAGACACGTTGTGGCATGTGTTCCTCATTTAACAAACCAATGGTGACTAAGCTAAAACAAAAATCTGGATTCTACCATGGTGATGCCACGTTTAGTAGGTAGTGGAAATGTCTAGTATAGTAAGTTTAACTAATTTATTATTATTATTATTATTATTATTATTATTATTATTATTTATTTATTTATGTTATCGTTACGTACATGCGTTGTTTAGAGTATACGATTGTTTTGCTATGAACTTAGACAAGCTCATTATATGTTTTCTTGGTATTAGAATTCATTTATTGATTCGATTCCAAGTCCAAGACACACACACAATTAAAAGTCGTGTAACGTAAAACTTACGTTAAGAGTTTTGCTTGAGTTACTAAGAGCTTAACTTTAATAGTAAGTTATGCTTACGTAACAACGTAATGCATAAGATAAGTCATGTCGAGTATCAAAAGTAAACGTTTGAGTCTAAAAGTTTATGAACTCGACCTAAGTTTAAGACGGTTGTCACATTCTCCCCCCGTTGAAAGAATTTCGTCCCGAAATTTCAACTTGTAGCGTTCGTTGTGGGAGAAGTGAAAAGGTGAGGATACTTTTGCATCATTTGATCTTCTCGTTCCCATGTATGTTCAGGGCCACGCCTTGCGTTCCAACGTACCCTTACAATGGGAATTCGACTATGCCTTAGCTTTTTAGTGTCACGATCTATGATTTCAATCGGTTCTTCAATAAATTGAAGTTTGTCGTCTAGTTGTATTTCTTCTAAGGGTGTGATGAGTGTCTCATCTGATAAACACTTTTTCAGTCTTGACACATGAAAAGTGTTGTGTATGTTGCCAAGTTCTTGAGGTAGTTCCAAACGATACGCAACTGGACCTACTCTTTCGAGTATCTCCAATGGTCCTACATATCTTGGACTTAGTTTTCCACGCTTTCCTCGGCGTATGGCACCCTTCCAGGGTGACACCTTAAGAAGTACTTTGTCACCGATTTGAAATTCCAAGTCTTTTCTACGCACATCAGCGTAACTCTTTTGACGACTTCTAGCAGTCTTAAGTCGTTCCTTTATCGTTGTGATTTTATCGATCGTCTCTTGCACTACATCCATGCTAATTAGTTGTCGATCTCCTGGTTCCAACCAACACAGTGGAGATCGGCATTTACGTCCATATAAAGCTTCAAAGGGGGCACATTTGATGCTAGCATGATAGCTGTTATTGTAGGAGAATTCTATTAGTGGTAAATGATTATCCCAACTTCCTCCAAAGTCAATAACACATGCTCTTAGCATATCTTCTAATGTTTGTATTGTACGTTCGCTTTGCCCATCAGTTTGCGGATGATAAGCTGTGCTTAAGTCTAGTCGAGTGCCAAATGATTTTTGAAACGCCTTCCAAAATCTGGAAGTAAAACGAGTGTCTCTGTCCGAGATAATTGATGTGGGAATTCCATGACGAGTTACTACCTCGTTAATGTATATCTGGACAAGTTTCTCTATGTTATAACTTTCCTTAATGGGAATAAAATGTGCTGACTTCGTTAGTCGATCTACTATCACCCAGATCATATCATTACCTCTCGATGTACGAGGTAATTTAGTAACGAAGTCCATTGTAATCTGTTCCCATTTCCATTCAGGAATTTCAGGCTGTTGTAGTAACCCTGATGGTTTTTGATATTCAGCCTTGACCTTCGCACAAGTCAGACATTTCTCCACATATAAGGCAATGTCTCTTTTCATACCGGGCCACCAGTAATGTTCCTTTAGATCTTTGTACATTTTACTCGACCCTGGATGAATAGAGTATCGTGTCCGATGTGCTTCATCCATAACAAACTTTCTCAAGTCGTTAGTTGTAGGGATCCATGCACGATTGTTAAAGTAACTGACACCGTCACTCTTTATTACAAAATCCTTATCATGATTATGTAATGTCTCAACCTTTTTATTGTCTTCTTTCAACGCTTCCTGTTGAGCGTTTGCTATGCGCATTTTCAAGTCGGGTTTAATATAAATTCCTATTGCACGTACTCGAGTTGATTGCTGCGTTTCTTTCCTACTCAACGCATCTGCTACGACATTGGCTTTACCAGGATGGTACTTAATGTCACAGTCGTAGTCGCTAAGGAGTTCTAACCATCTCCTCTGTCTCATGTTAAGTAGTTTCTGATCTAGGATATGTTGTAAGCTCCTATGATCAGTGAATACAGTGCATTTAGTGCCGTATAAATAGTGTCTCCAGATCTTAAGAGCAAATACTACTGCTCCCAACTCTAAGTCATGCGTAGCGTAATTAACTTCATGTTTCTTAAGTTGTCGAGATGCATATGCTATAACTTTGTTTCGCTGCATTAATACACATCCTAACCCTTGGTTAGATGCGTCACAATATACTACGAAGTCTTCACTTCCCTCAGGAAGAGATAGAATAGGAGCATTGCACAATTTTGTTTTTAAAATATTGAAAGCTCGTTCTTGTGCATCTCCCCAGATAAATTTCTCGTTTTTCTGAGTTAATTTTGTCAATGGCTTGGCTATTTTAGAGAAATTTTGAATGAATCGCCGATAGTATCCAGCTAATCCTAAAAATGAGCGGATTTCTGTCGGACGTTTAGGAGTTTCCCATTTCTCTATAGCCTCGATTTTTGATGGATCAACGTGAATTCCGGATCCATTGACTACATGACCGAGAAATTTGACTTCACGCAGCCAAAATTCACACTTGGAAAATTTTGCATAAAGTTGTTGTTCTTTAAGTAATTCCAGCAATAGTTTCAAGTGTTCTGCGTGATCCTCTTTGGTTTGAGAATATATAAGAATGTCATCAATGAATACGATAACAAATTTGTCTAGATATGGTCGGCACACTCTATTCATTAAGTCCATGAATATAGCCGGTGCGTTTGTGAGTCCAAATGGCATCACCAAGAACTCAAAGTGTCCATATCTAGTACGAAATGCGGTCTTTGGAATATCATCTTCAGAAACAAGAACTTGATGATATCCAGATCTTAAATCGATTTTTGAAAAGTGGGTTGCGCCTTGAAGTTGATCGAAAAGATCGTCGATTCGGGGAAGAGGGTATCGATTCTTAATAGTTAATTTATTCAACTCTCGATAATCGATACACATGCGAAACGATCCATCTTTCTTTTTAACGAAAAGAATTGGCGCTCCCCAAGGTGATGAGCTGGGTCGAATAAATCCCTTATCCAATAATTCCTTAATTTGATTGGATAATTCTTGCATTTCCGTTGGAGCTAAACGATATGGCGTCTTTGCTACTGGTGCTGCTCCTGGAATCAATTCGATCCTAAATTCTACCTGTCTCTGAGGTGGTAGTCCTGGTAATTCTTCGGGAAATACCTCTGGATAGTCCCTAACTATCGGTATATCCTTAAGGTTCGCTTCCTTTGCTTGTTTGTCTTTTATATTTACCAACAGTGCGAAGCAACCTTTACTCAAATACTTACGCATCTTCATTACCGATATAAATTTTGAAGACTGTCCCGGTCTGTCACCTTGTATGACTAATTCTTTACCATTCTCTATTGGCATGCGAATCGTTTTATCTAGGCAGAATATCTTTGCATCTTGAATGGTCAGCCAATCCATTCCTACTACTATGTCGAAGCTTTTAAGCTCTATAGGAATCAGATCTATTTTAAAAGAATGATCAACTAAGGTCAAAGTACAATTCTTAATTACATCCTTAGCTTGATATTTCTGACCATTTGCATATTCTACCTCGAACTTTTCGCTTAAACGTTCAGTTTCTGACTTAATCAAAGGTCTAAATTCTAGAGATACAAAACTTCTATCTGCGCCTGAGTCGAATAATACTGAGGCATAATAGTTGTTAAGAAGAAATGTACCTGCAACCACTCGGGGATCGTGTCTTGCTTCTTCTGCTCCTATCACGAAGGCTCTACCACGGCCTTGTCCCCCGTTGTTGCCCCTTTGATTATTCTGATTTTGGTTCGGGTTTTGGGGTTGGTTTTGATTACGATTCGGGTTATGATTTCGGTCACGATTTAACCTTGGACAATCATAACGGTAGTGTTCCCTACTACCGCATTCAAAGCACTCGCCACGACGAGGCCTCTCGTTTTGTTGTGGCCTTTCAGCTGGTCGTGGTCTCTCCATTTGTTGTTGTCTTTCCGCCTGCTGCGTTCTCACGTTTACTACCCTGCACTGTTGAGCCCAGTGCCCAAGCCTGTTGCAATTCGTGCAAGAACGACAATTTCCAACATGGTGATATTCACACCTATCACACCTCGGTCGCTTTCCTTGATAGCCAGCGGTGTTTTCAGCCATCACTACTCCATAATTGCTTACCGTTTTAACTTTCTTAGGAAAACGATCCTTCTTGTTTCCATAAGTTTCCCCAACCTTTCTTTTTCCCTTGGCATCCTCTTGGACCAACAATGATACACCTCCATTCCTTATCCAATCATGAGTTAGGCGAGTAGCCAAACTTACAGTTTGTTGCATTGTGATTGGCTCGGCAGATGTCACCATAGCCCTGATTTCTGGCGCAAGTCCCCAGATATAATGTTCGATTCGTTTATCCTCAGGGGTTACCAGTTCTGGTACTAAATTTGCAAGCTCATGAAATCGGGCCGTGTATGTGTCGATGTCAGTCCCGACCATTGAATGATGCCAAAGTTCGTTTTTAAGCGTCTTCAAAACTTCCTTAGGGCAATATTCCGTTACTAGTAGTTCCTTAAATCTTGTCCAAGACATATTATAGGCAGCGTCCTGTCCTTGGACCTGCAGTTGGTTGTTCCACCAGGTCAACGCTCGCCCTTGGAGCATGCATGATGTAAATTCTACCTTCCTATTCTCAGCACATCGGCTGATCCTTAGTACTACTTCCATACTATCAATCCATCGCGATAGTCCTATGGCACCTTCAGTACCATGGAATTCCTTTGGCCTACAAGTCATGAAGGTCTTATAGCTACACCCTTCGTTATTTCCTTGATTGTTCCCTTGGTTGTTGTTTCCTTGGTTGTTGTTTCCTTGGTTGTTGTTTCTGTTATTGTTTTGTTCATTGTTATCCCCACGTCGTCCTCCTTGGTTAATGCCCGCATTTATTCGAGCGATGAGGTCAGGTAATGCCTCATTCAATCGGGCATTGATTCGCTGGGCGATGTGGTCATCGTTGTGATCAGCCATTTTCCTACAAAAGGAAACTCGTGTTTAGAGTTTTGGATACTCTTTTACTTTAGAATCAAACAACGATAAATAACAAGAACATAAACAATTTGTAGTTATAATCCGATCCTTTATATATATCGATTGAAAATTTGGTGTTCATACATATTTACAACCAAAACTTGACACCATCGCTACTTAATACAACATACTACAAACGTACGCATTTACCACTATTACGCTAACAAGTCATAACATACATACCAAAAGACAACAACTACCAACATCTAAAACCCACGAACAACCATCACAACCATCAGAAACACCAGTACAAAGCAAATCCTCATCCACCATCGTGCTGTCTGAGCTGCCCTCCGTGCTACTAACTCAGCGTGTAGCACATCGATGTATAAATCTTGTATCTGCGTAGTATGCTCTATCACAACCTGAGTAAACCCATGAAGGTCATCGGACATGTTACGCAAACCTTGGATCTCATAGGGAGTCAATCCCCGAGCTCCAGGTGTCTGTGGCACATCCCTTTGTGGCACGTCCCTGTGTGGCACGTCCGTCTGTGGCCTACCCTCATTCTGTCGGGCCCTAACCTCCCCTAACCTCCCTCATGGCATTCTCGAAAGAATACCTCTCCATCACTGAATAGGGTCTCGAGTATGGGTCAGTTGGGTGAGGTGCGTGTGATGTCGAAGGTCGAGAACTTCCCTCCCCGTTCTGACGAATCGGACAAAGAGTCGGCATAGGACAACGAGGACCTGTCCTCATCCGTGTTGTCCTACGGTAAGGTGGTGTAACCGCAGGTATGGGTGTAGACATGGGGGGAACCAAATCGTGGCTCCTCGATCGTGATACCGAGCCATATGAAGGCTCTGACTCGTCATCGGACGTAGCTATCTCCCTCCCGTGTGACATAGCCTAGGAAGAAACCGAGTTAGGTTAGTACTAATGCTTATGTTAAGGTTAGTAATGAGCTAACGCATATAGTGTATCTTAGTTTAGCATCTAAGTTCAAACGGGTCTGACTTCGAGAATCCCGGGGAATGTTTGCGTAAAAATGTTTACCAATCCCGTTCTGGCATAATTTAGTCCAAATTATTCGAAGGTGATCAGGCTCCGAATAATTTAAGTTAAACAATGCCTTCACGTTTTGGTTAAATAAAATCCGTTGTTTAGAAACTGGTTATAGTTTGATTTTTGAAAAATCGGTATTCACTATAACCTTGAGCTCTGATACCAAGTCTGTCACACCCCGCTAAAGCGGAAACACGGAATGTGAAGAGCAATGGTAATCATCACGCAAGTGTATAGAAGTACCAAGTTTTGATATATATATATAAAAACAACCATTTCGAGTTTACAAAACGATACCAATATAAGTTTACATCATATTATACAAAGTACAAACGTTTCAAATCCAACCCGCCAAACCATTCCCAAACCTCGAAGTCATCTAGCCAAAAACCCGCAAAAGCCATCGTATCGTACAAGCATAATCATCCACTTACTCGTTTCCTGAAAACACGAGTAAAATGTTAACTACGAATAACGTAGTTAGTGAGCTACAATGTTTAGAATGAGTATATAAAGTTAAGCATATGCGCGTTGTACCAAACAGGTAACGTGGCATATAAAGTATGTAGGCATCGACCACATAGTGTACGGCTATGTGACGATCCTAATGTATTACACAATGTTTCGTTGCTAAGCCTTAACGCCTACCCAAATAGTAATAGTGCACAATCGTTATTTGACGTTGTTGTGAGGGTCTCACTACCCTAATAGCGCTATCCACATATTACTATCGGTCCTTTCCAAAGGGATTAATAGCAACTAATGTCACTTGGAAATGTCGGGAATTTTAATGGTGTGTAATACAATTCACAATACGACAATCAAAAGCTTATCGACAATATTTTCAAACGTATACAAGCCATGTATAAAGCATGCGTTTCAAGTATTGAGTATCCGTAAAAATAGCGTTTAAAGCATACAATAACAATTGTATGATAGCATGTAAATAATAGCGTTTACGTACTCGTGTTTTCCCCCAAAAACATGTAATAAAAATAGTCGAAAAAGGGGTTTGTAACTCACTTGTAGTGATATGTCGGTGTGTCGGAACTTGCGTCAAGTAGAAACCGAATCAACGAAAACCTATAATACCAATATCGTATAAGTGTTTTGTTTCATTTGTTCATGTAAATTAATATTAACGTTTTAGTCTTATTCCGATGTGTTAATCGTTATATACTTATTTTGTCCAAAAACGCGTATATTTTAGTCTCGAGTCCAATATGTCCGTAAATTGTCCAAAATTAATACGTTTTCATTTTCGTCCAATATTTTATAACTCTTTACAATCCAAGTCCTTTTTAAGTTATACTTTTATATATATTTTTACAAAAAGCTTACACTTTTAGCCCCTTTTTAACTAAATATCAAACTAAGTTATATATAACAATTTAGTCACCTTTTTAACATGAATTAACATGATTATATATATTTATATACCATTTTAATCAAGTTTTAATCTAATATCTTGTGACAACCGTCTTATTTCAGGTGAAAACAACATTCTCTATCTTTGACTTAACTCGAACTGATCTTGTTATTTCTTGTCTCGTAAACTCGAGTGTGTAGAATCGAACTCGGAATCACAAAATGAATCCTAATACCAAGAAAATACTTAGTGAACTTGTCTAAGTTCCTATTTTAAATGAACGGAAACTTTTAACAAACGAAACGCTTAACAATGGATCGAATGAAAAACGAAAAAGGCAGGTCTGCTACTCAAGCCGCGCCGCGGTCATGCCACCGCGCCGCGGTGGAGCACGCAGACAGCCACTTTTTTTGTTAACTTTCAAACTTAATCAAACGGGCCATAGCTTTAATCAACGAGTTGTACCAGTTTCTTAAGGCCCAAGACCTTATTAAAAGTCCAGTAAAGTCAGTTTTGAACACTTATAACATCACATAACTTAACACAAACACAACACATACAAACACACACACCTACACTCACTACTAGCTCTCTCTCTCTCTCTCTCTCTCTCTCTACAAAGCCCCTCAAGAACACACACACACACCACTATCATTTCCAGGGATTTTTACTTCAAAAATACAGAAAAGTAACCACATAAAACACCTACAAATCGTTCATAAACAAAAGGGAGAAAAGGAGCATTCATCCATTTGGGTTAAAAGTCGATTTCTAGCATTTTGGGTCAAAAATCACCAAGAGAACACTTCCACCTTCTTCAAATCATCATCCGTTTGGTAAAACTCTTTTAAATCTTCTGTTTTTACAACATATATTAATTGCATGTATCATCTAACACCTAAAAATGAGTTTGTATGGATATTTTGGGTCATTTATGAACAAAAACGGGTTTTTACAAATTGGATGGTTAGATCTACATATTTGTGGTTAAAAACACTAAATAAACTATAAGACATCAAGTACCTAAGCTTATAACTGGTTGCATGTCGAAATCCAACTTAAAAACATCTTTTTCTTCAAAAACCGAACTTGGCCAAGAACCTGTCACACTGACCGCGGCCCGGTGGCTCCACCGCGGCGCAGTCGAGGTTTTCCTCTGACCGCGGCGCAGTCATGTGTCAGACCGGTCCAAATTACTAAGTTTAACCGTTTTAAAACGTAACTCTAAACCGGTCATTTAAACACATGTTCAACACTGAAGTTAACAACTATAATCAGTAGTAAACTAAACTTATAATCATTCAATCTTGGTATTATTATAGGATTCCCGTGATTCCGGTCCGTCTCGATTACTCCTCGCACGCGTAGCTCATCTTTGCAAACCGTGAGTTACAACCCCACTTATTTACTGTTTTCAAATAACTTTTGGGGGAAACAAGAGATCTAAACGAACTTGGAACTGTTATGAACTTTTATTACTATTGAACTCTTATTGAACGTTTTCTGGAACTTACATGCGAAAACACTTTTATTTGCCATTTTGGCATACAATAAACTACATGGTTTGCCACCCTTATTCGGCTTAATGGCTTGCCCCCTTTTAATCGGCTTGCTAGTTCAAATCTCTTATAAATTTATTACTTTTGCCACACTCGGCACCGTATTTAATTTATTTATTGCCATACTCGGCACTCGTATGAACTCTGATTGATCGTATAACTATCGTGACTCTTGAGGGATATAACTAACCATAAGTGACTACTACTAGTTTGAAAAATGAAACATTAGTGCCCATCTTGCAACACACACTATTAGCTTTGATAAGCCGTTTAGTAATTATGAGTATCGATACTTAGGAAATAACCGTTCCTTGCTTAAGTGGAAACTTAAGTACATATTACTCGATCAGAAATGACTCCCCGTAAGTAGTCGGGGTAAGGGGCCTCACGGTTCGTTAATCGGTTTAGTGTGAACACTTAAGTTATATTATGCCAAGTAGTCGTTATACATGAATTCAATCAATGGTTTACTTATCTTGCGCGTATAGAGTTATACGACTTCCGCAACATTCTTT
The DNA here is from genome assembly GCA_910822075.1 of Senecio squalidus. Lineage (NCBI taxonomy): Eukaryota > Viridiplantae > Streptophyta > Magnoliopsida > Asterales > Asteraceae > Senecio > Senecio squalidus. The sequence continues at coordinate 45,133,030 of CAJVGC010000590.1, forward strand.
TAAGCAACTGTCTTGGTTCGAACTATCTTTTGAGCAACTTTTGGATCGAAACTATTCTTTAAGTATTATTCTACTTTTAGAAACTTCGAAGTATTGATATTCTTACTTAAAACCTTTTTAGTCGAGGACTAGAAAACTGTAACTCACTCACTACTTTATTGTAGTTGACACTTTATCTCTTGTTTCAGGAAATCAAATGTAAGATACGAAGTGCATACTGTGGATGGGTCAGGCATGTCACGTGAAATCAAGAATTGGGAAAAGACCTAATTTATCATTTTGGGAATTTGTTAAACGCTTAATTATGTACTTTTGTTATGCAACTCGTTAAATACTTGGTTATTTCATCTTGTAAACTCAATTTCTATCTTAATGACTTGGAACCGTATGTTTTTAATTATAACTCGTGTAATGATATCTTTGCTCTTCACATTCCTTGTTTCCGCTTTAGCGGGGTGTGACAGACTTGGTATCAGAGCACTGGTTATAGCGAAAACGGTTTTGAGAATTTTTCAAAATTTTTGAAACCAAACTATAACCAAGGCTTTTTCAGAAAAATCATTTCACGAGCTTTCGAACTTTAGTAGATTAATTCCGCAATCGCATGGTTTGCTTTTAACTAGGCGTAACTTGATCAACTTTGCCTAGTTCAAAATGAATTTTGCGAGAACGGAAAGTAATCACTATTGTTAAACGGTTTTCGAGTCGAAAAATTCCCGGTCTTATCCATTCCCGATTCTCACGTGACTGACCCATACATGCATTTTCGTTACATTTTTCCTTATTTCCTGTACTCACGTAACGTATTATTCGCAGATCCGACATGTCTCAGTCGTCCCGTTCACGATCTCAGTCACGATCCCTCTCGCGAGCCGTTCCCCCATCGAACGAGCCTTCCGAGGGCCACACGACGTCCGATAGTCAGCGTCATCAGACGACTGACCCGTCAGAGGATACGCCAATGACGATCAGTAGCAGTCACGGATCCAGCCCGAGATCTGTGCATCCACCCCCTCCACCAGCGCCTGTCACCGAACCACCGCAACCCCAAGGGCTTCGCGCTAGGTTGACCGCTCGCCAGCAGCCGAGCCTGTTTCGACCCGCACCTCCTCAGTCATTTGTGGAACCATACGACCCCGCCCTGCGCACTCCAGTAATGGAACGCTATGCGTGGGAACGTCAGTTCCTTGAGGAACGGCGACGTGCTCAGGAGGCCGAAATCTCCCGACCTATGATGCCACCTACTCTCCAGCCACCCCCACCGGCCGCATTCCTGCACCTGCACCGCGAGGTTCGGGCACTCGCTGAGGAGAACCAGCAACAGGGACTCCTCATCAGCGAAGTCACTGATGCGGCGCACCACTTGTCTGAGCAGGCGATGCGAATCAACGTATCGACTCGAGCCACGGCACGTACTGTGTAGCAACTCGTAGGGGTGTGTCTGGTAATGGGAACCTTGATCGCGGTCATGATGGACAAGATGTTCCTAGAGAGGCGTCATTAGTCATATTCTTCCTTTTGTATTGTACTGTAGGCCGAGTTGAAATTTTCAATATACACAACTTCGAGCCATTTCCATTTATTTCCTTATTGTATTCGTACCATACTAGCCTAGTCGTAAATTTTCCATTGTATACGACTTAATCGACTATTTATTACTCCCTATGCATTGTACTTGTACTTCATTTCTCTTTTGAACTTGGTACTCAACGTTATTATTGAATGGAACTTCTACCTTTATTATATATTCTTTTGCTATTGTCGTATGAATCTTGTCCTATGGTTGATTTATTACTCTTGCGTGTGAATCCTTGTCGTGTGAATCTCTTGAATCTTTGTAGTGCGTATACTAACTGTTCTTTTTTTTTTAATGCTCTTGCGTGGTCATTTTCCTTATTCATTGGGTTATATTCTTAGCGCATCCTATTCGAGCGTTCTAAACTAGTTTCCTTCTTTCCATTGTAGAATCATGTCTCCTAAGAGAAGTCGCGCTGACCTATTAGCCGAGCAGATTACCGTGTAGCTCAAAGCAGCACTCCCAAACATGATCGGCCAGATCATCGCTGGGGTCAACAACGAAACTTTCTGGGATGATAACCCCAACGACAACCACGTGGAGAACAACGGTGACAATAACCTTCACCTCTTCCCAACCATAGTTAAACAAGAGGAAGGCGAAAACCTCGGAAACGTTAACCCCTTTCTCTTTCCAGTAACAATCAAACAAGAAGAAGGAGAGAACCCCGGAAACAATAACCACCTTCTCCCTCCTGTATCAATCAAACAGGAAAAGGACGAGAACTTTGGAACCAACAACCTCCTTTTCCCTTCAGCCCGCGTCCAGCGAAAAGAGAGTAAGAAAAGGAAGGCTGATCACCAACCAATGAGGAGCAGTCACGACAAGATACCAACAACAGGACCCCGAACTTACGCTGGTACACACCCTAAGTGTGACAAATGCAACTTCCATCATGATGGGAACTGCCCAGTGTGCAACACATGTAACAAATCAGGGCACTTCTCCAAGCACTGCCGAAAGGAAACTGGTGGTAGAAGGAAGAAGGCAGTTTGCCACAATTGCGGAAGCGACAAACACTTCCGAAAGTCTTGCCCTAACTTACAGAACACCCAAACCAATCCGGCCAGGCAAGGACGAGGACGCACTCTCGCAATCATAGCCGAGGAAGCTCGGCAGGACCCGAACGCGGTTACGGGTACGTCTTCTATAAATGACCACTTTGCTTCCATACTATTCGATTCAGGAGCTGAAAGAAGCTTTGTTTCCTTAGAACTTAGACCCCTCATTAACCTAGGATCTAAAGTTCTTAAGGATAGCCTTACTATCGAATATGATAACGGTCAAGAGTTCGAAGCCAAGGATATAATCTTAGGATGTTCATTATGCCTATCTGAAAAAATCTTCCCCATCTATGTAATTCCCATCGAGCTGGCAAGCTCTGACGTTATCGCCAGAATGGACTGGCTATCTCGTTTTCGAGCCGAGATCGTCTGTTTCGACAAACTCATTCGTATCCCTCTTTCAGGCAGTGAAACTCTCGTTGTCCAGGGAGACAAACCTGGACGAAAACTTCGCATCGTGTCTTCCATAAAAATGCGCAAGTACCTCGAGAAGGACTACGACGCATTCCTCGCTCATGTCATCAAGCGTAAGCCTAGTAAAAACCGAGTACAAGACATCCCCGTAGTTAAGGATCATCCAGAGGTCTTTCCTGAGGATTTACCTGGGCTTCCTCCACATCGACAAGTGGAATTCCGAATAGACCTAGTTCCTGGCGCAGCACCGGTTGCCAAGACGCCATACCGTCTAGCACCCCCAGAAATGCAAGAGCTATCTAAGCAGCTACAGGAACTCTTGGATCACGGTCTCATTCGTCCGAGCTCGTCCCCCAGGGGAGCCCCAATCCTCTTCGTTAAGAAGAAAGACGGATCCTTCCGAATGTGCACTGATTACCGAGAACTGAACAAACTGACCGTCAAGAACCGATACCCACTTCCGAGGATCGATGATCTGTTCGATCAGTTGCAGGGTGCAACTTACTTTTCTAAGATCGACCTCCGCTCGGGTTACCACCAGGTTCGAGTCAGGGAGAACGACATTCCAAAAACCGCTTTCCGAACCCGATACGGACATTACGAATTTCTCGTCATGCCATTTGGTCTAACCAACGCACCAGCGGTGTTCATGGATCTGATGAACAGGGTGTGTCGACCGTATCTGGATAAATTCGTAATCGTATTCATAGATGACATCCTCATCTACTCTAGGAACAAGGAGGACCACGCGAAACATTTGGAACTCATCTTAGAACTCCTCCGAGAACAGAAATTGTACGCCAAATTCTCGAAGTGCGAATTCTGGCTCCGGGAAGTACACTTCCTTGGCCATGTAATCAACCAAGAGGGAATTCATGTCGATCCAGCAAAGATCGAAGCGATTGAGAAATGGCAAGCCCCCACGACTCCCACCGAAATCCGACAGTTCTTAGGATTGGCGGGCTATTACCGGAGATTCATTAAAAATTTCTCGAAAATCGCTAAGCCACTGACCGAACTCACTCAGAAGGATAAGGACTTCACCTGGGGAGAACAACAGGATGAATCATTCCAGAAACTGATGCATGAACTGTGCCACGCACCGATTTTGTCCTTACCAGAGTGTACAGATAATTTCGTGGTGTTTTGCGATGCGTCACACCAAGGACTTGGATGTGTCCTTATGCAAAAGGAGAAGGTCATCGCATACGCATCGAGACAGTTGAAGGTTCACGAACAGAATTATACAACACACGACTTAGAGCTGGGAGCTGTCGTGTTTGCACTAAAAACTTGGAGGCATTACTTGTACGGCACCAAGTGCACGGTGTTCACGGATCACAAAAGCCTTCAACATATCCTCGAACAGAAAATGCTCAATATGAGACAACGGAGATGGATCGAACTATTAAGCGACCACGATTGCGAGATCAAATACCACCCGGGTAAAGCAAACGTAGTAGCTGACGCCCTGAGTCGTAAGGAAAGGGCTAAACCATCTCGAGTTAGAGCATTGGGAATTCAGATTCAAACTAACCTCCAATCGCAAATTTCTAAAGCTCAGCAGGAAGCATTGAAACCTGAGAACCTTAAGGGCGAAACCCTGCACAATTATGAAAAGGAATTTGAGCTTAAACCGGACGGAATCCATTACTTCAAGAATCGAGCATGGATTTCTAGAGCTGAAGACCTTCGCAAGCTCATTTTGGACGAGGGCCACCGATCCCGATACTCTATTCATCCGGGATCCGACAAGCTGTATAAGGATCTACGGGAATACTATTGGTGGCCGGGCATGAAGAAGGACATAGCCTTGTATGTGGCTAAGTGCCTTACTTGCTCGAAGGTCAAGGCTGAATATCAGAAACCATCTGGGCTATTGCAACAGCCGGAGATCCCCATGTGGAAGTGGGAGCAGATCTCCATGGATTTCATCACTAAATTGCCTCGTACGGCAAGGGGGAATGACACAATCTGGGTGATTGTGGATCGATTGACTAAATCCGCACACTTTCTGCCGGTAAGAGAGAACCATTCAATGGAGAAGTTCGCACAGATCTACATTAACGAGATCGTCTCTCGTCACGGAACGCCTCTCTCCATTATCTCCGATAGAGATAGTCGATTTACGTCCCGGTTTTGGAACGCGCTTCAGAAATCGCTCGGGACACGACTAGACCTCAGCACAGCATACCACCCTCAGACCAATGGTCAAAGTGAGAGGACGATTCAGACACTTGAGGATATGCTGAGAGCGTGTGTAGTTGACTTCGGAGGAAGTTGGGACGCTCACTTACCCTTAGTCGAGTTTTCCTATAACAACAGCTACCATGCCAGCATCAAGTGTGCTCCATTCGAGGCCTTATACGGACGCAAGTGCCGGTCGCCGCTTTGTTGGCTAGAAGCTGGCGATCGACAACTAACAAGGCTCGACATCGTCCAGGAAACCATTGACAAAATCACTACCATTCGAGAAAGGCTAAAGACCTCTCGTACTCGGCAGAAGAGCTATGCCGATAACCGAAGGAAACCCCTAGAATTCCAGGTGGGCGATAGAGTACTCCTAAAAATATCGCCGTGGAAAGGGGTAGTCCGTCTCGGGAAAACGCGGCAAGTTAAGCCCGAGGTACACAGGCCCCTTTAAGGTAATTGAGCGTATCGACCCAGTGACGTATCGACTTCAACTTCCACAAACTCTTTCCAACGTTCACAACGTCTTCCATGTCTCGCACTTGAAAAAGTGCTTATCGGACGAGACCATTGTCATTCCACTGGACGAAGTCCAGATCGACAACAAGCTTAACTTCATAGAAGAACCGCTTGAGGTTGTAGATCGTGAGGTCAAGCAACTCAAGCAAAGTCGTATCCCCATTGTCAAGGTTCGGTGGAATTCCCGACGAGGTCACGAATTCACATGGGAACGTGAAGACCAGATTCGTCAGAAGTATCCACACCTGTTCAAAGATCCTTCCTCCGATGAGGCGAACTAAATTTCGGGGCAAAATTCTTTTCAACCCGGGGAGAATGTGACAACCGTCTTATTTCAGGTGAAAACCGCATTCTCTATCTTTGACTTAACTCGAACTGATCTTGTTATTTCTTGTCTCGTAAACTCGAGTGTGTAGAATCGAACTCGGAATCACAAAATGAATCCTAATACCAAGAAAATACTTAGTGAACTTGTCTAAGTTCTTATTTTAAATGAACGGAAACTTTTAACAAACGAAACGCTTAACAATGGATCGAATGAAAAACGAAAAAGGCAGGTCTGCTACTCCAGCCGCGCCGCGGTCATGCCACCGCGCCGCGGTGGAGCACGCAGACAGCCACTTTTTTTGTTAACTTTCAAACTTAATCAAACGGGCGATAGCTTTAATCAACGAGTTGTACCAGTTTCTTAAGGCCCAAGACCTTATTAAAAGTCCAGTAAAGTCAGTTTTGAACACTTATAACATCACATAACTTAACACAAACACAACACATACAAACACACACACCTACACTCACTACTAGCTCTCTCTCTCTCTCTCTACAAAGCCCCTCAAGAACACACACACACCACTATCATTTCCAGGGATTTTTACTTCAAAAATACAGAAAAGTAACCACATAAAACACCTACAAATCGTTCATAAACAAAAGGGAGAAAAGGAGCATTCATCCATTTGGGTTAAAAGTCGATTTCTAGCATTTTGGGTCAAAAATCACCAAGAGAACACTTCCACCTTCTTCAAATCATCATCCGTTTGGTAAAACTCTTTTAAATCTTCTGTTTTTACAACATATATTAATTGCATGTATCATCTAACACCTAAAAATGAGTTTGTATGGATATTTTGGGTCATTTATGAACAAAAACGGGTTTTTACAAATTGGATGGTTAGATCTACATATTTGTGGTTAAAAACACTAAATAAACTATAAGACATCAAGTACCTAAGCTTATAACTGGTTGCATGTCGAAATCCAACTTAAAAACATCTTTTTCTTCAAAAACCGAACTTGGCCAAGAACCTGTCACACTGACCGCGGCGCGGTGGCTCCACCGCGGCGCGGTGGCTCCACCGCGGCGCAGTCGAGGTTTTCCTCTGACTGCGGCGCAGTCCCCTCACCGCGGCGCAGTCATGTGTCAGACCGGTCCAAATTACTAAGTTTAACCGTTGTAAAACGTAACTCTAAACCGGTCATTTAAACACATGTTCAACACTGAAGTTAACAACTATAATCAGTAGTAAACTAAACTTATAATCATTCAATCTTGGTATTATTATAGGATTCCCGTGATTCTGGTCCGTCTCGATTACTCCTCGCACGCGTAGCTCATCTTTGCAAACCGTGAGTTACAACCCCACTTATTTACTGTTTTCAAATAACTTTTGGGGGAAACAAGAGATCTAAACGAACTTGGAACTGTTATGAACTTTTATTACTATTGAACTCTTATTGAACGTTTTCTGGAACTTACATGCGAAAACAGTTTTATTTGCCCTTTTGGCATACAATAAACTACATGGTTTGCCACCCTTATTCGGCTTAATGGCTTGCCCCCTTTTAATCGGCTTGCTAGTTCAAATCTCTTATAAATTTATTACTTTTGCCACACTCGGCACCGTATTTAATTTATTTATTGCCATACTCGGCACTCGTATGAACTCTGATTGATCGTATAACTATCGTGACTCTTGAGGGATATAACTAACCATAAGTGACTACTACTAGTTTGAAAAATGAAACATTAGTGCCCATATTGCAACACACACTATTAGCTTTGATAAACCGTTTAGTAATTATGAGTATCGATACTTAGGAAATAACCGTTCTTTGCTTAAGTGGCAACTTAAGTACATATTACTCGATCAGAATAGACTCCCCGTAAGTAGTCGGGGTAAGGGGCCTCACGGTTCGTTAATCGGTTTAGTGTGAACACTTAAGTTATATTATGCCAAGTAGTCGTTATACATGAATTCAATCAATGGTTTACTTATCTTGCGCGTATAGAGTTATACGACTTCCGCAACATTCTTTTAAGCAACTGTCTTGGTTCGAACTATCTTTTGAGCAACTTTTGGATCGAAACTATTCTTTAAGTATTATTCTACTTTTAGAAACTTCGAAGTATTGATATACTTACTTAAAACCTTTTTAGTCGAGGACTAGAAAACTGTAACTCACTCACTACTTTATTGTAGTTGACACTTTATCTCTTGTTTCAGGAAATCAAATGTAAGATACAAAGTGCATACTGTGGATGGGTCAGGCATGTCACGTGAAATCAAGAATTGGGAAAAGACCTAATTTATCATTTTGGGAATTTGTTTAAACGCTTAATTATGTACTTTTGTTATGCAACTCGTTAAATACTTGGTTATTTCATCTTGTAAACTCAAATTTTCTATCTTAATGACTTGGAACCGTATGTTTTTAATTATAACTCGTGTAATGATATCTTTGCTCTTCACATTCCGTGTTTCCGCTTTAGCGGGGTGTGACATATCTTTAGGTAAAATTATCATAATCTAACTTTATATACATGATTTTAGTATCATAACTTATGATATATATATATATATATATATATATATATATATATATATATATATATATATATATATATATATATATATATATATATATATATATATATATATATGTTCAATAATAATTTACATCCAAATTATCACTTTATTATATACTTATTACAAGATCACAATATATTTATAATAACAATCTTTGTATAATTTCCATTTATGTCTTCTAATCAATACAAATAATCAAATATCATGTATAAATGATAGTTTATATACCAAAAATGATTATATAATCCTAGTAATAATACTTATCTAACAAAGTTATATAAAAGTTAAACAAGGATTAAAAGAAATTAGTATGAATTATACCCAAAGTGATCTTGAAATCTTGGATTTTTGATTACTAATACAAAGCCTTCTTCCTTTCCTTGCTTTATTTCTAACTCAAAACACCATAATCTCTTTGAAAACTTTCTTTTAAATCTTCAAATGCAAATTATATGTGTATGTATGTGTACGTGATGATTTGTGTAAAGGGAGTAATGAGAATGGATTTTTTTCTTTTTCTTTTTGATGATATAGATTGAGTAAATATAAGTCATATCTTGATTAAACTAACTCTTGCCACGTTGAGAACATTTGCCACATGTTTAGGCAACTTATGTGACTAATCAAAATAAATAAAAATAATAATATCTACCTATGGTGCGTTGTTTAGAGTTTACGATTGTTTTGCAATGAACTTAGACAAGTTCATTATATGTTTTATTGGTATTAGGGTTCATTTATTGATTCGATTTCCATCCCGAGACACACACACAATTAAAAGTCATGTAACGTAAAACTTACGTTAAGAGTTTTGCTTGAGTTACTAAGAGCTTAACTTTAATAATAAGTTATGCTTTCATAACAACGTAACACATAAGATAAGTCATGTAGAGTATCAAAAGTAAACGTTTGAGTCTAAAAGTTTATGAACTCGACCTAGGTTTAAGACGGTTGTCACACCATCCCACTATTTTCATGGGAACCATGGATGTACACAAGCTTTCGGAACCCGCTTGGTGTCGTTTCTTTCACATCACCTTTTCAAATGTATATATACAAGGATTAGAAACCCGTGTTGGCCGACTTTTTGACCGAAATCATCTCAACCGGACGGTTAAACCTGTAACGTGGCCAATCGGTTCCTACGTATCAAATTCGTCGATAGTGCGAGGTTGGGGCGGATTAGACCAGTTAATCGGTTTAGTGTGAACTCTTACGTTATATTAAGCCAAGTGGTTGATACAATTCAAAAATCATATGTTATTACTGTTACGCATATACATACTTATCGTCTTACACATGTGGATTAATCCACCGCTCAGGTAATGACAACGTACATTTATCGTCTTGCTACACAACTTGAACTTTTACAAATATTGAGCTATTTTTCTATGATCTACCATAAAAAGTATATATATTTTAAGCGCCTTTATCCGCTACCTTTCTTTTAAGATAACTTTATACTTATATATACTTGTCGGAACTTTTGTCAAAAACTTATAAACTATAACTCACTCACTACGTTATGTAGTTTGACACTTTATATCATGTTTCAGGAAACTAAGCGTAAGTCATGAAGTGCATTGCTCGGGCGGGTCAAGGTGGTTATGTGAAGTGTAATTCGGGAGGAGACCTTTGTCATTTTGGGAATTTTTATTAAACATTTTCTTATGTATTGTTGTCTTAAACTTTATGGATCTTGGTTGTATCCTTTGAACATGTGAACTTTTCAAACTTTGTATTTTAATGACTTGAACCGTTAACCCTTTGTTATAACTCGTGAAATGATTATCTTGCTCTCGCACCTCGTGTTTCCGCTTTAGCGGGGTGTGACAACTTGTTATGAACTAAGAGAAACATGATACAAGAATTAAAGGTATGTACATCATAGTACAAACAACATGTGCTTGACTAACAACAATTGTTTATTTTTGGTTTGACAAATCTCCTACATATCTCATAAAGATTGGTGATATACCTTATTAAGATAAAAATGTCTATATATAACAATCTACAGATGAGCTTACGGGGCATCCAATATTGCTTAGACCGCTCTCAGCGGTGGCGTTTTGTCGCGTTTTAACCCCCCCCCCCCCCCCCCCCCCCCCCCAAAACCTCGTTATGGCTGGGGGAGGCGTTATCCCGACGTTTTGTTGCTGGTGTTATGGCAGCAACGCGCGTTTTCATATTTTTTTTCTTTCTTCCTTTTATATCTCCTTTATACATACATATACATATATATATAAATATGTATATATAAAGAAAATAAGGGGACCATTGTTGCAGGTTTTTGAGATTTTTTTGAAGAAGAAGAAAGAGGAAGAAGAAAGAGAGAGGGAGAGAGAAAGAGACAAAAAAAACAATTTTTTTTTATTTTTTTTTGCAATAAATGTTATTGAATATATTTGTGATGAAGGGTAGGTGTCCACGTGATTGAATTTTTTTTTTTGTAATAAACAATTTTTTTTCTAATTAATATATTTCTTATTTATATTAGTGAATTATTTATATTATAAATATATTGTATCGTTTTTTAAGTATTGTGATTTTATTGTTTATTAATGTATTTTTAATATTAGTAATATATGAGAAAAGGAAAGAATATGAAAAATAATAAAATTGGTGGGCCCTAGATTTTGGTGTTATGGTTGAGAGGGTTTTGTTGTGTTATGTTATGTTGGTGCTATGCTGACGTGACACTCCATAACACCAAAATCGGTGTTATGGATGAGAGCGGTCTTATACATTAGCCAAATAAACACCTTTTCCATATAGAGTTATCACTATCCTTTTCAATCCTATTTCTACTTAAACAACAACTATATGTATATGTTTTATAGCATTGCTCTCTTGGTCAAAGACGTTTTATATACAACTACATGATCAATACACTTGATCCTCGGAGCTTAATCAAAGGGCAAACCGGGATAAGGCTAACGATATTCTTTTGTCTCTGCAACACTGTTACCAAAGACCGGAGGTCAAGGTCAACCCCGAGTCAGACGATTAACTCATCACCTTGACGGCCTACGGATATTGATGGCATAAATCGGCGCCATCCGTGGGACCTGAAACACAAAAGCCTATAACAAATCCAGTTACTTCATGATGGAAGAATCCCCGCTCCACGTCGGTTCATGACCTAGAAAAAGGTCCAAGTAGTTCAAAATTACCCCATGGCCAACCCGAGGGAATGAATATTCATGATCCTGTGACTTGTAACCCAACTGTTGAGGAACCTCGTGTACAAAACCTTAACGATCCCGTTATGCAATTCATAGTCCAAAATTTCGAGCATATAAATGCTATGTACTCAGCATTTTCCATGAAAAGAAAAGAGAAATATCAGATGAGATACTCAACAATGAAGAACAACCAATCCATGAACCGTTTTAGTCAAACTCCAAAGATGCACGAGAATGTCCGAGTCAAAGGACAGTTGAGGGGAATACCCCGACTAACAAAAGGAAAAATCGAGTTGAGACTGCCCAAGAAGACCGAGAAGGACTTTCTAAACAAAAATTAGCAAGCAACACCAATTTCTATAATAGTCCCTTCATATTCAAGGACACAGAGAGAGACATACGCAATTTGGTGGCATCACCTTTTACCAAGCGAATAAAAGATCATGTCATGCCTGGTGGACTAAAAGTACCAACAAACCTTAAGACATATGATAGTTTGACTAATCCGGATGACCATCCCACTATTTTCATGGGAACCATGGATGTACACAAGCTTCCGGAACCCGCTTGGTGTCGTTTCTTTCACATCACCTTTTCAAATGTATATATACAAGGATTAGAAACCCGTGTTGGCCGACTTTTTGACCGAAATCATCTCAACCGGACGGTTAAACCTGTAACGTGGCCAATCGGTTCCTACGTATCAAATTGGACCAAATTAATTTAGAAATGTGAGCCAACCCGTTAAGTATGATCCAGATTTAATTCATTGCCATTTTGTTATGGTTCAACCGCCCCACCCGTTAGGTATGATCCAGATTTAATTCATTGCCATTTTGTTAATGTTTTTGTCAGTTACACTCATTACATTGGGGTAACCTTTCCACACTAGGTTAATTTGGTCTATTAATATTTGCTTCCCCATTCTCTACCATAAATACAATTGTCTTCCATCATCTTCAGGATAACTTACACCCATCGATTCTTCATTTGTTCATAAAGCTCTTCAATGGTGGTTTTACTTGTGCTTAAAAACCTTTATAACTAAAAAAAGAGATCTTGACAATGATGTAGTTTGGTAAACAAGAGTGTGCTTTCATATTGAATAAATTTAATTTATCCATTAGAAAGGGTTATAGAATTTGTGGTTACATGATTCCACAAAGTACCCTTTAACACGTTCCACTACCAATAATCTTTCATATTATCACTAATATGTCCAATACAATGCATATGTTCAATATCAATAAAACTTGTGTCATTGCTGGATTGATACCTTACAACAAAGTAAATCGTGTTAACAATTTATAAAGGTGAAATTAGAGTTAACATCCATTTTCGAAACCAAATCCATAAGCTTTTAGTTGTTGCTTACATATTATTACAAGCACTTATCCTCTACATTTATAAAACTTGTAGATGGACATGTGAATGTTTATGATCCTGCTTCTAGGACTTCTCCAATCCTCGCTTTGTGCATAACATACCAATGTATTAAACAAACATACACTCTTGTTTAATATACCAATATGTTATAATGTCACAAAAATATCCAACACACCTAACACACCTTTGATGAAATAAAACAGTCCAAAAAGTGTGTATGTTAAATGCTAATTCTAGCATCTTTTTGTGTCTTTTAGTTGACAATTTAGCTACTTGTTTATGTTTTACTTAGTTTTTGTATACTTTTCGTTATTGCGGGTTTATGTGGTATGTGGTGTATTTGTGCAGGTTTCAAGGATTATAATAGACAAAGGAATGGAGAAGTGCGAGAAAGGAGTTTGAAGTTGGAGAAAAATGAAGATTAAGGGCAATATAGGGACAAACCTGCCCGAGTTTGGGGTTTAGTACAATATGAACCTGCCTGGGCAGAAGATGGAAAAGTTTGGGAGATCCTGAGTTCAAACCCGCCCAGGCAGAGTTTCAAAGAACACAAAACCTGCTCGGGTCACAAATCCGCCCGGGTTACATGTTTAGTGCAAATCGAGCCCCCCGAGTCTCATACCTGAAAAACTGGAGTTCGGTTATTGAAAGTTTTTGCATGTTTTAGACAAAAAGAAACTGTTTTTCTACACAAATTTTCATTGGAGAACTCAGAGGAGAAGGCAAGGAGATAATGGGAAAGGAATCGTATCATTAAAGAACACTTTTGTTTGAATTTTCGTAAGCATTAAACATTGAACTTTATTTTTAGTATGTTTATTTCAATTGTGACAACCGTCACTTTTTTCGTCTCAAGTTAGTCTAGTATGCCTGTAGCTCATTACCGACTCTTATTAAAAAAAAATTATAAAGTTTCTTTATACTATGTTGATGTGTGATAGTTATGATTTCATGTGTTTTTCATTTATACATTGTTGGATATGTATAGTACTCTAGGTGCACAAGTAAGTAGATCCCGCTATATAAGCTTCTACGTTTAAATTTTAGAGAATCGTAACTGCTTTTGTAGTTGATACTAATTAGTTAATTAACGGGAATCACAAAATTTCTATGTTTAGATGTTGTCGTAACAATTCCGAGTGGTAATCATAATTAATTTCGTTTAATTATTCTCGAGTCATTTTGTAAACGGAGAATTTATTTATTTCGAGTCTAGTCTGGTATCGTTTGTTTAGTCGTGTCAATAAAACCGACTTGTTCAATCATGGACTTGATCCATATGATCCAACTAGTTAACAATGATTCAAACCATTTGAAAAATCCAACAAATCAACCCAACCCGATCCCAAAACACCCCAACCGGCCAAAACCTTTTTTTTTAAAACCCTAGTCGACAAGCAGATGGGGATTCTTTTCTGTATTCGACATCAGCCTTAGGAGCAGCTGCAAAATTTGAATTTGAGGAGAATCAAGCAATCCATCAACAAATTCTCACTCCCGATTCTTGTCCCAGCCGGGTTACTCTCTCTCTCTCTCTCTCTCTCTCTCTATCTCTCTCTCTCTCTCTCTCTCACACACACACACACACACACACACACTCATCAGTGTCGATTTTGGTAACCTCCTTGTCTCGTGTTCTCGTTATTTTGAACATTACAATCTTGCTAATAGTCTTTTTACCATTATATATGTTTTGGTTGAGTGATTTGTAAAAGAGAATTATTAGGATCTATAACGTGAAAAGATTATATAGGAGTTTTGTTAATTGTTTGTTAGTAGGGTTAATCAATGATTATAAAACGGTTTTGTTAAATTGTAAACATGTTTTGATCTTTGAAAATTCTGAATTGGTTAAGTTAATAATAGGGTAATAAGTGTTGTTGGTAGATTTTAAGTTTATAGCTCGTCAAAAACGTTTTTGGAATGATTAGGTTCTCGTTGAAAGTTTCTGTTCGTGATTAGCTTTGTAGTTCTATGTTCTCGGAGTCATAAGTCAGTCATAAGTTCGTATTTTTGGAAAAAGGTGTATGCACCAATGTTGTATAATTTTGAGTTAGCTTTCAAATGGAAGTGGTCTCATCGTCTAATTCATTGTCAAACTCCCTAGAATTGGTTTTTAGTGAACGTGAGTCTAAACTGTGTTTTGGTGTTGGTATTTATATCCGAATTTATGTTCACTTGTTGTATGTCTTAAAAGCGTATAAATGGAGATTTTAAGACATGAAGTCCTTGTTTATATGTCAAATGCATGATCTGGTGGTGTTGGTAATTTTACGTGGTCGTTTGATATTTAAAAACAGTTATACGAGACATGTGGTAAAAGTCGTTGGTTCTAATCATATTTGTCGTTTGTGTTCGCGAGGTCATAAGTTGCTCACAAATTGGTATTTTGAAATGATATCTAAACCAAAATTGTATTTCATTGAATTATCTTTCCAACCTTAGTAGTCTCAATGTCTAATTCGAATTACAAGTTGGTCAAAAAGTCGAAATGAAAACATGTCGCCAGTTCCGAAGTTTGAAACGGTTTTGTTAGGTTTTATGACTTGAATTTGTGTAACGACTTAGCAAACTCTTACGTAATGTGGAATTGATTATTTATGTTTCATAACAGGTCTTATATATGTTAAAAGGTAAATAATCAATTAAAAGTCCATTGGTTGTCTCGTTATCGTTTTTAAATCTTGATATATAAAAGTTATTGTTTTCTAGAGATTCTGTAACCGGTTTTGTAACAGTCATATCTCGGTAATAACTAACTCAATTTTGATGAATCCATAACCCTTGATGTATCCCTATGAGTCTAGTTTCCGTACGTATAAGATTCATCGTCTAACTCTTGCTTAAACTCGAGTTCTGGAAGTTTTAGTGGTCGGGGGTACGTGCTGGTCGTTTGGTCTTAGTGTCTAAATCTAACGATTAATATCATGAGTGCAAGTTTATTGAAATGGGTAATCGGATATCCTTAAATACACATAGAACGAGATTATAACTTAAATACTCACTTATCCTCACTTATATGTATCTTAGAGAAGCTCATCATCTAGCCGGCAGACTTAGCTTGTGACCTATCTATACACACATACTCACACTACTTGAGTAGTGTCTCTTTTGCTATATACTAGAGGTGCGTTCATTGCCCATCTTTTTACTGTTTTATTTGCTTTAAACTAATGGGGGGAAAGTAAAGCTCAACCACACACTTACTTGAGAAAACGGATTTATTTCTACACTTACAATTAATGGAAACTTTCTACTTTCGGAACTTACCATAAATGGATTTTTCTATTAATGGAAACCTTCTACTTTTAGAAACTTACTATATTTGGAAACTTACTACTTTTGGATTTCATAAAACGTGTAAAAAAATCTAATGCATCTTTTCAAACAATTACGATATACTGGTTGTGGTGATTACTTCTGAACGTGCTAATTAGTAGATTGGTTATACTAATGGAGCCTTTTAAATGTGCTCATTAGTAGATTGGTTCTACTAATGGAGTCTTCTAAACGTGCTCGTTAGTAGAGATGATCTACTAACGGAGTCTTCTGAACATGCTCATTAGTACTAATGGAGTCTACTTACGGTAGCATGGCTATTGCGGATGATTACGGATACTTGTGAATGATGGTTTCTTACTATTTACATGCATTAGTTACACGCCTTTTATTACACTACTGTTGAAATGAGATTTGAATGCTTACTTACATACGTATTGTTTTGGAGAAAACTTACTATTTCGGGAAAACTTACTAAAAATAGATCTTCCTATTTTTAGAAACTTTCTATTTTCATAAACCTGCTAAATTTGGAAACTTTCTTTAATTGGAAACTTAATATAATTAGAAACTTCTAATTATAGAAACTTACTATTTTCTGAAAATTACTTAAACTGTTTGCACTTAAATACTCAATGAAATCGCTCAACTTTATGTTGATTTTTAAGCTTTACTTTCAGATAATGAGCAGACATAGGATTTAGCTTGGGACTGGACTCTAGAAGATTTGGACTTGCATTGCATTGTGGCTTGTTTAGACAATTTTTATTCTTGAATTATTTCGGGCTTGCATGCTTAAGTACTCCGTACTTTATTGTTTGGTCGGTTGAATGTTTTAATTGTAGTGATTGACGTACTTGTGTACCAAAAGGTTTTACCTTGAACATGGCGACGTGATGACATACTATCGTTATTTATCATATAGACTATCTTTATTTAGTACTGTGTTATGACGATCTCCAATCGGGCACACCATGCGTTTCCGCCACTGGCAGGGTGTGACATCAATAGTCATGAGTGGCTAGAAACCTTGTGATTTGGTATTGACAACACTCGTTTGTTTCCATTAATCAAAGACTTGATGTTTGTTTTATGTTCTATTTAGTAATTTTGGTTGTGATTTACATATTACGGTTGAATTGTATCCCAATTCTTATTGGCCATTCTAGTTGGTTGGATTTAATTTTGCCAAATTGAAATATAGAATCTGTAATTGTTCTATCAATTCAATATCAGAGCATTTCATTGTTTGTCAATGATTAAACCAAAATTACAAGTTTTCTCACTTTCGAGCTTTTGAGAAGTATTAAACTTTGTTTGAAATGTTTACATAATACGGTAATGCTATCTTTCAATCATTCTAAGAGCTTATTTAAAGTGAATTGAAAGGTTAGGTTTATTTCAAAGAGCTTATTTTGATTTAAACTTGGCAAACGAAAGTAACTAGAGCTTATTAGTAACTTTTAGTACAAACTTAAATAGAACGAAACGTAGCTTAATATTCTTGGTTAGTTGATGCAACGGAACAAGTGGAATCGAGACCGAATCACCTAACATATGTCAATTATAAAACCCCATTTTTACTTATTGTAATTCGTATTCTAAGGTCAAGACATAAAATTAATAAAAACGCTTCTCTCGGGTTTGATCCTTATCACGTACTACGTTTGTAATGTAGTGTAACTGGATATAGAAATCATTGTTTTTACATTCATTTGTTCGATATGACAACCATTTAACCGTGTCTTAAACTGTGTCAGGTACAAGGTGCATAGTATTCTCGAGTAAAGTCTCTTTTCATCATCACATTATTTAGAAAAAGAAAAATCATAGGTTTTTCTATTATATTGTTTTTCATAGTTTGATATCCACTATTCTTTTTTCTCGTGTAGACATCCATCAACTTTCACTTGATCATCAGAAGCTACAGAACTGACTCAACATGGATATGAAAACTATATTCACTTTATTACGATCTATAACCATTCAAATAGTTCTTACGAGCTTTACAACAATATGCACATTTTTTACTTTGATGGCAAATTAATGTTACCTTCTTTGGAAGTTCAGTTTTGCTATACAATATGCAAATATAAAAGCGAGAACGATAGGCCATAGAGTAAGAAGAGCAAATACTTGTGGTAACTGTTCATGATGATATCCAAAGTAATCTCTTAGGAAGTTTTCAACAGATTTAATTTCCCCAAACACTACAATCTCCGTCTTTACATCGCCGAATTGTGAAGTAAGCATAGCATTAAGTGACCATGAAGTAGGAGTCATATAGTACAACCATACCCACCACTTAGGAATTTTCTGCAAGAAATCAATTTAAAAAAAGTCCCATAAATCCTTCAACCCGAAAACGGATTTAGTTCAAATAACTTCAAAAATCAAAATGTAGTTTTTGCAGTTTCTACCCATTTATATCATGACTTTTTTCGCATTAGTTTTCTCAAAAATAAAAAAGGAAAATACTGTAAAGTGTTTGCAGGCCGGTCCAACTCAACCAACCTGCACTGATGGTTACCCGTTATGATCAATTACCCAATTTGTCCGACCGCCCTTTTATGGTTTAGGAATATAATGAAGAATAATTTTATTTTACTGAAAATCAACTTCTGAAAAAGTAGGGAAGATAAGGGTCAACGTGGACTTACTGGTTTAGGAATTAAAAATCCAGCAAACAAGTTGAAAATGGTGTAAAAAGCAGACTGTAGAATGGCAGCAACTGGAAAGCTTGGTGTTATTGCAACAAGCAGCATTCCTAAATAGGTGAAGTACATCAATGTGCACAAGAACGCATAGAAGTAGCAGAAAACCTTATAGGCTGACCAATAATATCCAATCATAGGATACGTGATGCAGACGAATGCAAGTGACTGGGCAAAGAGATAAGGAAACTCAATTGTCACCTACAGGATAAAATCAAAACATTTTTGCATAAATAACGGTATCATAAAAATCTCCAAAAGTTACCACTTCATTGCTTCTTTCATAACTTCTACCACTCTAGGAAACGATATATGGATTTAAACTTGGTTATTAAAACCCTTATCATAGAGCTGACAAAATGTGAAGTTGGGTAACGGGTAAATTTATTGGTATAAAACTACATTATTACAATAATAATAATAAATCTTGGAATAAAGCGATGTAGGAGGCTGTGTGCATTATCAAGACATTTTGGGTGGCTTTTGATCCGTTCAAACTGCCCATTTTAAGCTAAATTTATTTATTTGACAAACTTGAGATAAAACATAACTCAAGATCGTGATATTTTTAAGTAAATGTGTCGAAACAAGTACCTATAGTTGTTCTATATAAATATATAATAGTAGAAAAGAAAGATTATAAACCTGTGCAAGTGCATAAGCCCATGATGCATACATCCCAGAAAACCTTTCTCGATAAAGAACAGTACGCTCCATGGAAACATGAGGAGAGCAGTTATTTATGCCACTGAAAAGTACAGCAGAGTACATCGAGCCAAGGATATTGAATAAACTTTGAGGGGTATGTCTGTCACATGGAAGAATATAACATCAGATGACTTGAGGGTATACTAGAAAGGGGAAATCTATGTGACATCTGATTTAGATTTAACAAGAACTTATGACAGTAATGAACAAAATTGATGCACAATATCAACTGAGTTCAAAATAAAAAATATTCAAAATAAAAAATATGTTGCCATTTTAAACCACAAAAGATAAGAAACATTATATCTATCGAGCATTAGATAATGAAAAAATAATGCAGGTTTGAACTTACATTTTTCTCCCTTGGCCCCAGAAGAGTAACCCAAAGATAAACGATGCAAAGATTATATGCATGGAACGCATCAAGTTGTATGAAGGACTTCTCCAATATGACAAGCGTTGTTTCCATAGGCAGGCCTTGAACTGACTCCAACCATTTTGTGGGAAACGTGTTGGGAAATGAACCAGAAGGTGGTGTACTTAATGTTTTTACAAGGTCTTTATTGCTCCTAATATAGTAGATATCACACATAAATGGTTTAGACAAAATTTGAATGCTTAATTACTCATAGGCATATATTGAAGGTGTAACTTACTTATACAAAGATGAAATAGAATATAATTCTCCAAAATCGACTCCGAGTTCAGCTTCCATTGATGACGAAGAAACCTCTAACATCCACGTTGCTGGGTTATAGTTGTCTCTTATCTTTGGCAGCCCAGAGATGCTCTGTTTCAAAGACATTTCATATGATCATAAGAAAATAATCGTGTTATCAGTGTCTAACTAAGATATATGCATTTTCTGTTACCAGAGGTAAAATAAATCATGCTTAACAAGAAAAGAGGGATGGCGTATATATCTAAAATAAGCATATGTTCTAACCTCAAAGTATTCAATGACCCTACTTGAATGGCGACCCAAGGGACCACAGTAGATCATACGTCCACCATTTTTCAAGAGGATTAACTGCAGAAACATGGACATGGAAAGTAGATAAGATTTTCTAAATCAACCTAAAGCAAGAATATAAGAGTCAACGAAAAATGACAGTAACAATAAGAACAACCATAAAAGAAGTATCTCCTTTTTACCTCATCAAATGACTCAAATATGTCAATGCTTGGCTGGTGAATGGTACAGACAATTGTTCTTCCTGTTTCAACAATATTCTTCACAGCCCGCATGACAATAGCAGCAGATCTTGCATCCAGACCCGTTGTCGGTTCATCCATGAAAATGATCGAGGGATTTGCCACTACTTCCACAGCAATAGTGAGCCGCTTACGTTGCTCCGTTGAGAGACCACTAACCCCAGGAATGCCAACTAATGCATCTCTTATGTCATAAAGCTCAACGGTTTCCAAGATTTCCTCTATGAATCTCTATAAATGCCATCAGAAAAAGTAGCATATATTTAAAAGAGCTTATTGGCAACAAAATGAATGTTTGTAACCATATCATAATAAATCTCATACATATTTAGTTTTTGAATCAATTCCAGGATGAAGACGGAGCCAAGCCGAAAATATGACTGATTCTTCGACTGTGATTTGGGGAGAGTGTACATCAATTTGCTCACAGTAACCGGAAATCCTAGCAAAGGTATTTTGGACTTTAGGATATCCACCGATCTTAATCTGTCCTTCAACAATGCCACTGGTTTTCCTTCCAGCGAGAACATCAAGAAGAGTTGTTTTGCCAGCACCACTTACACCCATTAATGCTGTAAGAACACCAGGTCTAAAAGCCCCGGTGATATCATGAAGTAATTGTAGTCTTTTTCCAGTGAAGCCATGCCCTCTCATTTCCTGACAAAAAAATGACCTGTAAGTTTCACATTTACGGTTTATAAGATAACTTTGACAAATTACCTGAGGGGGCTCGACAGAGTAATTTAGATCTTGAAATGTGATTGTTAGAGGTTCAAAAGGTAGCACCATTTTTCCTGTAAGATAAAAGGGTGAATAACTGTTTATTGATGGACAGCGTATACTTTTTAATCCAAAATCGATTCTATTTGATCAAAAGCCTAATGAGGCTCATTTAGAACATTGATATAATCTCAAGTCTGGCGAGTTCTGGAAACTGTAAAAGCAAGTTGCGAATAGACATGCGCCACATGCCATTGAAAAATTCAACAGAAATGTAACATAGATAGAAAAATATTCTTACCTTCATAAGGCTCCGTGACAGCAGTAATCAAATTTTTAGTTGTTTTACCCTCCTGATTCTGGAGTTCTACTTCTTCACTTCTGTGTACTTGAGATAGCGCTTCCTTTGAAATAATAGCACGAGTACCAGGAGCTGAGATATAAGTTAATATGATAAATTAATAAAATATGCCACTTTTCTGTGCATAGTTGATATCCATTATTAAAAGAATGAAGTTACCCTTCAGGTAGCTCAAAGCCAAGACAAAACCTATGTTGAATAGTAGCGCAAAACCGAACAAGGCACCAAGTGATATCCAGAAATAGTATCCATCAAAATCTAACCCACGGCTTTGAAGTATTTGTTGCCCTATGGTTGTGTTTGTAGACATCATCTGGTTGAAAAAGTTAAGAAAAATGAATAATGTACCAGTGAATAATATATATTAACACACATATGATTTCCAAATTACCCCATACACTAGTCCAAAACACATCCGCTAGTTAAGGCCAAGTCTTTCTCTCAAACGGTGATATGGGACAAAGAATGTATAAAGAAAGTTGTAAATACTTCCATGATATATATCATCCACAAACTCGCCATTGCCAAACCCCATTTGGATTGTTAAATTATTAATAAAATTTAGTAAGTGTTGTACCAAATTACCTTGTTCCATCTCGGAGAAAGAAATTCATTCACCGCAAGGCCTATTTCACCATATGACAGTGGACAAACCCAAAATCCCCACTTTAACCAACCTGGCATTGTATCTGCAAAACCAGTTCGCATTTCTTAGTTTGATATGAAAAAAGTCTTTACATGTCAATATATTAAATAAATAAAAAATAGACAGAAATTACTGTATGGTATTATGAAGCCACCAAAAGATAACAGAAACAATATTGATATGCTGCCTGCAGTAGTAGAAGCAACGACAGTACGAAATACTGACGCAAAAAACTGGAACATGGATACTGACGTGAAGTGCATAGCAAATAATAGCACTAGCTGGCGGAAGAACCTATTAAGACACATTCAAAATAGCACATTTTAATAAATGAAAGTCACTTGTCGAAGAGAAGATGAAATAAAGTAGTTTATAAGATGCTTACCTCTCTGGTTCAGGGCTATATCCAATAACATAATAAGTGAGACATGTCCAAATAATCGATACAAACAATGAAAGGGGAATCTTGAGAAGGGCTGCAGGAATCGCATATGCCCAAGCCGGGTACAAATACACATCCCTCTGTTTGTAGAAAACTGGAAGTCTTGAAACTGTCATAGTCAATTCTGGGAACCCATCAACTAGAAGAATTACGAGTGCGTAAAAGAGTGAACCAAGATAATAATTTGCATCAATGGCATCAACCTTCAATTTAGTTCGAAAAAATACAGTCATTGTGATTACTGCAATTATGAGAATCTGCACACAAGTACTCAGAGAATTAGGCATTTTATAAGGTACTAGATAATGAATTCTTTGCATGAGCCTATTTCCAAAAAAACGTAATAATTATAATCTACATATTTGTACCTGGACGAACTTGAAGATATAGACGAAAGAATTCCTCTTCATGAGAAGAATCTCTCTAGCCATGCAAGCTCTAAAGAGATCCCATTTAGAAAGAGAATACATCTGGAAAGACATTGCAATATCATGACTCGGCAATCTTGCAAAGGGTTTGGAAATATCACCGTCCACTTCTTTACCCACATCAGATTCTTTAAATCTCATGGATAAGGTTTGTACCGATACATATTTATATGCTTCTTCAGTTCGGCCCCAGTAGGTTGCTTGATCGTTTCTTGACACAACCTGTAAATCAGTCTTTATTAAGTAGCTAAAGAAGCAAGCGCGTGAATTCAACCGCTTGATCGAACCCATTCTATTTTTGGAAGTTGCAATCTTAAAGACAGATGGTGACATTACCTCTTGAAGGAAGTCAGCTACACCCTTTCTCTCTGGGCACTTGAAACCAAGACCCTCAAAATACTCTAAAACATTATTCCGAGGCCCATGATACACGATCATCCCTTCTGCCATCAACATAATGTCATCGAAGAGATCAAATGCTTCTGGTGACGGCTGAAGAAGTGAAATGAGTATTGAAGCATCAGTTATGTGTGCCAACTGCTGTAGACAAGCTATTATCTGATACGTAGTGGAACTGTCCAGGCCATTTGATATTTCGTCCATGAATAAAACATTTGTTGGACCAACAATCATCTCCCCTACAAAAAACCTAAGATATTAGATTTTATTATATGCAATACGCCTCACCGTATGAAGAAGAAGTTACCTGTAGTCAATCTTTTCTTCTGACCACCAGAGATTCCTCTCCTCATGGCATCTCCAAACATTGTATCAGCACATATATCAAGTCCTAGAATCTGAAATATTGCACGATAATTATGGAAAACTTAGCATAATGTGAACATACAAATAATAAACAACAATTGAGCTCTCATAAGCTATAGACTTACCTTCAAGATGTAGTTTGTTTGAAGAGTTGTCTTTTGCCCTTCAATGGAAATTGCCTGTGAAAATTACTCATGTTTAAGTATGACGAAAAATATCACCAGATGCAAATATGTATTTTTCCGCGATGCAGCAATAGAAATTTGTTCTCTTTGTCCCACGTTATTACAAGCTTTTCTCGTTTTAAGGTACATTCTAATAACTATTAATAGTGGAATATTGTAGTTCTTTCATTAAACCAGAAGTATACAAAGACCAAAGATTAATAATATCTTACCTTCATGAAAGTGTCTATATCTAAATCTGGAATAATCCCCCCTTCTTTCTCTCTTTTGTTAACTTCCATCATCATATCTTTACGATTTCGAATAAAAAAATTTGAATTAGTTGTTAAACCATCATCATCATCCCTAGGAATGGAATATAAACCTCTAAAGTGTTTGTTGTGTATGAAGTGGGCAATCAGGCATACCTGCACGGGTTCCAGTACCCTGACAACGAGACGAGAAATCCAGTGTTTCCCTAACAGTCATCTCAGGGATATGCAAATCATTTTGGCTTATATAGGCAGAAGTTTTCTGGGGGACAAATTCTTCTAGTTTGTATCCGTTGTACGAAATTTCACCACTTTTCTGTTTTAGTTTAAGAAGAACCATTACTGAGTGAAAGCATTTCATAGGCAGTACCTTTAAACTATAAACCAGAAACAAGTATAATGGTACTCATAACTTAAATTATTTTCATTAAAAAAAAAAAATCATCAGTTAAAACAAAGAAGGGGCCGTTCAATAACACACATGTCCTCGATTACTCTATGTCGATATAAATAAGTCACATTAGATATTTGAATTGATATATCATGCTTAAAATAATCAATCAAAAGGAAAGTCAAAAACCTTGAGAGATTTGTTTAGGTTCCCTGAAAGTGCTTTCAACAATGTGGTTTTCCCACATCCCGGAGGGCCAAGAAGCAGAGTCATCCTGAAAAAGAACATTCAAAAAATAAGCAAATACTGAATAAGGACTGGTTCAGGACTTTAAAATAACGTTGTATTCCTACCTTCCTGGCTTAATGACACCACTGACATCGTTTAAGATGGTTATCTTCGCCCGCTTGGACTTCAAACCAGGTATCATGGCAATCCCCTTTTTAGAGAAAATTACAAAGACTTAGATTTGAACTATATTACTAATAAAGCAAGAACTATATTACCAGAAACACCGAACCTTAGAGAAATTGCATCACTAGATTTTTTTTAGTTTATTAAATTATTTCTATCTTAGTATAAACTTTCTACAAACTTGGTAAAATTTAGTAAATTTTAGTGCACTAATCCCCTGTTGCGGTTCATGGGCTACATTCTGCTGATCTTAGTAGCAAAATAATGAAAAAAAAATAACCACAATGTTTGATGATAAATATGGATACATGAACTTGAGGCTGACATAGTGAATCACACAAAATGTATTAACATTATTAAACTGTCTATCTAGATGGTGTGAGTAAGACGTTGAATGGGACGTTTGAAAATATATAGGATTATGCTCAAGCTTTATTTTATTTTAGACAACAATCTTTAATAATATTTTTCATTTGTTGGATGTGATTAAGACTTTACTGAACTGTAACTTAACTTGACCAATAAAATTCTACCTATTATTATCTGTTCATAATTAGAAGCTACGGGTCAAATTCGGAGTGGATTGACTAATGAAATAATCTGATCCAACCCATATCAACATCATCTGACCCTTTAGCTAGTCAACCATATTTTTCATTTTGTTTATTTGATTTTTATAATTTCAACATTTTATTTGGAAAGAAATAGTCAAATTTGTAAAAAAGAAACTGAGGTCATGAAACATATTTTAGAAAGTTTGTTGTAGAAAATTACACAAAATTTAATATTAATATTTTCATAATTTACTCATGTTGTAAAACATTTGCTGTCATGAAGTAAGCTAACTTTTCACTGTCGTTATTAAATCAACACATCACGCTAAAAGTTGTCATCACAATTCCTCTGCTGTTTTAAAAAAGTCATTAAAATGGAAAAGTTTTAGACGAATTCATCATAAATTCTAATCAAAATTTTGTACCGAAAAACAGATTGATATAGAGGATCGGGTTTAATTTTTTGATATGTTAAATAACAAAAATAGATACTTACAGACAACATGCTCTGCAAAGAGTTCCACAGAGTCGGGAGGGGCTTGCCGTGAACAACTTCACATTCAGCTTCCACACAAAGATTCTTATATCTCACCTCCACAGTGGGCAATTTCACACCAACCCTAACAAAACAAATGGAACTTAACTGTTAGCCAACATCTCATTAACGACAGAAAAATTATGGTGTACAAGTATGTATTAAAATAGCAGAGGAAACCTTACTTATCTGTTCGTTTTCTAAGTTTCTGCAACAATTGAAGGTTGTCATTCTCAATGTGTTTGATGAGCTTCTCGATAAACATGTGTCGCTCAGGAGGAAGGAGCTTGGTGACATCAACCACCTTTTTTCCTCTAATATCATCATGGCCATCTCCATATTCTTCATCAAGCAAAGATGACCTCAAACGGTCATATGTTGGCAATCTATCAATTACAGCCCACATTAGAAGATTTTCGTCTGACTCTTCAACATTATTCCCATAACTTATTTCTGAATTAGCCCGCGAAGTAGAGTTATGACGAAGAAAAGATCTTAAACTTCTTCTCATCTCACTTCTCAGTAACAGAATTTCGTCGGAACTAAGTAGTTGAGCCATAGTAAATGGCTTTGTATGTTCAGTGACACCAATATATGTACAGAGCAGTTTACACACACATGTATATCGTATACATATATAAGATAACTTTGTTCAAATGCTTTTAAGGTTATGTGTTGTACAATATGTATGAATAACTTAATAAGAGTTCAATGATGGAAACAGCATAACTTATTCGTTTGAAACAACTGTCCATTCATGTATAAAATGATATTTCGTATGACGGAGAGGGTTCAACCTACTATATTCTCTACAGATGAAGAAAGACTAACTACAAATTTTAAAATTAGATCAAATCACAAATGAAGATAGTTGACTTTCTCCTATTATAACTATTAAAATTCCATGTTCTACCATCATCGTTGATGGTATCATACCATCATCGAGATTTAGATATACATTTAGCACCAAACTCCCATAGATAAATGTTAAACTAGTCATACTCGTGTAGAAGATTTCTTCATCTACATCATAGATAACATGAAAGTATAAAATTTGTTATGATTTCATTAAAGTATAGTCAAGTTGGTTGGGTAAGAATTACAAATAAGTATAGTCAACAATTACACGATTCAAACTCAAACCAATCATTACATAATCCGTACGTCTCAATCAAGTAAAAGGGTGTATCGTTACAATCATTGAACGATTCAATGATAAATAACCATATAAATGGTTAACCGAACAAATTTCCGTTCTGAAATGATCATATACATGCTTGCAGACAGCATGACTCTGTAGTTTAAGTAATCTTATGAGATTATTGCCCAAGAGGCTATAAAGAATCAATCTGCCTCTCTAGAACTAAAACTTAAAAAACGAAAGAAAAATAAAAATAATTGGCATGAATATACATTATGGTCGTTCAAAATATTGTATTTCCAACTACTGGACGACTTTCTAAGCATAATCTAAGTCATGAAAGTTGTTATCAAATTTAGTCATATCGAAATGCAATTATTAAAGAATATTTGTGGTATGCAGCAGTTTTAAATTAAGCAGACATTTTTTTATGTCTTCCACGCATGCGACCAGGAATATATTAAGTAATCATGTTTTCAATTAAAAACTTATGCTAAAATTGCAAGCATTTTGTCATACACCTCATAAAAATCATAATCATATCTAATATTTCGGTCGAAGGCCATGAAATGACACATCTAGGTTTTGATTAAGTTAGTTAAAGGGTGATCGTTTAATTCGGACGGAATAAGCAAGCATTTTGTCAAACAGCTTATTCATAGTTTTTAAATATATTAGCAACTTAAGTATCACCTTCTTAACCCACATCGCATGTGAACCGCCAGATTATATTTACATAGTAATGCAAAATGTTACAAACTGGAGTAGATCTTTTTGGCCCCTTTTGTTAAAATGCAAAACCAAAGAAAATTTATACTTTATGTAATTAAATTAAATATGTAAAACAAAACACAAAGATAGGAGGTAACTACTTTATTTAATAACATAATTTTGAAATAAAACCGAAATAAATTAATGAAAATGGGAAAAACTAAAACCAAAATTAAAAAAAATAATCAAAAGTAAAGACACAGTTATTTTATGTAATGACGTAACTAAAAGAAGAAAGATAAAATAAAAGTTTTGAAAAATAAAACATAACCTAAAAAGGCAAGTCTTAAACTAAAAATTAATAATTAATCGAAATAAAAACGTAATTACTTTATTGTTGGAGCAATAATTGGTGTGATGAATGAAGCTTCAAATCTACACCAGAGTTAAAGTTTTGATTAAGTGTTTAAGTCGGATGAACAAAGTTCATCATCCGACTTAAACCTTAAGAAGTCAACATGAAGACATTTTCCTCGGAAGAACAAGCCTCTACATCATAGTTGAATGAAATTCATCCCAAGTAAAGTTAAATAAAGACTTAAGTTACTTTTATTCATCCGAAGTATTCTTTAATGAATATAAGGATGTTTTGTATGTAATAGTTTAGTCTAGATTCAGAGCTATATATAGTGAGAGAGAGTTACATTTGTGAGTATGCTTGTATGTGTGTTCTAACAGTGTAACAAACTTTCCCGCTCAAATTAAGCTCTGAATCATAATCAATCTTTTGCATTTCTTTGTTCGATTATGTTAGGTCTCAATAAGATCTCAAACACTAGCTAATCAATTACAAATAAGTATTTAGACGTTAATTGTTACGAATTGATCAAGTTATCAGTTTCTTAGTTTATTATAGCGGAAATATAATAACGAAACAGTGAAAATAACACACAGTTATATTTCTTAGAAATGTGCAACGATTACAATGTTCAAGCTCACTATTTATACACAATGATAGTGAGCTTGATAAGTATGAATCTTAGTAAATCTTCTAAAAGGATAGAAGATTTTATCTAACTAACATACCTAAATTAAAGCATTACGTTTCTTTATGAAGCTGAGTAGTCAGCTCCATAATGCCTTAGTTGCTTTTAGTCACTCAGACTCAAATCACTCAGACTCAAATCACTCAGACTAAGACTTAAATTAACAGATTTATTAACTTGGGGTTAAATCGTTGATTTTCCCAACAATCTCCCCCTATCTGTTTGAATTAAAGTCTTTTACAACTCATGCACAAAAAATAAACACAAACAAAAATTGTTTACTAAACACTGTTTTTGAACAAAAAGATACATAAAACACATTACTTCCTCCTCTTGACTGATATTTTCTTCTTCAATGGCATCTCCCATGGCGTAGGCTTGTTCACTTCTTTTGCCCATTTTAGCCTCTCTGTTTTCCAATCAAGCAGTTTTTCCATTTCAGCTTCAGATTTATGGAAGAGCATTTGATACTCTTTCTTGATCAAATCCACCTTGTCCATC
>CAJVGC010000590.1:45163337-45220920 GCA_910822075.1 Senecio squalidus
TTTAGAAGTGTTTATCGGAAGAAATGAGTGTGATACCGATAAGAGAAATTGAGAATAAAGAAAGATATACTGTTTTTTTGAGGAACTAGTTACAATTTTGAATTGAGAAGTGAAACAATTCCGAAAGAAAAGAGTTAAACTGGTTTAAGCGTTATGGAGAAATCGTTTTGGAACAGAGATGACTCGAAAACTGAAAAGATAGATTCTGGGACGGAATCAATTTAAGGAGGGGAGAATTGTAAACGACCCGAAATATATAAAGGACTAGATATTGTAATAACTCTTAAGTCAAAAGGATTTGTTTTGTTTTGAAATAGTTATTTTGGGTTAAAAGTGTAACTATGGCATAGTTAGAGGTTATATATGTAAATTTGTAATTAATTCATTTACTTAAGTTTGAAGTAATGAAAGATAAGTAGAAATTAGATATGTGTGCGTGTAAGGTGAAACATAAGCAAGAAAGAGAGAAAATACATTCTAAGTCGGTTTAATATTACGACGGCGATTCGGTGTTTATTTTCTCGTCAGATAAATAACAGAAAGCATATTTGTGCTCCTGGTGTCGAGGGGATCATTTCGGTATAAGCGAAAGTTAGTTTCGCGGTGGTTCATTTCAGAGTCATTCGCAGCCGTATTTTATAGGCTCAGGTAAAACTCGTTTAAAGAGCTTATTTCTAAGTTGTTATTGATTATATGAGGATAGATTTTGTTGAGTTTGGTTAAGTTTGGAAAACTGTAATTTGGTATTTTTTTGGATATTATGAGGCGGTTGAGCTTAGCCAGTCGGCGGCTGGTAGGCTGAATGGTATATATTAGTGTTGATTTTATAAGTGTCTGTATGAGATGTTATAGCGATGTTTTTAGTTTCGCTAATTTAGTATAAGAGATTATTTAATCGTAATCCTTTGGGTTGAGTTTGGACAAAGTACATAGTGTTGATAAATGTTACGTTGAGCAGGATTGCGTTAGAGTTTCGATCAAGAGAAAGAGCTGGGAGCTTAAAGCGGGATTGAGGTGAGTATTCAGTTTTTAAAACTCGAGCAAGAGATAAAAATAGGTTTTTATAAAGTGTTTTGTGGAAATGTAAACTGAGTTTTACAAAGAGTATTTGAGAGATATAAATTGTGTTGTACAATGAGTATTCGAGAAATGTAAACCGAGTTTTACAAAGAGTGTTTGGGAAATGTAAAATGAGATAGAGCTTATAAATAATTTATAAGAAGAGTTACAAAAGAAAGAGTTACGCCATGGGTTGTCTCGAGTTAATTACATTTGTGTGTTTAGTAATGTATTTTTACTTTACTAAATGTTGAGTTTATTGCATGTGTGTTTATTGCAATAGAGTTATGTGTTGAGTTTATTGCATGTGTGTTTATTGCATGTGTGTTTATTGCAATAGTGTTGAATGCTTATTTAGTATACTTTGGAGATCATTTTTCATGTGTGTTTATTGCAAAAGAGTTATATATTGTGTTTATATTGCATGTGAGTTATTGCACTAGAGACGTATCATTGTGACCCTAACATGCTGTGCCTGGGAAGGAATGGGTAGAAGCTACTCATTTTATTAGTGATTGTGACCTAGTAGAGTTGAAACTAGGTAAGAGAGTGGCTAGCCAAACAGTGACGTATTCAATTCTAGACTCTTGGATACACCGTGGTATTGGGACATGTGTCTCGTACTGGAGTGAACATATCAGCGAGCGATTCCTGTCTACCGTAGGGTTTAAACGGATTTATGTCACGTTGGACTGAATAGAAGTGGATAGTGCCCGACTGAGACGCGGTGTCATGAGTCGCTTCTATTACTTCCTAAACGGCAAAGCAATCGTTGACTGGCGGTTGTGGAGTGTGGTCTGCGAAAGTAGCCTACGAGATATATAATAATAGGAGTCGCGACCTAGTTTATTATATTATTTTCGTATGCACGAGTAACTAATAATGGGGATCCCTTGGATTGTGTGTTTATATCTAAGGAACTTGAGGTTGAGACTAGAGACTGAGACATACAGAGACTGAGGATTAATGCATAGAGTTGATTATAGAGTTTAATCAAAAGTGTTGCATGCATTTAATCATAATTATGTGTTACTGTGAACTTGTCGGGCGGACAAGGGTGGGAACTGAGACGTGTTTAGTTATTATAAACCTATTTTATAATACTTATTACCCTGATTACTCGCCAGCTTTGTTGATATTCAAAATGTGTCTTTTGCTCGTAGGAAGGTTAGACAGGAGTGACTTGGTGAGCAGGTGTTGTGGGGGTAGTTACCTTTCCTTTTGAGACTTGTATTCTACGCCACTTGTTGAGTAAAAGTCTTACTATATATCAAGTTTTAAAGTAAATATATTACGTAACTATAATGTAATATTTTGAAGGTGTTTTTAGAGTCACTCGTGGTTTCTATTTAGAACCGCTATTGTGAAACTACAATGTTTTATTAATTACATTTTGCGCATTTGACTCTGATAAAGTGAAAGTTTTTGAAAATCAAGAATTTTGGAAATCACGTTGTTACAGTTTCATCAAAGTCTAGGTCAGTTTCATCAAAGTCAGTTTCACCTCAAAAGCAAAGAAACACTTCTCAATCAAAGACAACATCTGTGAAACCGACCAAGACTAAGTCAGTTTCATCTCGAGTCAGTCTCAAAGATACTCCATGTAAATACTTTGGTGTCATAGGTCATTATTCTGTTGAATAAATAAATGGAACTATACCAGCTCCAAAACTGACTGCAAGACTGAACCTGAACTTAAACCTGCTTCGGTTCATGGATCCACTCTAAAGTGGGTGCCCAAAAGGAACTAATATTTCTATTTCATGTGAAATACTCTACAAAATGGTATCTAGATAGTGGAGCTTGAAGGCACATGACTGGAATGAAGTCCTTTCTACAAGACTATAAAGAAGAATATGGGCCTTAAGTGAGATATGGTGACAACGGGTTATCAATGACACGTGGATATGGAACGATTTCATGGCTGGAGCTGTCACTTTCAAGAGAGTTGCATATGTGGAAGGCTTACAACATAACTTACTAAGTGTGAGTCAAATTACTGATGAAGACCATGAAGTCAGATTCAGGAAACAAGCTGGAATAATCTACAGTGCAAGGGAAAACCATTACTACTTGCCAAGAGAGAAAGAGATGTATTTTGTCTGGATCTAAGTACGGCCAATGATGAAGCTGAGACATTTGTTCACATAAACAAAAGAAGAACCTAATGGTTATGGCATCGAAGGTTATCCCAGCTAACTTCAAAACTATAAATGCCTTGTCAAAAAGTAAATTGGTAAGAGGTCTCCCTGAACTAACCTATACCAAAGACAAAGTTTGTTCAGCTTGTGTGCTTGGAAAGCAAACAAAGACTCAATTCCCATCCAAAATGTGGCATTCAATTTATGAACCTTTATTCATGCTACATATGGATTTGTTTGGTCCAATTGGAATTGAGAGTCAAGGAGGAAAGAAATACACCCTTGTAATTGTTGATGAATTTACTAGATTTACTTGGGTTATCTTCTTAAGGGCTAAATGATGCAGCTGAAGAGATCATCAGTTTGATCAAAAGAGAACAGCGACAGAAAAACAATCTTGTTCGTCAGATGAGAAGTGACCATGGAATTGAGTTCAAAAACTCAGTCTATATAGACTTTGGTGATCAATTAGGCATAGTTCAAAACTTTGCCTCAGTCCTCAACAAAATGTAGTTGCAGAGAGAAGAAACAGAACTCTAATTGAGGCTGCCAGAACAATGTTGTGCTATGGAAACATGAAGATAAAATTTTGGGCTGAAGCTGTGAACACTGCCTGTTTCACACAGAATCGATCCATCATCGTGAAGAGGACATGGAAAAACAGCTTAGAATTATACCACAACAAGGTCCCTTCCATTCATTATTTCCATATCTTTGGAAGTAGATGCTACATGCTAATCAACGAGACTTGTTGTGTAAAATGACTCCTAAAGCCGATGAAGGACTGTTCGTTGGATACTCAACTGAATGCTTTGGCGATACTTGAGTATCCAACGAACAGTCCTTCATCGGCTTTAGGAGTCATTTTACACAACAAGTCTCGTTGATTTAGCATGTAGCATCTACTTCCAAAGATATGGAAATAATGAATGGAAGGGACCTTGTTGTGGTATAATTCATAAGCTGTTTTTCCATGTCTCTTCACGATGATGGATCGATTCTGTGTGAAACAGGCAGTGTTCACAGCTTCAGCCCAAAATTTTATCTTCATGTTTCCATAGCACAACATTGTTCTGGCAGCCTCAATTAGAGTTCTGTTTCTTCTCTCTGCAACTACATTTTGTTGAGGGGCTCGAACTGAGGCAAAGTTTTGAACTATGCCTAATTGATCACAAAAGTCTATATAGACTGAGTTTTTGAACTCAATTCCATGGTCACTTCTCATCTGACGAACAAGAGTGTTTTTCTGTCGCTGTTCTCTTTTGATCAAACTGATGATCTCTTCAGCTGCATCACTTTTAGCCCTTAAGAAGATAACCCAAGTAAATCTAGTAAATTCATCAACAATTACAAGGGTGTATTTCTTTCCTCCTTGACTCTCAATTCCAATTGGACCAAACAAATCCATATGTAGCATGAATAAAGGTTCATAAATTGAATGCCACATTTTGGATGGGAATTGAGTCTTTGTTTGCTTTCCAAGCACACAAGCTGAACAAACTTTGTCTTTGGTATAGGTTAGTTCAGGGAGACCTCTTACCAATTTACTTTTTGACAAGGCATTTATATTTTTGAAGTTTAGCTGGGATAACCTTCGATGCCATAACCAATTAGGTTCTTCTTTTGTTTATGTGAACAAACATGTCTCAGCTTCATCATTGGCCGTACTTAGATCCAGACAAAATACATCTCTTTCTCTCTTGGCAAGTAGTAATGGTTTTCCCTTGGCACTGTAGATTATTCCAGCTTGTTTCCTGAATCTGACTTCATGGTCTTCATCAGTAATTTGACTCACACTTAGTAAGTTATGTTGTAAGCCTTCCACATATGCAACTCTCTTGAAAGTGACAGCTCCAGCATGAATCGTTCCATATCCACGTGTCATTGATAACCCGTTGTCACCATATCTCACTTAAGGCCCATATTCTTCTTTATAGTCTTGTAGAAAGGACTTCATTCCAGTCATGTGCCTTCAAGCTCCACTATCTAGATACCATTTTGTAGAGTATTTCACATGAAATAGAAAATATTAGTTCCTTTTGGGCACCCACTTTAGAGTGGATCCATGAACCGAAGCAGGTTTAAGTTCAGGTTCAGTCTTGCAGTCAGTTTTGGAGCTGGTATAGTTCCATTTATTTATTTCCTTCATGCAGTTAACAGAATAATGACCTATGACACCAAAGTATTTACATGGAGTATCTTTGAGACTGACTCGAGATGAAACTGACTTAGTCTTGGTCGGTTTCACAGATGTTGTCTTTGATTGAGAAGTGTTTCTTTGCTTTTGAGGTGAAACTGACTTTGATGAAACTGACCTAGACTTTGATGAAACTGTAACAACGTGATTTCCAAAATTCTTGATTTTCAAAAACTTTTCACTTTATCAGAGTCAAATGCGCAAAATGTAATTAATAAAACATTTTAGTTTCACAATAGCGGTTCTAAATAGAAACCACGAGTTACTCTAAAAACACCTTCAAAATATTACATTATAGTTACGTAATATATTTACTTTAAAACTTGATATATATAAGACTTTTACTCAACAAGTGGCGTAGAATACAAGTCTCAAAAGGAAAGGTAACTACCCCCACAACACCTGCTCACCAAGTCAACTCCTGCTAACCTTCCTACGAGCAAAAGACACATTTTGAAAAAGAGGTATCAACAAAGCTGGCGAGTAATCAGGGTAATAAGTATTATAAAATAGGTTTATAATAACTAAACACGTCTCAAGTTCCCAACCCTTGTCCGCCCGACAAGTTCACAGTAACACATAATTATGATTAAATGCATGCAACACTTTTGATTAAACTCTATAATCAACTCTATGCATTAATCCTCAAGTCTCTGTATGTCTCAGTCTCTAGTCTCAACCTCAAGTTCCTTAGATATAAACACACAATCCAAGGGATCCCCATTATTAGTTACTCGTGCATACGAAAATAATATAATAAACTAGGTCGCGACTCCTATTTATTATAATATCTCGTATGCTACTTTCGCAGACCACACTCCACAACCGCCAGTCAACGATTGCTTTGCCGTTTAGGAAGTAATAGAAGCGACTCATGACACCGCGTCTCAGTCGGGCACTATCCACTTCTATTCAGTCCAACGTGACATAAATCCGTTTAAACCCTACGGTAGACAGGAATCGCTCGCTGTCAAATATGTCACTCCAGTACGAGACACATGTCCCAATACCACGGTGTATCCAAGAGTCTAGAATTGAATACGTCACTGTTTGGCTAGCCACTCTCTTACCTAGTTTCAACTCTACTAGGTCACAATCACTAATAAAATGAGTAGCTTCTACCCATTCCTTCCCAGGCACAGCATGTTAGGGTCACAATGATACGTCTCTATTGCAATAAACTCACATGCAATATAAACACAATATATAACTCTTTTGCAATAAACACACATGCAAAATGATCTCCAAAGTATACTAAATAAGCATTCAACACTATTGCAATAAACACACATGCAATAAACACACATGCAATAAACTCAACACATAACTCTATTGCAATAAACACACATGCAATAAACTCAACATTTAGTAAAGTAAAAATACATTACTAAACACACAAATGTAATTAACTCGAGACAACCCATGGCGTAACTCTTTTCTTTTGTAACTCTTCTTATAAAATTATTTATAAGCTCTCTATAAAAAAAACACTTTGTAAAATCTCATTTTACATTTCCCAAACACTCTTTGTAAAACTCGGTTTACATTTCTCGAATACTCATTGTAAAACACAATTTATATCTCTCAAATACTCTTTGTAAAACTCAGTTTACATTTCCACAAAACACTTTATAAAAACCTATTTTTATCTCTTGCTCGAGTTTTAAAAACTGAATACTCACCTCAATCCCGCTTTAAGCTCCCAAGCTCTTTCTCTTGATCGAAACTCTAACGCAATCCTGCTCAACGTAACATTTATCAACACTATGTTACTTTTGTCCAAACTCAACCCAAAGGATTACGATTAAATAATCTCTTATACTAAATTAGCGAAACTAAAAACATCGCTATAACATCTCAATACAGACACTTATAAAATCAACACTAATATATACCATTCAGCCTACCAGCCGCCGACTGGCTAAGCTCAACCGCCTCATAATATCCGAAAAAATACCAAATTACAGTTTTTCCAAACTTAACCAAACTCAACAAAATCTATCCCAATATCATATAAATCAATAACAACTTATAAATAAGCTCTTTTAAACGAGTTTTACCTGAGCCTATAAAATACGGCTGCGAATGACTCTGAAATGAACCACCGCGAAACTAACTTTCGCTTATACCGAAATGATCCCCTCGACACCAGGAGCACAAATATGCTTTCTGTTTATTTATCTGACGAGAAAATAAACACCGAATCGCCGTCGTAATATTAAACCGACTTAGAATGTATTTTCTCTCTTTCTTGCTTATGTTTCACCTTACACGCACACATATCTAATTTTCTACTTATCTTTCATTACTTCAAACTTAATTAAATGAATTAATTACAAATTTACATATATAACCTCTAACTATGCCATAGTTACACTTTTAACCCAAAATAACTATTTCAAAACAAAACAAATCCTTTTGACTTAAGAGTTAGTACAAATCTAGTCCTTTATATATTTCGGGTCGTTACAATTCTCCCCTCCTTAAATTGATTCCGTCCCAGAATCTATCATTTTCAGTTTTCGAGTCATCTCTGTTCCAAAACGATTTCTCCATAACGCTTAAACCAGTTTAACTCTTTTCTTTCGGAATTGTTTCACTTCTCAATTCAAAATTGTAACTAGTTCCTCAAAAAACAGTATATCTTTCTTTATTCTCAATTTCTCTTATCGGTATCACACTCATTTCTTCCGATAAACACTTCTAAAGATAACACATATTATGAATATCTGCGAGTTCCTCCGCAGTTCAAACCCAAGTCAATTAGTGCCTTTCCAAGGCTAAAACCTAATATCTCTTTTTCTTTTAAATGTTAAAGACTTTTGATCTCTACTTTTTGTCAGAATACTCTTTCAATCTTTCACGAGTCATTCACAATTTATCCCTATCTACAACAACCTTTTTGGATGTCATCCGAAAACCTTCGTACTAGAAAATTCTCTCTTTCCCGGTTCTAACCAACAAATGGGAGTACCATACTTCTTCCCACAGTCATATCAACACTAGAATAATTTAAACTATCTCAAGCAAACTCTACTTAACGGAAAATACGTATCTCAACTACCCCCATAAATTATGTTAAAACTCTATTATCTGTAGTCAAAATCATAACAATGGAATACCATACCAAGTCACAATTTCTCTAACATAAGAATTTGCCAATTTCTCAAATGCTCGTTCTCTTTTGGGCTAAAAAGTTAAGCACCCTTAGTCATTGATCAACTATAACCCAAATCATATAATTAATCCTCAGAGTCTTGGTAAATTTAGTAACAAGATCCATTTTAATATTATCACATTCCCACGTCATAATTTCAAGTTTGTTTTGCCTTAACCCAATACAAGTTACACACTTAAATACAAACTCAGTTATCTTCGATTTCATTCCAAATCACTAATACCTAAATTTTAAATCACGATACACTTTCGTGTTCCCTGGAAGAATAAAATATCTATGCGAATCTTGCAAGAGTATCTTACGCATATCACTACTCTTAGGATATTAAATCCTATCACAACACACTTATAGATTATCCTTGTTTTCTCTAAGTTTTCTCGATATCATAATTCTCTCTCATTTTAATACTTTCCTTTTCAACTCTCCGTGTTGTGCAATATTAATCTGTTCCAAAACATCTGGCACAACAACTAAACTAGTTTCCCGAGGTCTATAAGACGGTATTGGTTCTTTCCGACTCAACACATCATCCACCAAATTGGCTTTGGTAACCAACAACACAAATGTAATCACTTAATCACTCTACCCCTATTCCCTTACGGATATATAACACTTTATGATTCTGAATGCTTTACAAACTCTTGTGATCTATATGGATAATACACTTGTTACCAAACAACTAATAACACTAGATCTTTGACACTAAAATCACTACACCCGACTCCAGATCATTAACCGGATAACCCTTTTCCACGTTCTTTAATTAAAAGGCTAACTCCTACTCTCAGTCCAAGTAAAACTGCTCATTTTCTTCGTTAACTTAGTTACAACCAAAGCTATCTTGATAAAAATCTTTTACAAACTATCTATAATAATCCAAACCCAAAAACCTATAAATTTCAATTGGTATTTTCGGAATCTCTTATTCTTGTCAACCTCTACACTTTTGTTGGGTCATCTTGGAAACCCAATTATCTAATCACATGCCCTAAAACTGTATTTCTAAAATTCCCCACAAAAGACAACAATAATCCCCTTCTTTAACAAAAGTTTCTCTACACTAAGGGTTTCTAAAACCTCACACAAAGGACATCAATTATCTTCCTCATTTCTAGAATATATCCTCAATAAAACAATATTAGACTTGTCTTGAAAAAAAGCTTACATACTCGATTCATAAAATCCATAAGCACAACTGGTGTATTCGTTATTTCAAATTACATCACTACAAATTAGTAATGCCCACAACATATTCTAACGCTGCTTTAGGATTATCTCACTCTCTCTAAATAAGATACGGTAATATACTAACCTCAATTCAATCTCAGAGAAATAACGAGCTCCCTAAAGTTAATCTATTAAATCGCCAATTCTCGGAGGAAGGTATATACTCTTAATCGTTCAATTATTAAACTCTCTATATAATCGATGCACATGTCCATTATGCCATCATATCTTTAATCTCTTACTGTACTAAACAACAAGAAGCCTTAACAATAATTGTTACATCCGAAACATATTATATCGAAAACACTATATCCCAAATTAACGGCAGACCCTGTTAATCCTCATAAAAACATTTGCATAATCATCAACTGCATTTTTTTTGTTTACTTTCAATATTATCGATATCTCTTAAGTTACACAACTTATACTATAAGCATTACATAACATTTCCCGTGACGCTTACTAATTACGTACCTTCACTATTCGTCTATTCGTATGTAAAAACATAATTCCTACTCTTACGGAATTCTTACCAACTCTTTAGAACGCAAAATATCGTTACGAATTGCCAACAACGAATCCATGCCAAAAATCACATCAAATCTTTTAAGTTCTATAGGAACCAAAGATTCACAAAACTCTATAACGTCAATCACGATTACACAATAGAAAATACTTTACCTACTTCTACTAATTTCTACCACAATCTCCCTCTCTAAATCATGTACTAACAAATCACTAGTTTCTACCACAATCTCCCTCTCTAAATCATGTACTAACAAATCACTAGAATACAATAAACTTAGCAGTAAAGGTCAAAACACAAAAGACCTACTAACACCAGAATCATATCACTCTTCTCATTCCCAATTCAATTGTTAGCCGCCCTATGCTTCACACTTAATAAAATTAAGATCTAGTTCCTATTAATTAAAACAAATAACTGCTTTCCCTCAACCCTCACTGGAATAATGCCTTAATTTTTCCACATTCCACACTCTTCACGGTTGCCTTACTGCACCGACCCTGACGTGCAGATTGACAAGTTAACAAAATCATTATTTCTCTTTTCCGATTTTCCTAATTACCACGATTCACTTTTTATGAGAAGTTACACTAAAAACTTCAAATTCTTTCTTCTCCACAATCTAATCCAAGTCAACTAACTACAGATCCTAGTTGACAAACACTGATTGACTGAATCTCGTTAGTCCAAAGCCTCACCCTCTAATGTTCAAACAATATAAATCAACATCTGACCCTCAACAAGGTCACCTGAATCAAAAGTCGATTCCATTTCTCGAATCCGCCACATGCAAATTCACGAATCCTCTCATCCTTTGTAGCTCGAAAGATTATAATTCACGAAAACCTTAAGAAAATCATTTTTCTTATTCACACATAACACTTAAACTCTCGATTGGTACACTCTAATTCCAGCCTTAGACTCTTTCTCAAATCGGATAGTCTTATTGTGACCCCTGATAATCCCATATATTCTCACAGTATCATGCATCTCGTCTCTAATAACGGATCCTCTAAATGAGTGATCCTTAAAGCACTAACAATACTATAAGAAAAATATACACTCTTTCTCTCTGATGCATACTCGGATTTAATCTCTGTACGGATTTCGCTCCCATATTAATCTCTGAAGATGCCTCAAACACCCCATGTCCACGTTGAACATGCTCACTACGAGTCACTAGTCTCTCCGTATCAATCACCTCGTTGATTGATTGCCAAAATGCGTTGTTCGATTAATTACAATAACACAAGAATAAATAATAAATAAATACTCAAATAACACTCTTCACACATTCCCATCCCCATCCTAAGGTAGGCAGTGTCTCTTATGCGAACCGCTTCTTTTGCGAGATTAAGTACTGGTCTCTGTACTCACTTCACTCGCAACGCGGCTCTGATACCAACTTGTAACAACGTGATTTCCAAAATTCTTGATTTTCAAAAACTTTTCACTTTATCAGAGTCAAATGCGCAAAATGTAATTAATAAAACATTTTAGTTTCACAATAGCGGTTCTAAATAGAAACCACGAGTTACTCTAAAAACACCTTCAAAATATTACATTATAGTTACGTAATATATTTACTTTAAAACTTGATATATATAAGACTTTTACTCAACAAGTGGCGTAGAATACAAGTCTCAAAAGGAAAGGTAACTACCCCCACAACACCTGCTCACCAAGTCAACTCCTGCTAAGCTTCCTACGAGCAAAAGACACATTTTGAAAAAGAGGTATCAGCAAAGCTGGCGAGTAATCAGGGTAATAAGTATTATAAAACAGGTTTATAATAACTAAACAGGTCTCAAGTTCCCAACCCTTGTCCGCCCGAAAAGTTCACAGTAACACATAATTATGATTAAATGCATGTAACACTTTCGATTAAACTCTATAATCAACTCTATGCATTAATCCTCAAGTCTCTGTATGTCTCAGTCTCTAGTCTCAACCTCAAGTTCCTTAGATATAAACACACAATCCAAGGGATCCCCATTATTAGTTACTCGTGCATACGAAAATAATATAATAAACTAGGTCGCGACTCCTATTTATTATAATATCTCGTATGCTACTTTCGCAGATCCGACTCCACAACCGCCAGTCAACGATTGCTTTGCCGTTTAGGAAGTAATAGAAGCGACTCATGACACCGCGTCTCAGTCGGGCACTATCCACTTCTATTCAGTCCAACGTGACATAAATCCGTTTAAACCCTACGGTACACAGGAATCGCTCGCTGTCAAATATGTCACTCCAGTACGAGACACATGTCCCAATACCACGGTGTATCCAAGAGTCTAGAATTGAATACGTCACTGTTTGGCTAGCCACTGTCTTACCTAGTTTCAAATCTACTAGGTCACAATCAATAATAAAATGAGTAGCTTCTACCCATTCCTACCCAGGCACAACATGTTAGGGTCACAATTATACGTCTCCATTGCAATAAACTCACATGCAATATAAACACAATATATAACTCTTTTGCAATAAACACACATGCAAAATGATCTCCAAAGTATACTAAATAAGCATTCAACACTATTGCAATAAACACACATGCAATAAACACACATGCAATAAACTCAACACATAACTCTATTGCAATAAACACACATGCAATAAACTCAACATTTAGTAAAGTAAAAATACATTACTAAACACACAAATGTAATTAACTCGAGACAACCCATGGCGTAACTCTTTTCTTTTGTAACTCTTCTTATAAAATTATTTATAAGCTCTCTATAAAAAAATCACTTTGTAAAATCTCATTTTACATTTCCCAAACACTCTTTGTAAAACTCGGTTTACATTTCTCGAATACTCATTGTAAAACACAATTTATATCTCTCAAATACTCTTTGTAAAACTCAGTTTACATTTCCACAAAACACTTTATAAAAACCTATTTTTATCTCTTGCTCGAGTTTTAAAAACTGAATACTCACCTCAATCCCGCTTTAAGCTCCCAAGCTCTTTCTCTTGATCGAAACTCCAACGCAATCCTGCTCAACGTAACATTTATCAACACTATGTTACTTTTGTCCAAACTCAACCCAAAGGATTACGATTAAATAATCTCTTATACTAAATTAGCGAAACTAAAAACATCGCTATAACATCTCAATACAGACACTTATAAAATCAACACTAATATATACCATTCAGCCTACCAGTCGCCGGCTGGCTAAGCTCAACCGCCTCATAATATCCGAAAAAAATTCCAAATTACAGTTTTTCCAAACTTAACCAAACTCAACAAAATCTATCCCAATATCATATAAATCAATAACAACTTATAAATAAGCTCTTTTAAACGAGTTTTACCTGAGCCTATAAAATACGGCTGCGAATGACTCTGAAATGAACCACCGCGAAACTAACTTTCGCTTATACCGAAATGATCCCCTCGACACCAGGAGCACAAATATGCTTTCTGTTTATTTATCTGACGAGAAAATAAACACCGAATCGCCGTCGTAATATTAAACCGACTTAGAATGTATTTTCTTTCGTTCTTGCTTATGTTTCACCTTACACGCACACATATCTAATTTTCTACTTATCTTTCATTACTTCAAACTTAAGTAAATGAATTAATTACAAATTTACATATATAACCTCTAACTATGCCATAGTTACACTTTTAACCCAAAATAACTATTTCAAAACAAAACAAATCCTTTTGACTTAAGAGTTATTACAAATCTAGTCCTTTATATATTTCGGGTCGTTACAGAAACTGACTTATGTGAAGCTGACCAATGTTTTGGTGAGACTGACTTTTGAAAAATGTTTTTCTGTGGTGTAGACTGAGTCAGT
Organism: Senecio squalidus; assembly: GCA_910822075.1. Taxonomy (NCBI): domain Eukaryota; kingdom Viridiplantae; phylum Streptophyta; class Magnoliopsida; order Asterales; family Asteraceae; genus Senecio; species Senecio squalidus. Next base: position 45,177,494 of record CAJVGC010000590.1, read on the forward strand.
TGTTTACAAAACGCAACTTCATGCCCTTTTTCACCACAATTGTAGCAAATTCACAATTGATTGGATCGAAGTACGAAGGGCTTGATTGAAGTGTGAGATCAGCCCAAGACTAAGGCCGAGCAACTAGCTGCTGCAGGTATGACTTCCTGTAGGGAGATAGCTAGTTAACTTCCTCTCATGCCTTCTTCATTAAAGCGAGCTTTTTCCTTCCTCTCCCTATAGTACGGTCGAGCTTTTTCCTTCCTCACCTGTTGAGACAGATAGTTGCTCCTTGTTGTTCGGATCTTGACCGGGTCCGAGCTTCTTAGGAGGAGTCTTGGGCCTGATGTGATTAGGTGATTTGTTCCTGACTAGAGTTTTTACTATGTTAGTCAGTTCCAACAATTGATTCCCCAGTTTATCAATAGTTTTTGTTTCATGACTTTTGTTCAGACTTTTGGAACTGACTCGGTGCTGAGTCTTAGGTTTACTCACAACCTTGGGCAATCTATTAGTTAGATGCACGGAATCTTTTTCAGCATGCACATTTTTATCAGTTTCAGACAAATTAACACATTCAGACTGAGAAGAAGATGAAGAATCACTTTTATTAGAAATTTGGGAAATTACAGGTTTTACAAAAGCATTTGACATCATTATTTTTTCTCCTTTCATATATGTGAAAGTATTTGGAACAATTTCTGGTTTGAAAACAATTTTTTCTCTTTCAGCTTTTTCAGCTTCTTCTTCTTCTTCAGTCATATGCTTCTTCAGACTGAAGTCCTCACCCAACACAACTTGAACTTGTTTGGGTACCTGTCTGCTCAAACAATTTTCATTTTTTAAGGATGATATGCACCATGATTTACAAATTCTTTTATAATGCTCAGTTTCTTCTCTAAATTTATAATTTTCTTTCGCAAGATCACTATAAGCTTCAATCTGAGCATTTAAAAGAACTTTATAACTTTCTAATTCAATTATTTTATCATCTTTAATTTTCAAGGTATTTTCAAGATTTTTGATTTTGTGTTTGAATTCAAATTGTTCTTCTAAAGTAGTGGTCAAGTCAACAAAGATATACTCAAACATTTGAAGTTTTTGTTCATTTGTATAAGTGTCAAAATTGTGTACCTTATAAAGTTTTGACTTGTTCCAGTCTGAGTTGCAACTCAGTCTCTCAGCTTCCTTCAGATCCTTCTCGAACTGAGAAGCAGATTTCTCAACTTCAGTCACTTCTTCTGTAAATGCCATCAAGCATTTATCTACCACTTCCTCACCCTCATCAGAAGATAGTTCCTCATCTAGCCATTCTTCAGCAAAGAATGCCTTTTGCTCAGTTTGAGGCTTTTGTGTGTTTGAACTGTTGCCTTTCTTGTACTTAAGATACTTCTTTCGGTATCTTTGGGCCCTCTCAACAACCTCATCCATGCGTTCAGTCTGAGCATTCTTCACTTTACAGTCAGCAGCCATGTGACCATATTCATTGCATTTAAAGCATTTTACCTTCTTCAGATCGAAAGGATTCTTTCCTTTGTAGCCTGTCTTCTGTTCAAGCTTCATAGTCAGCAAAGCAAGCTGACTTTTCAGTTTCTTGACCTCAGATTCATCGTCAGATTCTAAGTCTGAGTATGACTCAGATTCAGATGAGTCAGCTTTAGAATAAATTTCTTTATTCCTTTTGCTGGTAGCAACTAATGCAGCTTCTGGATCTCTTGTGGTCCTTCTTGTGTTTATCTTTTTCCTCTCTTGAGCTTCTTCAAAATTCAGCAAAAATCCAAAGAGACCTGCCAGCTTGTAGGTGGACAATTTTTCACTGACCACAAAAGATGTAATAACATATTCAAATTTGTTTTGCAAGATGTCAACAAACTTCTTGCAGATTTCATCATCTTCTTTCATCATTCCTAAGGCTGAAAGATCATTCAACAATACTTGGAACCTTGTATGCACGTCAGCCAAGGTTTCTTTGTCTTTTGCATAGAAATTTTCATAATTTCTAATCAGACTGTTTAGCCTTTGTTCTCTTACTATTGGGACTCCATAAGATACTATTAAAGTATCCCATATTTCTTTAGCAGTTCTGCATCCAGCAATCTTGGAGAATATTTGTTCAGATACAGCATTACCTAGAATGCTTCTTGCTCTTGGATCCATATTAAAGAGTAGTTTGTCTACATCTGTCCACTGTGATTTGGGAGTTTGAACCCACCTTGCACGTTGGACAACCTTGTCTCTTTCTTTGACTTCATCAATGTGCTTTCCTGGATTGATTGGTCCATCCGTTACTGTTCTCAACATCTCTTCATGAATTCCGGATAGATGCCACTCAGCTTTAAGTTTCCAGTGAGCAACTGAAAATGGGAATACCTTTTCCATCCATAGCAGGTGTGTTTGATGACGATGATGACATTGTATTTGGGATTTTATGTATTGATCGTTTAAGATTGGTAAATTTATTAAAATTTAAATCTTATTTGCTCTGATACCAGTTGTTAGGTTTCAATAAGATCTCAAACACTAGCTAATCAATTACAAATAAGTATTTAGACGTTAATTGTTACGAATTGATCAAGTTATCAGTTTCTTAGTTTATTATAGCGGAAATATAATAACGAAACAGTGAAAATAACACACAGTTATATTTCTTAGAAAGGTGCAACGATTACAATGTTCAAGCTCACTATTTATACACAATGATAGTGAGCTTGATAAGTATGAATCTTAGTAAATCTTCTAAAAGGATAGAAGATTTTATCTAACTAACATACCTAAATTAAAGCATTACGTTTCTTTATGAAGCTGAGTAGTCAGCTCCATAATGCCTTAGTTGCTTTTAGTCACTCAGACTCAGAGTCACTCAGACTCAGAATCACTCAGACTCAAATCAGTCAGACTAAGACTTTAATTAACAAATTTATTAACTTGGGTTAAATCGTTGATTTTCCCAACAGATTACTTGTTTAATTCGTAAATTCATTAACTAGAACATGATTCCGCCATCTTCTACTTAAGCTAATCACATAGTATTTCGATCTAAGATAATTCAAATCATGTCTATTTGTTGGGAAAATCAACGATTTAACCCAAGTTAATAAATCTGTTTATTAAAGTCTTAGTCTGAGTGATTTGAGTCTGAGTGACTCTGAGTCTGAGTGACTAAAAGCAACTAAGGCATTATGGAGCTGACTACTCAGCTTCATAAAGAAACATAATGCTATAATTTAGGTATGTTAGTTAGATAAAATCTTTTATCCTTTTAGAAGATTTTCTAAGATTCATACTTATCAAGCTCACTATTATTGTGTATAAATAGTGAGCTTGAACTTTGTAATCGTTGCACCTTTTGAAGAAATATAACTAAGTGTTATTTTCATTGTTTCGTTATTATATTTCCGCTATAATAAACTAAGAAACTAAGAACTTAATCGATTCGTGATAATTAACGTTTAAATACTAATTTGTAATTGATTAGCTAGTATTTGGGATCTTATTGAGACCTAACACTATTCGTATCAGAGCTGGAAAATCAAATTCAATTTGTTAGGTCTTAGTAAGATCTCAATCACTAGATAATCAGTTTATCAATTTAATCTTTCAGATTGAATCATTTGCAAATCAATTTACATATGTTAATTATCACGTTTGATAAACACACAGTTCTTGTATAAAGTTTCTAGCGGAATTATAACTTAAACAAGAGATGAATAACACTTAGTTGATTCAATAAGATTATCAAAAAAACATTACCCAATAAAAAGACTCAAGCTTTCTATTTATATAAAATCATAGAGAGCTTAATAAGATCGAATCTAAACAAATCTTAACAAACTACCTTAACTTTCGACACAAGACACTTTCTGAGTCTGACCACTTAGTTAGACTCAAGTCACTCAGACTCAAAATGACTTAGAATGATTTTGTCACTGAGACTCAAAATCTTAACTAACATATTAATAACTTGGTCTAAATTGTTGATTTTCCTAACAATCTCCCTCTATCTGTTTATATTAAAGTCTTTTACAATTACTTACTGAAAGTATAAAACAAACACAAACAAAACAAAATATTTAAATAAAAGGTTTGTGATAAAAACTACTTCTTTCTGGACTTTGGCTTAGGATTTGATAATGAGTCCCAAGCAGTTGGCTTCAAAGCTTCCTTTGCCCAACCCACTCTCTCATCCTTCCAATTCATCAGACTTTCCATTTATTGATCATAATTATTATTCATGAGTTGATATTCCTGTTTGATTCTTTCAACCTTGTCAACTATGTTCCCAATGTCTTCTATTATTCTCAAATTATTGAACAACCAACTCACTAGCTTCGATTTAGATGGCCTACATTGAGGATCCTTGCATTCATTCATTAATGCAATGCAGTGATATAGAGATGGTTTATACAAGTCATCCTTTTCTTGAAAACATTCATATCCAGCACAATCAACATAACATAACCCTCATATTTTTCAGTCTTCACATAGGTTCTCTCTTTAAATTGAATCTCTGAAGGTACTGGATGATCAGTCTGAGACTCTAAACCAAGAGATTTAGCTCCCTTATGACATTTGCTTGATGTACAAAAATGTCTATAGTCTTCTTTAGGAATCAGATTCAGGAAGTATGCATCATTCACATTGTATATAGCTTCTCTTTTTACAGCAGTCTGATTTTCACTATTGCTTAATCTTGTACTCAACTTGGAATTTTCTTCCATTCATCCAACCCAAGAGATTTCATTCTTTCAACTGAAATATTAAAAATCTTACCATTTATGAGCAAGCATTTCAAGCTTAATTTCCCATGTGCTTTAATACAGTCAAGATGAGCAATGTTATCACTCAGCTTCCGATTGACAAAATGTTGGCCAATAAATTCCATCCTTGCTTGCTCTCTCTGAACCCTTTTAGCCATCTCCTCATCAACCTTGATTCTTAATTGCTCTTCTTCATAAGCTATTTTCTTTATCTCAGCTTCGAACTCTTCAGCTGCAACATTACATGAGTATGTTGTATCTGGAACTGACTTGTCTTTTGGCTTATCTTCAAATATTTCAATGTGCAAGCCTTTGACGTATTACGAGTATCTCTCAACAGACATTCCAACATTAAAGGCTGACCTTTCCAATCTTGCTTGTCTGTCAGATCAAGATTCAGTTCGTCCTCCTTTGCAACTTCCTTTTTTCTCCCTTTGCCACTAGACCTTTCAACCTCATGTGTCTTTGCTCTTGTTCTTCAACTTCTGACTTTTTAATTCGACTTGTATAATCAGTTGGTGGATATCCATACCTAGGATCATTTACGCCATGGTCAACTCCATATAGTTCCATTTGGTTATCCACACATAACTCTTTAGCTTCAGCATATGTTAAAGTGGCATCACTACCAGTCATAAAATATTCTGCAGTCTGAGCAGTTTCATGATCATATCTCAGCTTCCTTTTGTATCTTTTCTCCTTCTTCTACCCCTTAATTGATGAAACATCTCTTTTCCTTTTCCAACTTTTCTGTTGATCAGACTCACTATAAACTTTACTCTTCTCCCCTTGCGTATGAGCACCCACATAAACTTCACCCATAGTGTGCTTCCCTTTCCTTAGTGCACTAATTTCATAAGTCAGATTAATCACCAATTCCTTCAACCCAACCAACTCCTTCGAATTTTGTTCTTTTAGAGCACAAATCTCAGTCTGCATTGCACTCAGCTTGTCATCAAACTGAGTGAACATGTCTTTATAGCCTTTAGAAGGACATGTACAGTCAAAGAAACCTCAGACTGAGACTTAAATGGAACATATGTTTAGGGAAAGGTTTTAGTATCCTCATATCTCCCTTTTTTACTAGAAGAGAGATCACTGGACACAAATGTGGGAATGGTTGTTGTAACCTCACATCTCCCCTCTTGACTAGGGGAGATATCTTTGTTCACATAAAAAGAAGTTTGTTCCCCACTCAGTTTATGGAGCAAGGCATTGTTAACTTGTACATTAGAATGTGAGAGATTTAGTGGTTCATTTGTGTTAACTAGTATTGAACTAGTGAAAAGAGAATAGGCTTTGAAACAATGGAAGGGGGTGTTCCCATACTAAGTACATGGATATCCAGGAGTGGGATATCTTCTTTAATTATTACCACATGAGTCAGTGTGGTAGCAGTAATGTGTTTCTCCAAGCTGACCACTCTAGATTGGCTTTGGGTAGTCTCGGCAGTCACAAGCACCTCCTGCTCTAGCAGAGGGAGTGTGGAGTGTACTGCAACACTGGAGGGTAGTACTTGACTATCAAATTCATGGATTGGAGAGTCCATTTGTGCTTTATTTATAAAGGGGCTGGATATATGATCTTTCTCCAAAGAGTCTGGTGAACTCAGTGGATAGGCCTCTTGATATGCAAGCATTTCAAGTTGGAAAGTGGACATTTCATTAGTCTGAGAGGGGTTACTATCAGACTGATGTGGGGAATTAGTGAGTTCCATACCTGAGCCTCCATGTGGAGAGTTTGCTTCTTGTTTGTCACCATCATTCCCAACCTCAACCTTGATCATTTGGTGATCATCATCTCCTTCATTCTAGTTATCTCCTGCAACTGAATTAGAACCTTCATTCCCTAAGTCTGGGTTATCATACTCAGTGGCAGAGGTGTCCATGAATGGATTTTCAATCCATTGAAGCATCACAAGTGTCAACCCCACCTCATCTTCAGAAATTGTTATGTAGAATTTGTTTTTGTATGTGATTATTGGAGCTGGGCATACATAATAAATGTGATCAAGTTCAACATATTCCACAGTCCCCAAGACTTTTTCAAAACACAAAGAGAGGACTCTTATAAATGGTACATTAAAGATCCTTTTAGGTTTTCACACTAAAGATAATAACTCATCAAAATAAAGTATAGAATATGACATTCTTCGACCTGTGACCATTGAGTACTTTTTCCACTAAGCGAGAAGGGAATATATGAGTTTCAAATTGATTCATTTGATTTAAAGATCCCACTTTGCCCCCAAGCTCCTTGTAATACTGGAAAATAGAAATTTCCATTTACCTTGGAACATTTCATACTCAGTGACACCTTTTATCACAGGATGAACTACCAATGGGAAGGCTTCGTACTTAGTTTGTTTTATGGTCAGTTTGGGTTGAAATCCACCTTCTCCAGATTCTTGTGCAGTAGAAAGAAGCATAGCAGCTCTTATTGTCTCTTCAGTAATGGTGATCGTGGCCCTACCATCATTATATGTACCAGTAATTTCAATTTTTTGCTTCGTTGACTGTACATGTATACCACCATTCACACAAAACAGGTGGATATAGAACCGTTTCACTGAAGTAAGCTCCATGAACAAGATGAGACACCATAAATTGGCATATCTATTCAAAACCCATGTTTCGTCGATTTTCGGGAATGATTACGTTTGCCACCATGTTGTTATCTTTCACTTGAACTCTTTGAGTGAACTCAGCTCCTGCTATCATATTATTGGTGGCATGAAGAATCATATTCTGATCGGCCATTGATAAACGTTGAAGATTGGAATCAGATTAAGTATGTAGATAAGAAAAGAGTATAAGAATTAGGTTAGATTACAATAGAATTGAATGTGAACTAATGGAGCGAAGTTAAAGGGACTCAGTTACAAAATGTACACAATTAAACTTCAGTTCTAAATAAACACATTATTTACCCCTAAGTTTAACTTAGTTTTGAAGGAAATATTTTTACAAATATGACCCTCAATTTCATATAACTGCAATGTTTACCCCTAAAATTAAGTCAGTTTAAATAAACATTAATATATAGAAGTTAAAAAAATAGTTGAATAACAATAAATAATATTTACTAATTAAAAAAATATGAACAAAAAATACATGAAAATACAATGTTTATCTGAATAGTCAGATTGAACTTCTCTTAGTGTGAGCACCCAATCAGACTGAGTTTTTGAAACTTTGTTAAATTAAGGATTTAACATTCCTAATTCTTCAAAAGGATAGAAAAACATGTCCTCACTCAGAGGCTTAGTAAACATATCATCCAATTGATCATGTGTGGCCACAAACTCCAGTCTGACCTTCCCCTTATCAACACAATCTCTTATAAAATGATGCATAATCTCAATGTGTTTGGTTCTTGAGTAAAAGACTGGATTTTCTGTGATCTGGATTGCACTTTTTTTTTGTCACACATGACTGGATTTCCTTTGATCTTGATATCAAAGTCTTCAAGTTGGTGTTGCATCTATAGAAACTGAGCACAAAAACTTTCTGCAGCAACATACTCAGCTTCAGCAGTTGAAGTTGCAACGGAGTTCTGTTTCTTACTTGCCCAGCTGACCAATTTTCCTCCCAGAAGCTGACATCCAACTGATGTGCTCTTTATGTCAAGTTTATACCCTGTATAATCTGCATCTGTGAAACCAATTAGATCAAATCCAGGTTCTTTAAGATACCATAATCCAAGATTTGGAGTACCCTTTAGATATCTGAATATTCTTTTACAACTTTTAAATGGGATTCTTTTGGGTCAGCTTGATATCTTACACATAAGTATGTTGAGAACATGATATCAGGTCTGCTTGCAGTTAAATATAACAGAGATCCAATCATTCCTCTGTAAGTTGCTTGACAGACTGACTAACTAGTTTTGTCGTTATACAACTTATCAGAGGTACTCGTGGGAGTTTTCATTTCTGAGCTTGAATCAAATGAAAACTTCTTTAGAAGATCATAAATGTACTTACTTTGATCTATAAATATTCCATCTGGTTTTTGTTTAACTTGTAATCCCAGAAAAAATGCAAGTTAACCCATCATGCTCATTTTGTACTGACTTGACATTAAGTTTGAAAACCGTGTTCACAACTTGGTATTTGTAGACCCAAATATGACGTCATCAAAATATATTTGGACTAAAATAACATGTCCCTGTTCTTTCTTTATGAAAAGTGTTTTATCTATGGATCCACTTTCAAAGTTATTTTTGAGAAGAAAGTCAGACATATTCTCATATCAAGCTCTTGGAGCTTGTTTGAGACCATATAAAGTTTTTTTTAATTTATAAACATGATCAGGAAAGTTTGGATCAACAAAATCTGGAGGTTTCTTTACATATATTTCTTCTTGAGGATCTGCATTTAAAAATGCACTCTTGACATCCATCTGATACACTAGGAAGTCTTTGAATGTTGCATAAGCTAAGAACAGTCTGATTGCTTCAATTCTTGCCACAGGTGAAAGGTCTCATCATATCTATCCCTTCTTCTTGTTTGTACCTCGGTGCTACCAATATAGGTTTGTTCCTTATTACAACTCCATCCTGATCCATTTTATTTATGAATATCCACTTGAGTCCAATGATGGTCTTGTTTGCTGGTCTTGGAATCTTTTTCCAAACATTATTTCTAATGAACTCATGTAACTCTTCTTGCATCATTTCTACCCAATATTCATCTAGTAGAGCCACTTCAACTTTCTTGGGCTCCATCAGACTCCAGAAGTTAGTGTAAAAGAAGAAATTGGCAGTTGCAGATTTGTTTCTTGTTTCAACACCATCAGTTAGTGTCCCAATAATGTTTGCCAATGAATGATCTTTGACAATCTTTACATTACTTGGATAAGACTGGGGAACTTCCTCTGTCTGATTATCACCAATATGAGTTTCATCAGTCTAAGTTACATTAAAATCAGTGATGTCAGTCTTACCATTATCAGTCTAAGGTTCATCAGACTCATCAATCTTGACCTTTGTAAAGGATTTTCTTAGAAGGTCATCATCTCCACTCTCATAGTTTAGTTCTTTTTGTATATTTTTTTCTAGATCCTTAGTCCGAGTTAGGTCAGTCTCATAGGATGTGATCATCAATTCATCGCAAAGATGATTAATGGACTCAAGATCAGTCTGAATGGTCAGCTTATCATTATCACACTCAGTGGTATCATAAAATGTAACATTGATGGTCTCCTCTACCACTTTTCTTCTTTCATTATAAACTCTGAATGCCTTTGAGATACTGGAATAGCCAACAAATAGACCTTCATCTAATTTGGGAGCCATTTTGCAAAGCTGGTCTATTTTATTGAGTATATAACATCTGCTTCCAAAGATGTGAAAGTAATGTATGGATAGAACTTTGTTGTGATACATTTCATAGGTTTTTTTCCATGTTTCTTCACAATTATTGATCTGTTTTGTGTGAAACAAGCAGTGTTTACATCTTCTGCCCAGAAGCTGATCTTCATCTTTCCATAACAGAGCATTGTTCTAGCTGCTTCAATCAATGTTCCGTTTCTTCTTTCTGCAACTCCATTTTGTTGAGGAGTCCTGACAGGATTTAAACAGGATCCAAAGATCTAACAGTCGAGTGTCTGATCTATTCATGATGCGAAATCTCATGAAATGTTTGAATCTTAACATTAATTGAATTGAGGATTTGATGAGTGAAAACAGAATGAAAAGATATCATTGATAGTGTGATTTTGGCGAGAATATCCTTTTACAAACTTTAAGCTCTACGGTATTCAAGAGAGTCCGGGTTTAAAGACAACTAACTATACACACACACACACACACACACACACATCACTCTATTTATAGACATCTCAATACCAACTCTCTAAAAATAAAATACTTAAGTCTTCATTTAAATTTAACTCTGGTGAACTTCAGTTATGTCTGGTGAACTAACTTGTTCACCCGAGTTAAAGTCTTCAATGTTGACTTGTCTTGATCAACTAAATCTTCAATTAACATTAACTCGGGTGAACTTGATTTAACTCTCGTGAGTAAACTTTTTCTCCCGAGTTAAATTCTTTACTGAAATACTTTCTAAGTTTTAGTTCGGGTGATGAACATTGTTCCCCCGACTTAAAACTTAGAGCAAACACACACTCTAAAGATTTTATAGCTTCACCAATCTTCAACTGGAATGACTTAAGTTGATTGAATTGATGAATCACTAATCTAGACTTGGATAAGCATGCAAACATGTACTATGAGTAGATTAATAGCTTCGTGTTCATCATTTCAACCTTTTCTTCATCAATCACAGTTTCAATCATCCACACCTTCAATTAACAACAATTTCTTCATAGATTAATTGACTTAAGCAGCTTAAATTGACAAATCACTATTTCTAAGCTTGTATTAGCATGCAAAATTAAACTTATGAGTAGTCCCTTAGCTTCATGATCATCGGATTCAATCTACTCTTCATCAATCACAATTTCAATTTAGTTCGGATGAACTGTTTCATTATCCGAATTAAAACCTCATATCTTCAAATCTCCAGCTCCGATCTTCAATATTCATAAATTGATAACTCGTGGATTAGCGTCAGACTTCGATCACCTCCAATTGATCACTGTAATAACAATCCCACCAAAAACTAATTAATCTTCACAAATTCTTCAATAATTTTCCTCGATTTCAGTTTGAACTTCTTCGATTCAACAATACATTGATAATTTGACTATATTCACTTGAATCGAGTCACATCGATGAATCAGAATCAATTGAAGCTAATAAAATGATTTATCCGGCTCTGATACCACTTGACAGGATTTAAACAGGATTTAAACAGGATCCAAAGCTCTAACAGTGATTTATCTGATCAATTCATTATGCGAAATCTCATGAAATGATTGAATCTTAACAGTAATTGAATTAAGGATTTTATGAATGAAAGCAGAATATAAAGATATCATTGATAGTGTGATTTTGGCGGGAAAATCCATTTACAACTTTGAGCTCCACGATACTCAAGAGAGTTCGGGTTCAAAGACAACTACTTATTCACACACATCACTCTATTTATAGACATCTCAATACCGACTCTCTACAATAAAATACTTAAGTCTTTATTTAACTTCAAATCTGGTGAACTTCAGTTAAGTATGGTGAACTAACTTGTTCACCCGAGTTAAAGTCTTCAATGTTTACTTGTCTTGATAAGCTAAATCTTCAATTAACATTAACTCGGGTGAACTTGATTTAACTCTGGTGAGTAAACTTGTTCTCCCGAGTTAAAGTCTTCACTGAAAGACTTTCTAAATTTTAGTTCGGGTGATGAACATTGTTCACCCGACTTAAAACTTAGAGCCAAAACACACTCTGAAGATTTTATAGCTTCATCCATAACTTTCAATACCCAACAAGTTCTAACTGCTTTAAAGTTTTGAATTATTCCCTTTTTATCACAAAAGTTGATCAAAGTAGAATTCTTGAACGTAGTTCCATGATCACTTCTCATTTTCTTGACCAAGGTGTTTTTCTGTCTTTGTTCTCTTTTAACCAAATTGATGATCTCTTCAACAGCATCACTATTATTTCTTAAGAAAATTACCCAGGTGAATCTTGTGAACTCATCAACTATCACCAGAGTGTATTTCTTTCCTCCTTGACTTTCAATTCCAGTTGGTCCAAAAAGATCCATATGTAACATGTACAGAGTTTCTTCAATTGAGTGTAACATCTTGGAAAGAAATTGCACCTTTGTTTGCTTTCCAAGGACAAAGAGCTGAGCACACTTTGTCCTTTGAATATGTCAGTTCTGGAAGTCCCTTGACCAGTTTATTTTTAGAAAGAATGTTGATGTTCTTAAAGTTCAAGTGTGAGAGCCTCCTGTGCCAAATCCAATTTAGCTCTTCCTTGGTCTCAGTGAACAAGCAAGTATCAGCTTCATCATTTGATGTACTCAGATCCAGGGAAAACACATCCCTTTCTCTTTTAGCCAACAACAATGGCTTGCCTTTTGAGTTTTAAATGATTCCTGCCTGTTTTTTGAATCTGACTTCATTTTCTTCATATGTGATCTGACTTACACTCAGTAAGTAAGTTGAAGACCTTCCACATATGCTACTCTTTTGAAAGTCACAGAGCCAACATCTATCTTCCCATATCCTCTTGTCACATAAACACCATTTTCACCATATCTAACTTGGGGACCAGCTTCTTCCTTATTGTCAGAAAGATAAGATTTTGTTCCATTCATGTGCCTTGATGCTCCACTTTCCAAGAACCATTTTGTGGAGTCCTGCACAGATAAACAAGATCAATTAGTTATTTTTGGGAACCCACTTTTAAGTGGGTTCAGCAACAAACTTTCCTTCTTTTCAAGTTCAGGGTAAGACACTCTTTTCCACTCAGCTTTAGGGTTTTCATAATTCCATTTATTTATTTTTTTTCATACAATTCATGGAATAGTGACCTATGACTCCACAGTATTTACAAGGTTCATTTTTAAGGTTTGATTTAACCTTTTGTGAATTTGAAACTGACTTTTTTTGTGGAGTTGGAACAGACTTGATTTGTGGATTTCAAACTGACTTATTTTGATTCAAAGTTGATTTCTTTTGTTGAGTCACATTAGGTGATTTGTATCTTGGTCTGGTCTGGATATGTTCTTTGCAAAACAGAGCTTCATGTCCTCTTTGACCACAATTACAACAAGTTCTTTTGAGAGGAGTCCTTGGTCTGACCGGATTTGGAGATTTATTTCTAACCAGAGATTTCACAATATTTGTCGGTTATAAAAGTTGACTCCCTAACTAGTATATATATTTGTTCTTCTTAATTGACTATTTACTTGTGGAACTGCCTTGAGATATGACCTTTAATTTGTTTAAATTAGCAGGCATGTCCTGAGTGTTCAATCTGATAGGAGAAGTTGGTTTAGATTTTTGACATAAGGACTGGTCAGTTTGACTCTTACTCAAAGAGTCAGAATGACTTGGTTTCTTTGAGGATTCACATTTATTAGACTCTTGGGAAAGACTAGGTTTTACAAAGGCGTTTGACATTTTAGTTTTATTTCCCTTTAAGTATGTAAATGTGTTTGGAAGAATTTCTGTTTTAATAATAATCTTTTCCCTCTCAGTCTCTTCTTCAGTCATGTGTTTCTTTAGATTGAAATCTTCTCCCAAGACAACTTGTACTTGTCAAGGGACTTGCCTGCTTAAAAAATCTTCATTTTTTAAAGAAGATATACACCAAGACTTATAAATAATTTTATAGTGTTGAGTTTCTTCCCTTAGTTTATAGTTTTCTTTTGCAAGATCATTATAAGCTTCAGTCTCAGCAATTAAGGTCACCTTACAACTTTTAATTTCAGAAATTTCGTCTGTTTTATCTTTCAAACTAATTCCAAGATTCTTTAATTTGTTCTCAAGTTGGAAATTTTCTTCTAAAGCTGTTTTGAAATCAATGTAAATAAACTCAAACATCTTAAGCTTTTGTTCATCTGTGTATGAATTAAAATTGTGTACCTTGTAGAACTTGGATTTATCCCAGACTGAGTTGCAGCTTAGTCTTTCAGCTTCCTTCAAATCTTTTTCAAATTGTGAAGCTGACAAATCAGTTCCATTATTTTCTTCATTGATTTCCATCAGGCAGAGATCCACCACTTCATCATCATCATTAGAGGACAACTCCTCATCCAACCACTCTTCAGCAAAGAATTTTTTTTTGTTCAGATGGAGACTTTTGAACCTTAGGTTTGTTGCCATTCTTGTACTTGAGATACCTCTTTCTGTATCTCTGGGATCTTTCAGAAATCTCATCTTCAGAAATCTCATCAATGTGTTCAGTCTGAGCATTCTTAACCTTACAATCAGCAACCATATGCTCAAAATCACCACATTTAAAGCATTTCACCCCTTTAGGACAACATGCTTATTTACTTTGCAGCCAAATTGTTGCTCTAGTTTCATGGTAAGCAGAGCAAGCTGATTTTTCATTTTCTTGACCTCAGACTCAGTGTCAGAGTCTGAGTCTGAGTTTGAGTCAGACTCATCAGTGTGAGTCTCATCTTTTGAGAATATTTCCTTGTTTCTTCTGCTGGTTGCAACTAATGCAGCTTCAGGGTCACTTGTAGTCCTTCTCAGATTGATCTTCTTCCTTTCTTGAGTTTCCTCATGATTCAAAAGAAGTCCAAATAGCCCTGGAAGTTTGTAAGTTGATAGTTTCTCACTTACCACCAAAGAAGTGATTACTAATTCAAATTTGTTGGGTAGAATATCAACATATTTCTTACATACTTCATTATCTGATTTATCAACACCAAGAGCTGATAGATCATTTAGCAAGATCTGGAACCTAGTGTGTATATCAGCCAGAGATTCCTTTTCTTTTACATAGAAATTTTCATAATTCCTAACAAGGTTGTTCATTCTCTATTCTTAAACCACTTGCACACCTTCATAGGATACAATGAGTGTATCCCAGATATCTTTGGCAGTTTTGCATCCAACAATCTTGGAAAATATTTGCTCCGACACATCATTTCCAAGTATGCTTCTTGCTCTAGGATCTAGATTAAAAAGTTGTCTATCTAGATCAGTCCATTGTGATTTGTTTGTTTGGACCTATTTAGCACGTTGAAACAACTCTTTCACCTTCTTTTACCTCTGGAATTTCTTTTCCAAGAATGATAGGACCTTCAGTTATTGTCCTCATCATTTCATCATATATCCTAGACAAATGCCACTCAGCTTTAAGTTTCCAATGTGCAAAGTTATGTCCAGTAAAGATTGGAATTCCTTTACCAGCCATTATGGGAGTTTGATTTTGTGAAGAAGATGAACACATTTTTACTAATTAAGATATCACTGTTTGATCGTTTAAGATTTATGATTATTAATAATTAAATGTTATTTGCTCTGATACCAGTTGTTAGGTCTTAGTAAGATCCCAATCACTAGATAATTAGTTTATCAATTTAATCTTTCAGATTGAATCAATTGCAAATCAGTATTCAAATGTTAATTATCACGTTTGATAAACACACAGTTCTTGTATAAAGTTTCTAGCGGAATTATAACTTAAACAAGAGATGAATAACACTTAGTTGATTCAATAAGGTTATCAAAAAACATTAACGAATTAAAAGACTCAAGCTCTTTATTTATACACAATCATAGAGAGCTTGATAAGATCGAATCTAAACAAATTTTCTAATAAGATAGAAGACATGCCTAACAAACTACCTTAACTTTCGGCACAAAAACCTGTCTGACTCTGACCACTTAGTCAGACTCAAGTCACTTAGACTGATTTTGTCACTCAGACTCAAAATCAGTGAGACTCAGACTTAACTAACAGATTTATAACTTGGGTTAAATTGCTGATTTTCCCAACCCAATTTGATTCAACTCAGTGTTCGAGTGATAGTGAGCAATTTCTGAGGTGTTCAGTAGAATTGTTAAGGATTAGACATTAAGATCAACATTTTCTACAAATTTAGTTTGAATTTTGGCGGTAAAAGTTGTTAAGAGTTTTCATTGAAAACTGATAGTTTGAGTACATCATTGATTGATTGTGAGTTAATCGTGTGTTTTTCTTGTATTTGTTTCTAGTTTGAAGAAGATTTGAATCATTTATGAAGAAATCATTAGTTCCGAGTTAAAATTGTTTCATCCGAGTTAAAGTTGTTTCATTCGATCTAAAATTTCTATCATCTGTTCTACTTTTCCGGTATTGATATGGCTGCTCCAATTATGAATTACGACAAAGAGACTGTATCCGGTGGAAGATCTCCTAAGTTTCTTCCAGGAGCTGACTTCATGATGTGGAAGCTACGTTTCAAAGCGTTCATTTATTACAGCGAGGTCCAACTTTGGAATTCAATTGTGAATGGACTACATCGTCCTATGATACAGGAAACTGGTGGTACTCAAATGGTTGATGTTGCACCTGAGAGGTAATATGAAGCTGAAAACAAGTTGATAGACACAGATTTTCGTGCTTTAGGAGCTGTTATTTTAGCTTTACCTAAAGAGATCTATAACAACTTTAAGGATTTCTCTTCCGCTAAGGAGTTGATGGATGCTATGGGTCTATGTTATAAAGGAAGCCTAGAACTGAAGGAGAGGGATGATCATCAAATGAACTGCAAATCTTAATGCTATGACTTTGGTGGAACTAATAGGGATTCTGCAATCTTATGAAGTTGGATGATAAGAAGCAATCAAGCAATGGTTATGGATGTGCTCTGGTTATATCAGCTTTTTGAATGGAGTTTTAGAAGAGACTGTGTATGTGAGTCAACCCCCTGGTTTCATTGATCCTCAATATCCTGATTATGTGATTAAGTTCGATAAAGCTTTATATTGTTTACACCAAGATCCTAGAGCATGGTATGAAACTCTCTCTAAGTACTTAATTGCACATTGGTATCTTAGAGGCACCATAGATCAAACTTTGTTCATTAAGACAGTTGGTCAGGACTCAATTTTTTCCAGATATATGTGGATGATATCAGATTTGGGTCAACTAATGATTTTCTATGTAAGGAGTTTGAATCTTTTATGCACTCTAAGTTTCAGATGAGTTCCATGGGAGAGATGTCATTCTTTTTAGGACTTCAAGTTAAAAAATGGCATTTTCATTAATCAATCTAAGTATGTGACGGACATGTTGGTTAAGTTTGGGTATACTGAGTGCAAATCTGCTCCAACTCCTACTAGACCCAAATTACATCCTGATTTAGAAGGGGAGAGTGTTGATCAACATATGTATAGGTTTATGATAGGTTCCTTAATGTATCTTATTGCATGTAGGCCTGACATAATGTTTGGAGTATGCTTATGTGCTAAATTTAAAGCCAATCCTAAGCTTTCCCATCTTATTGCTGTTAAGAGAATTTTTAGGTACCTTAAAGGACAACCCTCTTTAAGACTTTGGAATCCTAAGAACTCATGGCGTTTTTGGTTGAAGGTATTAGGAGGTAAGGAATGATAATGAAAATCATTAATAGAGGTGGTTTGTCAAAAGGTAATTAAGCATTTTCCACTAAAGGGTAACAACCCATTCCCCTACAAATTGGGGATAATAAAACTAGGTAATCAACTATCCCACTGATTTCTCTCTCTTTCTCAATTATCTCCCCTCTTTATTTTCCAATTACAAACAAAATTGTTGGTCTTATTACTAATTAATTATATTTATAATTTTATATAATGTAACAATTATTAACAAATATATGTTTTTTTGCAAGCCTACATCTACGTACTACACAACTAAGCATATTTAACTAATTTTATATGTATATTATTTTTATAATGTATATATACCCTATATTAATATTAAGACATGCTTATATAATAGTAGATATTATGTTACATATATAAACTCTAAAACAATCAAAAATATTATTAATAATATTAGTATAATATTATATAAACATTAAGATAATAAATACATTATATTAATTATAACTATAAAACTAAACATAGTAATATTATAATCAAATAAAATATTAAATAACAGTAATCATGATTTACTAATAATATATAAAACAATAATATAATATATATGATATTAATAATAATTAATATTAATATTAATAATAATTAATAATATCTTAACCAAGCAATAACAATGAAAAGATGAATATTAAGCAATGACCATTATATTTCTTTGTATTCCTATTACCGTTTCCATTTGCATTCTCTATTTTTAACCAAGCACATCCTCAAACTTTGAATTCCATGCTTACACTGACAGTGATTATGGTGGTTGTAACTTGTAACGACCCGAAATTTTTTAAAGGACTAGATTTCTAATAAGTTTTAAGTCAAAAGGACTTGTTTTGTTATGAAGTAGTCATTTTGGGTTAAAAGTGTAATTATGGCAAAGCCTGGGGTTATATTTATAAATTGGAAATTAACTCCATTACTTAAGATTGAAGTAAGTAGAATCAGATTTGTATATGTGTATATGTACGTGTAAGGTGGAAACAAAAAGAAAGAAATAAAATTGTGAAATTAAATATATAAACAAATTTCTTTCATCTGAAGAAACGAGTTAGATTTGTGTTGTGTGTGTGTCTCGAGAAAGAATAAAAGGAAGGAGAAAAGTATAAGTTGGCCAAACTTTCGGCGGAGATCCGATACTCGTTTTTGAGTCGTTTTTAAAACGAAAAGCACCATAGCGCTCTCGAGAGTGTCGAGATCATTTCGGAATAAGCGAAAGTCAAAAAGGAGTTAGTTCATTTTGGGTCGAATCGATACCCGTTTCCTTTTATCGAGGTATAACTTGTTATTTAAGTTTATATTCGATTTATATATGTTTTAGTAGCTTAAATTCAAAGTTGTGATGAGTTTTATTGAGATACAAAAACCTGCAACTCGAGATAATATTGGAGAAGATTAAGTTGTATTTGTCACACCCCCAAATCTCGTATTCCCGAGACTCGAGGTGTTGACTTCATGGGTCCCAGATAGCAATGATATATAGGCGAACGACCTCTATATGAGTCGTTTTTGTTAAAAAAAACATATATTCATTGATATTGAAAATCAGAGTTTTACATGATTAAGGAAAAGTGTTACCAGAGTTCACAAAACAGAGATTTACATTACATAACTGAAAAGAAAATAAGTAATGCAAGGGAAATCTCCCAAAAGCGTGAGTTTGAAATATGCGACTCTGTCATATCCCAATATCCCTCCGTCGAAAGCCCTTTCGACTAAGCACCTGAGACATACATGCTAAAGTCAACATAAAGTTGGTGAATTCATAGGTTTAGTTTAGTAATAAAGTGGACCACAAGATTTCCGTTTAAGTAAAGTCTTATAGTTGCACCTAAGTTTTGTTTTTTTAACACTTCTTTATATGTAACATGTTTATGAATATGTGCTATATGTAATATGATATATGAACTATAAAACATGATATAAGAAGTATCAAATATGTAAAAAGGTTAGTAATAACATACCTAAGTGTTATGTATGAAGATCTTGATGCAACTTTCAAACTACCAAGGTTTGATTCTAAGTTCTTGTATGAAATATGTGTGAGTGGGATTTTGTGTTGGTGATTCTCCTTGGTTCTTCTCTTGGCCAAAATTTAAAGAGCAAGGAGGGAGGGAGAAGAGTTTTTCACTTGGTGGTGAATGAGCAAGTGAAATGGATGGAAGGGGTCTAGTATTTATAGCCAAAGGAGAGAGTGGAGTCATGAGTGCTAGCACATGGGAGGTATGGTCTATTGAGTTCAATAGTGAAATGGTCAAGTGTGTAAGTGACTAAACCCATGTGACACCACCAACTCATTTAACTAGTCAAGAAAGCAACAAACAACTTGTAGGTGATTATTTAAATTGTCATTTTTGCAAACTCTAGGGTCCTAAGTGAAGTCCTTGTATGCTTAGGGTGTTTTGTGAAGTTGTGTATTTTATATATATATATATGCATGCAAAGTTCTATACATGCAAAGTTGATGCATAAATCATGATTTTATGCATGAAATATTGGACTAGAATTATTGTTGTAAAATGTTTATTTTATGTGAATATTTGATCCCGTATACCTAATCCCGGTATCCGTATATGTTTTTGACGTAGTTAACCAGTATCATTTATGTATAGGTTGACCTACCAGTCGTAAATAAATCAAAACATATACAAGTTGAGTAATAGTGTTAAAAGAATTTAGTCGGTGTGAACCTGGATTTTCGCGGGTTGTCACAGTATTAAAAAGTTAGTCATGTTGGTTTTTGGGCTAAGCCAGCCGGTGGTTGGGTGACTGGCAACTTTCAGTTCGTGTTGTTTTTATTAGTGTCGCGTTTGGAATGTTTAGCGATATACCTGGTGTCGTTAAATTAGTATACGAGAATATTTAATTGTAATCCTTTAAGTTAAATTCGAATAAGATTGTAACGTAGTTTTGGTAAACGTTACTTTTAACAAGCTTGTGTTTGAATTCAAATTTCGGACTTAGAGCTTGTCGTTAAAGCGGGATTGAGGTGAGTATTCAGTTTTTAAAACTTAAGCAAGAGATAAAAATAGGTGTTATAAAGTGTTTTGTGGAAATGTAAACTGAGTTTTACAAAGCGTATTTAAGAGATGTAAATTGTGTTTTACAATGAGTATTCGAGAAATGTAAACCGAATTTTACCAAGAGTATTTGAGAAAATGTAAAATGAGATTTTACAAAGTGTTTGATATAGAGATCTTATAAATCATTTTATAAGAAGAGTCACAAGAGAAAGAGTTACGCCTGAGGTTGTTTCGAGTTAATTACAATATGTGTGTTAGTATTGTATTTTACTTTACTAAACGTCGAGTCTATTTGCATGTGTGTTTATTGCAATAATATTGTATGCTTGCTTAGTATACTTTTGTGATTATATTGCATGTGAGTTTATTGCAATAGAGATTTATACTTGTGACCCTAGTATGTTGTGCCTGGGTAGGAATGGGTAGAAGCTACTCATTTCACTAGAGATTGAGACCTAGTAGAGTTGAAAGTAGGTAAGTGACTGGCTAGCCAAACAGAGACGTAATTCAATTCTAGACGCTTGCATACACCGTGTTAGTGGGACACATGTCTCATACTGGAGTGACATATTTGACTGCGAGCAATTCCTGTCAACGTAGAGTGGAAACAGATTTATGTCACGTTGGATTGAATTGAAGTGGATAATGCTCGACTGAGACACTGTGTCATGAGTCGCTTCTATTACTTCCTAAAGGGCAAAGATATCGTTGTCTGACGGTTGTAGAGTCGGATTTGTGAAAGTAGCATGCGAGTTATTATAATAAATAGGAGTCGCGACCTAATTTATTATATTAACATCGTAAGCACGAGTAGCTAACAATGGGGATTCCTTGGATTGAGAATTTATATCTAGGAAACTTGAGGTTGAGAGACTAGAGACTGAGACAAACAGAGATTTGAGGATTAATGCATGGAATTGATTATAGAGTTTAATCAAAAGTGTTACATGCATTTAATCGTAATTATGTGTTATTGTGAACTTGTCGGGTGGATAAGGGTTGGGAACTTGAGACGTGTTTAATTAATTATTATAAACCTGTTTTATATTATATAATACCCTGATTACTCGCCAGCTTTGCTGATACCTTTTTTTCAAAATGTGTCTTTGCTCGTAGGTGGCTTAGCTGTAGGTGACTTGTGAGAGGGTGCTTTGGGGGAGTTTTCCCTTCTTTTGTGGAACTTGTATCGCGCCCTTTTTGAGTTGTATAATATATGTGAAAGAGTTGAAAATAATATATAAATTTTATTATAATGTGTAAAAGTGTTTTGTGAAGTAACTCGTGGTTTCTGTTAAGAAACCCAGTTGAGTAAGTTTACTTAATTTATTATTCACCCTTGTCGCAAATAATTCTGATAAAATAAAATGTTTTAAAAATGGCGTATTTTTGGAAATCACGGCGTTACAAATTTGTATCAGAGTCGCGTTGCGAGTGAACTGAGTACAGAGATTAGTACTCAGTCTCGCAAAAAGACGCGGTTCACATAAGAGACCTTGCCTTAGGATGGGGATGGGTATGTGAAGAGTGTTATTTGAGTATTTATTTATTAGTTACTCTTGTGTTCTTGTAATTAATCGTGCAACCCATTTTGGCAACTGATCAGCGAGATGACTGATTCAAGGAGACGAATGACTCAGAGTGAGAATGTCCAACGTGGAAAAAGGGTGCTCGAGGCACCTACAGTGGGTACTAGAATGACTAATTCTGTGCATAGAGTCAATCCGAGTTTGCAGCAGGAAGGGAGTATTCATACTGTGGACAACACCGCTAGTGCTGTAAAGATTTCTCTTTTGGAGGACCAGCTAAGGGAAAGATATTAGCAGATGAATGAGATGTGTGATGCTATGAGAGCAGTTGGAATCCTCGGGGGTCATAGTCAGATTAATCGAGTGGGAGATGAGTCTGAGGGAGAGAGTAGATTTCCACATATGAGAACGGAGGTGGTTCATGTAGAAAAGAAGTTCTATAATTTTAAGTCCTTTATGAGTTGTAAACCTCCGAGCTTCAAAGGAGGAGAGGATCCATTAGTATGTATGAGGTGGGTCCGAAAGATGGAGCAGACTTTTGATTTTGGAAACTTTTGTGAGAACCAGAAAGTGAGTTACGCTTCGTATGCCAGAAGGTGAAGCGTTAGACTGGTGGGACTCTGTTAATCAGAGTTTGTCGGATGAAGTTCGTAGTCAGCTGACTTGGGCCAAATTTGTAGAGAAAATTACACTAGGTTTTGTAGCAGTGGGGCAATTCAACGCTTCGAAAGAGACTTCACTAATCTGATAAAGGGTGGTATGTCTATTGCCAAATATAATACCACATTTGTTGAGAAACTACAATTTGCTAGGCACATGTGTCCAACAGAAGAATCTTTAGTGACTCGTTATGTGGAAGGGTTACCATATCCGTATCGTGCTACTGTTAGAAATATGTCTACACTCGAGGCTTCCATGGAAGAGGCAAGGAGGGTTGAAGACGACCTTAATCTCAGAGATAGATTTGTGCAAAATGGGGAGAAGAGGAAATTCAAAGTTTCTGTTGGGTCTTCTCGTAAAAAGGTAAACCGTGGTTATAAGGGAAATAAAAAGGGAGATTCTGATTTCTGTAAAGCTTGTTAGACTGCACATCGCGGTCAATGCAGGAAAGCGACCGTGAAATGTGTGAGGTGTGGAAGGTTGGGTCATTATGCAAGTGAATGTCAGGGGAAGGATGTAGTATGTTTTAACTGTCGGGAACCGGGTCATATTACTACCAAGTGTACAAAGCCTAGGAGGGAAAATGTTCGACCGGGATATAGGGGTGAGAATTTGAAGCCTGCTGCTAGGGCTTTCAACATGAACGTTGAGGAGGCGCGTCAGAACGATGAGGTGATTTTTGGAACTTTTCTTGTTAATTCCTTACCTGCGAGTGTATTGTTTGATTCTGGTGCTAATAGGTCGTTTGTTTCATTGGCCTTTAGTACTAAGTTTGCTACACCTAGTAATTTGTTAAATCATTCTTTAGAGGTAGATGTTGCAGTAGGAAAATCAGTTAAAGTACGTATGGTATTTTCTGATTGTGTAATAAATATTGAGGAAGTAGAGTTTCCTGTATCGTTAATTCCTATCGACATTAAGGGATTTGATGTAGTTATTGGGATGGATTGGATGTCTGCTAATAATGCCAATATTTTATGTTCACAGAAATTAGTGAGAATTCCCGTTAATACTGGAGGGTATGTGTTTGCTCATGGAGAAAAGAATACAAGTGATATGTTAATTATTTCGCAAATGAAAGCGCGAAAGTGTTTAGAGGTGTGGCATTTTTAGCTTATGCTTTGACAACTGCAAATGAGGAAAAGGATTTAAAGGATATAGATGTAGTTCGAGATTATGCAAATGTTTTCCTCGAAGATCTACCAGGTTTGCTACCAATTCGAGATATAGAATTTCATATTGATTTAGTTCCAGGTGCAACGCCTATTACTAAACCTCCATATCGTTTAGCACCGTCAGAAACTAAGGAATTGATGTCACATGTAGAGGATTTGTTGAGTAAAGGATTTATTCGACCGAGTACTTCGCCTTGGGGTGCTCCAGTTTTATTCGTTAAAAAGAAAGACGGAACAATGAGGATGTGTATTGATTATAGGGAGTTGAATAATAGAACAATTAAGAATAGATATCCTCTTCCGAGAATTGATGATTTATTAGATCAGTTGCAGGGGGCACGTTGTTTCTCTAAGATTGATTTGAGGTCAGGTTAGAGTTAGAGATCACGATATTCCTAAGACACGTTTAGGACTCGTTATGGTCATTATGAATTTGTAGTGATGCCGTTTGGAATGACTAATGCTCATGCCATGTTTATGGACCTTATGAATAGAGTATGTAAGCCTTTTCTTGATAAGTCGTTTATTGTTTTTATTGATGATGTGTTGATATATTCTAAGAATACGGAGGATCATCGTAAGCATTTAAGTGAGGTCTTAGAAACTCTTCGTGTAGAGATACTTTATGCAAAGTTTTCTAAGTGTGATTTTGGCTCAAGGATATTCAGTTTTTAGGGCATGTGATTGGAGAAAGTAGAATTCAGGTTGACCCTGCAAAAGTAGAGGGTATTAAGAATTGGGAAACACCAAAAACGCCAACTGAAATTCGTAGTTTTTTGGGTTTAGCAGGTTATTATCGACATTTTGTGAAGGATTTTTCTAAGATAGCTTCAATTTTGACTAACTTGACCAAGAAAAATGAGCCGTTTGTTTGGACTGAGACGCAAGAGTTAGCTTTTCAGAAATTAAAAGATTGTTTATGTAAGGCTCCGATTCTTTCCCTGCCCGAGGGAGATGAAGATTTCGAGGTTTATAGTGATGCTTCTTATTCGGGGTTAGGTTGCGTGTTAATGCAGAGAGGAAAAGTAATTGCTTATGCTTCAAGGCAATTAAAGGACGCAGAGAAAAATTATTCAGTTCATGATTTAGAATTAGCGGCAGTGATTTTAGCGTTAAGGATCCGACGTCATTATTTGTCGTGTATTCTTTATACTATTCATAAGAGTTTACAACATATTGAGAAAAAGAAAGTATTAAACATGCGTCAGAGAAGGTGGATGGAGTTGTTAAGTGATTATAATTGCAATATAAGTTATCACCCGCGAAAAGCCAATGTTGTGGCTGATCCATTGAGTAGAAAGGATCCGAGATCGTCATATAGAAGTCAGGAATCTAGTTTAATAATTGTGCCTGGTTTCCTACAGAAAATTCGTAATGCTCAGCAAGAGGGATTGAAAGAAGATGAGTTAAAAGAGGAAGAAATATGAAGTTATCAATCTAAGTTTAAGGAAAACGGGGATGGCTTTAAAGTTTTTCGTGATAGAGTTTGGGTTCCTAAGAATGGTAATGTTCGTGAATTACTTTTACAAGATTCCCATAGGTCAAAGTAGTCTATTCATCCAGGGTGTTGGTGCAATATCTGTGACAGTTGTTCTAGATTAATTAAGTCTTTAATAATAGTTTATTTGAGTCTGTAATGGCCCAATAGCATTGTATTGCTATGTGGGCTATTTAGTCTGTTATGGGTGTTAATGGACTTTGCATAGTCTATGAGCCCATTAGTGGCCCAAGCCTATGAAACATGTCTCTATATAAAGAGATATTGAGTTTAGGTTTAGGGTTAATCAATCAGTTAGTGAATGATCTGAGACAGACTGAGGGAGAGAGTTCTGAGAATACTTTATTGTAATTGAGTGATTCAATATATAAAGTATTTGGAATTCGGTAATTACGTTTTGTTCTTATTGTTATTAATATCGATTATTACTTGTTTGATATACTGATTACGAGATTCCGCCTCGTGATTAGTTAGTTTAATCCTGTAGATCGGACCACTGGGACCTACAATTGGTATCAGAGCAAACGCATTGTTTGCTCTCTATTGAGATTTGGTTCAGGATTATATATCAGGTTTTAATCGATTTTGGTATTTAGAGTTCTTCATTTTTTTGGCGGCTGTTCTAAGCAAATTAGGGTTCTTCATTCTTTTGGCGGCTGAAAAATATGGTTTATGTTCGTAACCTAGAAAGATCTTGTTTGGGCTTTCCTTTTAATTTCTGATTGGGCTTCTTTACAAGTATATTGGGCCTGGGATTATTCTACTTCGTGACTTGGTCCTGGATTTGAGGGATTTTAGATTTTGGCCGACACAAGCAAAACACACAGCTATTAGAAGATTGAAAAAGTCAAAGTTTGTGGCTTTTGCAAAACACAATCAAAAAGCAAAAAGGCAGCTTGGAGTTGAAATTAGGAAAATAAAATTGGAAGAAGAAGCGGCGGCGATTAATTGGGGAAACAAAGCATGTTCGCCGACAGAAACACACAACAATCATATTCGGCAGCAACAATTCATCTTCGTGATTGAAAAAGAGGAAAATTAGGGGCGAACTAAGGAATTAACACAAATTGATTTATTCGTAATCATCTTCTTCGTGGCTTAATTAGTTGCAGCGACGAACAACCATCTTCGTCATCATCTTCGGGAGCGACGGCGAACATCATCTTCGGCAGTGAAGACGAACATCTTCTTCGGCAGTGACGGCGAACATCTTCTTCGTCAAAGTTCGTCTTCGTCGGGTTACTTCTTCGTTTGGCTTTTGAAATCATCTTCGGTAAGTGTTTGTTCGTGGACTGTCTTATTGCATCTTCGTGGCCGACGATACATGTTCGTGGTGGAGACAAACATTTCTAGTTCGTTTGAAATTGTTGCCGAACATCTCAAGTTTGTTTGAAATCGTGACTATTTGTTTGGACGAACATCACATGTTCGTCTGATATTCGGCAAAAATCTCATTTCAAGTTCGTAGTTTTAATTAACACAAGTTCGGCGAACATCACAGTTCAATTCCAAGTTCGTCAACAATTGTTGTGTTTATATGCTCGTTTGGTTTTGAAATTACATGTTCGTTTGGTTTTTCGAATTACTTGTGAATCGATTAAGGTTGTTCGGGACTTCAAATTTGTGGTTGCACAATTGATTTACTGTTCAGTAACTAATTTGGGCCTCTTATTTGGGCTCTTTATTTGTGACTGGCCCTTTAAATTCAGTTGGGTATGCATTTGAGTTGTATTTCGGGCCTTACTTGGACTGATTTAAACTTGTTATTTGGACTGAATATTCTTTATTGGACGGGACAAAATTGGAAATCGCAATTGGACCGGTTATTGGACTGATTAATCTGGACTCGTTATCTTAGACTGATTTGGACTTGTTATTTAAACTCGGACTGATTGTTGGATTTATTACTTGGACTTAATTAATTTTATTTAAAAATTAAAGAAATGTATCCTTTTACATGTGATAGTCCAGCTGATAAACCAAGTTTAAGTAGAGGAGCCATTCTTAAAAATGAATATGACACGTTCACAGCTAATATTAACGAAGACTTTGAAGATACTGTCACCAGATACAACGATCTCCTTACAGAAATTCGCAAATATCGTATAAGGCTTGGAGGAAAAGTAATAGAGAGATTTTTGGAGGCTTTGCCTAAGCATTGGGAGGCATGGATAAAATTGATAAAAGATGAACTCGATATAAATAACGATATATATACACGATTAACTCTGAACGAGGTGATTGAAAGATTAAGAGTGTATAAATCAGCATAAATGGTATTTACTGAGGTATTTCGCAGTAAAGCCAGTAGTACTGCAAGTGATTCTAGTACTACAAGTGAAATTAGCTCGAATGAAGACGATATTCAAAATATTGAAGATACTGAACATGAATCAAAGGTTTGCAGCTGTACGTTGGACCTATCTAACGAAAACTTTGTTGCTAAAATGGCTGACCTCGACTCGGACAAGACAAAGGTACTTCTTGACTCTCAATCTATGAAGGATTTTTGCAAATCTTATACAGTTTTAACTCTCCAAAATGATAACCTGACTAGATCAGTATCCAATTTGGAATCTCAACAAACTGAACTCGAACAAACCATCTTAAACTTAACTTATCAAAAAGATGACTTTGCAAAGAAATATTATCGTAACGAAAAGGACAGAATGGAACTTTTGTCAAATGTTGGTCTTTTAACTCACAAAATTTAAGGCTCGCGCTAGGCGCTCACGTTTTTTGGCTTGACATGTTATATGAATGTCTTGAAAACGAAAAGAAGAGTTTTGCTGCCAAAGTCCAAGAGTTGAATGACTGTCAAATAAGATTAACTGAGCAGGAAAGGAAAATCGAACAGTTTCGCACTTCTTCGAGTACCTTAAACTCAATCATGAGTCGTCAAAGGCCAACTGGAGATCGTAGTGGCTTGGGATATAATGAAACACCTCCACCTTTTAATCACATTTACAATTCTCTTAAAGCTGAATGTGACGTGAAGGAAAACAGTGTTGACTCTTCATGTGAATCTTCCTCTACAAGGGACGATCAGACCGAGTCAAGTGCTTCAACTGACCCAAGTGTTTCGGAAACAAAAATGAGTACATTAGCTGAAAACTCAAAACCCAAACAGCCCATGGACGACTTGAAGTGTTTTAAATGTCGGGCACATGATCACGTAGCCTCGGTATGTCCAAAGAAGAAGCTAAAGCAAGACAACAGATCGCCTTCTCCGAAGAAAGAGCAAGCTAGCAGATCGTCTTCACCAAAAACTAAACAAATGGCTCGTTCATATTCACCTGTACGGAAACAGGTACAGCCTGTTCGGTACTCAATGGCTCGATCTCATTCACCTGTACGGAAACAGGTGCCTCAAAAGTGGATTAAGAAACAGGAACACACGGGTGTTTCTAATGATCGTTCATTTCAACCGCGTCCATTTCCACCGTCTTTTAGAAGTTCTAATCCATACTGCCCGAGTCAGAGAGAACCTTCCTTTTATCGGCAATCGAGATCCTTTCGTCCACCGAGGAACCACCTGAATTCTAACGTTCAAGCTATTGTGACTAAAGATGATGGTTTCTTCAAGGAGTTTGTCTATGTGAACGAAAGAGGACAATCAAGACGTGTTATGGCATGGGTTCCCCACCATAACTGATCATTGCTAATTAATAGCTGATATTATTTGTAACTTTGTAATTTCCTTTTATGAAAATTAGAATCGACATGAAACACTCAAAATTTCGTGTCGATATCTTAAAAAAAAACAAAAAAATAAAAAAAATAAAAATAAAAATAAAAATATAAATTTTTTTTTTTTTTCTAACGTTTGTTTGCAGGTTGTGCGCGTACGAGACTCTACTCTTGAAACTGCTGTTTGAGACGTTGTTCATCGTCAGACAGCTCAGGGGGAGTTTTGTTGTCATTTATGGAAGCTCGGAGAATACAAGAAAAGGCGTTGAACTTAGTTGAGTCAACTTGTGATAAAGACTCTGATAAATAACGAAGTTCACAACAACAAAGGGAGCTGCCTAACTCTTCACAAGTATTAACGGAGAAGACTAAATCTTCACAAGAGCAAACGGAGAAGACTGGATCTTCACAAGCTTAAACGGAGAAGACTGAATTATTGCAACAATTCATGGGGAGTTATTCAAGACAATGATGAGTTAGAAGAACCTGCAAGGAACACAACGAGTACAAGACTATAAAGACTTTGAGCGTATAACGGAATCTAGAAGCAACACAAGGAGTAAAAGACTATAAAGACTTTGAGCGTATAACGGAATCTAAAGCAACAGTCAAGGGGGAGTTTGTTGGTGCAATATCTGTGACAGTTGTTCTAGATTAATTAAGTCTTTAGTAATAGTTTATTTGAGTCTGTAATGGCCCAATAACATTGTATTGCTATGTGGGCTATTTAGTCTGTTATGGGTGTTAATGGACTTTGCATAGTCTATGAGCCCATTAGTGGCCCAAGCCTATGAAACATGTCTCTATATAAAGAGATATTGAGTTTAGGTTTAGGGTTAATCAATCAGTTAGTGAATGATCTGAGACAGACTGAGGGAGAAAGTTCTGAGAATACTTTATTGTAATTGAGTGATTCAATATATAAAGTATTTGGAATTCGGTAATTACGTTTTGTTCTTATTGTTATTAATATCGATTATTACTTGTTTGATATACTGATTACGAGATTCCGCCTCGTGATTAGTTAGTTTAATCCTGTACATCGGACCACTGGGACCTACACAGGGAACACGAAGATGTATCGTGATTTGAAAATTAGATATTGGTGGCCTAAAACGAAATTGGAAATAGCAGAATTTGTGTCTAAGTGTGTAATATGTGCTCAAGTTAAGGTGGAACATCAGAAACCCTATGGTGAGTTGCAACAACTCGAGATTCCGTGTGGAAATGGGAGCATATTACTATGGATTTCGTTACTAAATTACCCAAGATAGTTTGGGGTAATGATATGATTTTGGTTATAGTGGATCGGTTAACTAAGAGTGCTCATTTTTTAGCCACGAAATAAAACGAGAAATTGGAAAAGTTGGCTAACCTGTACATTAGAGAGGTTGTGACTCGGCATGGTATACCATTATCTATTGTTTCAGACCGAGATAGTAGATTTGCATCACATTTTTAGAAGCGATTGCAAGAGGAGTTGGGTACGAGAGTTCATTTGAGTACTGCTTATCATCCGCAGACTGATGGACAGAGTGAAAGAAACATTCAAACTTAAGAAGATATGTTGAGAGCCTGTGTGATAGAGTATGGAGGAAGTTGGGATACGCATTGCCATTGGTAGAGTTTACTT
Organism: Senecio squalidus; assembly: GCA_910822075.1. Lineage (NCBI taxonomy): Eukaryota > Viridiplantae > Streptophyta > Magnoliopsida > Asterales > Asteraceae > Senecio > Senecio squalidus. The sequence continues at coordinate 45,208,427 of CAJVGC010000590.1, forward strand.
ATAATAATTCCTATCATTCGAGTATTGATATGGCACCGTTTGAAATGCTATATAGGAAGAAGTGTCGTACTCCCACTTGTTGGTTGGAACCGGGAGAGAACCAATTTTCTGGACCAGAGATAGTGCATTTGACTTTTGAGATGGTGGCGATTGCTCGGGAAAGACTACGACTGGATAGAGAGAGGCAGAAAAAGTATTCCGACAAGAAACACTGACCAAAAGTGTTTGAGGTTGGCGAAAGGGTTATGTTACAAGTTTCACCTTGGAAAGGAATTATTCGAATTGGGAAACGGGGAAAGTTAGGCCCTTGATTTATTGGTCCGTTTAAGGTTCTAGAGAGAGTTAGAGATCAAACCTATAAGCTAGAGCCGCCAGTGGAACTAGCAAGATATTCATAATTTTTTTCATGTATGTTATCTTCGGAAGTGTTTATCTGAAGAGACAAGTGTTATTCCATTGGAGGAATTCAAAATAGATAAAGATAAGATGTTGTTTGAGGAACCAATTAAAATTCTAGATCGGGAAGTAAAACAACTAAGAAAGAGAAGAATCAAATTAATCAAAGTGCTATGGAAAAATTGTTTTGGAGCAGAGACGACTTGGGAAACTGAGGAAGATATGAAGACTTGTTATCCTCATCTTTTCCAATCTTGATTCCGGGACGAAATCATCTTAAGAGGGGGAGAATTGTAACGACCCGAAAATTTTTAAAGGACTAGATTTGTAATAATTTTTAAGTCAAAAGGAATTGTATTGTTATGAAGTAGTCATTTTGGGTTAACAGTGTAATTATGGCAAAGCCTGGGGTTATATTTATCAATTGGAAATTAACTCCATTACTTAAGATTGAAGTAAGTAGAATCAGATTTGTATATGTGTATATGTACGTGTAAGGTGGAAACAAAAAGAAAGAAATTAAATTGTGAAATTAAATATATAAACACATAGAAATGAGTTAGATTTGTGTTGTGTGTGTGTCTCGAGCAAGAATAAAAGCAAGGAGAAAAGTATAAGTCGACTAAACTTTCGGCGGCGATTCAATACTCGTTTTTTAGTCGGTTTTAAAACGAAAAGCACCATAGCGCTCTTGAGAGTTTCGGGATCATTTCGGTATAAGCGAAATTGGAAAAGGAGTTAGTTCATTTTTGGTCGAATCGATACCCGTTTCGTTTTATCGAGGTATAACTTGTTATTTAAGTTTATATTCGAATTGTATATGTTTTATTAGCTTAAATTCAAAGTTGTGATGAGTTTTATTGAGATACAAAACCTGCAACTCGAGATAATATTGGAGAAGATGAAGTTGTATTAAAAAGTTAGTCATGTTGGTTTTTGGGCTCAGCCAACCGGTGGTTTGGTGACTGGCAACTTTCAGTTCGTGTTATTTTTATTAGTGCCGTGTTTGGAATGTTTAGCGATATACTTGGTGTTGTTAAATTAGTATAAGAGAATATTTAGTCGTAATCCTTTAAGTTAAATTCGGATAAGATTGTAACCTAGTTTTGGTAAACGTTACTTTTAACAGGCTTGTGTTTGAATTCAAATTTCGGACTTAGAGCTTGTCGTTAGAGCGGGATTGAGGTGAGTATTCAGTTTTTAAAACCAGAGCAAGAGATAAAAATAGGTGTTATAAAGTGTTTTATGGAAATGTAAACTGAGTTTTACAAAGAGTATTTGAGAGATGTAAATTGTGTTTTACAATGAGTATTCGAGAAGTGTAAACCGAATTTTACCAAGAGTATTTGAGAAAATGTAAAATGAGATTTTACAAAGTGTTTGATATAGAGATCTTATAAATCATTTTATAAGAAGAATCACAAGATAAAGAGTTACGCCTGAGGTTGTCTCGAGTTAATTACAATATGTATGTTTAGTATTGTATTTTACTTTACTAAACGTTGAGTCTATTTGCATGTGCGTTTATTGCAATAATATTGTATGCTTGCTTAGTATACTTTTGTGATTATATTGCATGTGAGTTTATTGCAATAGAGATTTATACTTGTGACCCTAGTATGCTGTGCCTTGGTAGGAATGGGTAGAAGCTACTCATTTCACTAGAGATTGAGACCTAGCAGAGTTGAAACTAGGTAAGTGACTGGCTATCCAAACAGAATCGTAATCCAATTCTAGACGCTTGGATACACCGTGGTATTGGGACATGTGTCTCGTACTGGAGTGACATATTTGACTGTGAGAAATTCATGTCTACCGTAGAGTTGAAACGGATTTATGTCACGTTGGATTGAATAGAAGTGGATAGTGCCTGATTGAGACGCGGTGTCATGAGTCGCTTCTATTACTTCCTAAACGACAAAGCAATCGTTGACTGACGGTTGTAGAGTCGGATTTGTGAAAGTAGCACGCGAGTTATTATAATAAATAGGAGTCGCAACCTAATTTATTATATTAACATCGTAAGCACGAGTAGCTAACAATGGGGATTCCTTGGATTGTGAGTTTATATCTAGGAAACTCGAGGTTGAGACTAGAGACTGAGACAAAAAGAGATTTGAGGATTAATGCATAGAATTGATTATAGAGTTTAATCAAAAGTGTTACATGCATTTAATCGCAAGTATGTGTTATTGTGAACTTGTTGAGTGGATAAGGGTTGGGAACTTGAGACGTGTTTAATTAATTATTATAAACTTGTTTTATAATATCTAATACCCTGATTACTCGTCAGCGTTGCTGATACCTCTTTTTCAAAATGTGTCTTTGCTAGTATGTGGCTTAGCTGCATGTGACTTGAGAGAGGGTGCTTTGGGGTAGTTTTACCCTTCTTTTGTGGAACTTGTATCGCGCCCTTTTTGAGTTGTATAATATATGTGAAAGAGTTGTAAAATAATATAAATAAATTTTATTATAATGGTAAAAGTGTCTTGTGAAGTAACTCGTGGTTTCTGTTAAGAAACGCAGTTGAGTAAGTTTACTTAATTTATTATTCACGATTTTCTCAAATAATTCTCATGAAATAAAGAGTTTTTAAAATAGTGTAATTTTGGAAATCACGGCGTTACATAACCTTGATAGAAAATCCACAACTGGAGGTTGTCAATTCTTCGGAAATAGGCTAGGCTCATGGCAGTGTAAGAAACAAACATTTGTTTCTCAATCATATGCAGAAGCTAAATACATTGCAGCTGCGTATTGCACTTACCAGGTTTTATGTATTCAAAATCAGATGCTAGACTATGGCCTTAACTTTATGAACACTTCTATTCACATAGATAACTCTGCTGTTATGTTCATAACTAAGAATCCAGTTCAGCATTCCAAAACCACACATATTCAGATTAGGTACCATTTATAAGAGATTGTTTTTGAAAAGAAATTGATGCATTTGGTCAAGGTTCACACAAATAATCAATTAGCTGACCTTTTCACAAAGGCTTATGATACAACAAGACTCAATTTTCTTATTAAAGCTATTGGTCTTATGAATGTTGATTAAATGTGTCTTAAAAATATTTTTTTATATATCTTTTTTAATTTTGTAAATATTCTATTTCAAAATACAAAAAGAGGGGGAGAAAAATGGAAAATCCAAAAAATGTTTACTTTGGATGTACATATTTTAAGTCGGATTTAGAAAAATGTTAAAAACTCAAAAATATTTGAAGTCTGATAGTCATAGTTTAACTCGGATTAACATCATTTTACAGTTAAAATTCAAAAATATGTGTTTTCATTGGCAGATTAAAATTGTGGTGTATGAGGTAGTTGAGATGAATATGATTGATTTGGTGATTGATTGGGTGACTAATGTAAAGGTGAATGTAAATTTTGTACAGGTGATTGAGGTGGTGGTGAAGGTGCATTTTGTATAGGTGAAGGTGGTTGATGTGCAGGTTCTTGTTCTTCATCATTATGTTCTTGTTCTTCAACATTAGGATTGACATCATATGCTTGTTCAACCATATGATTAAAAAATGGTGTGTAAGCTCCTGAGAATGTTGATAATGTGAACTTGGTTGTTGTAAATTGTTTCTTTATGTTTGCCATTATCTTCTAGTTCATGTTTAAAGGAGCCAATCTCTCCCTTCTGGCATCAACCCTTGTACCTCAGAATTCAACATCAACTGCACAAATCTAGGATACAACAGAAAAAGTTGTGTGCTTCCTTCAGCCATCCTCTGCATGTTATCAAATATGTACCCAGAAAAATTGAATGTCCTCTAAGTAACAAGACACACAAACCCATCAGCTAATGTTTGACTAATTTCATCATATCCTCATTGTCTTCCTGAAATACAGCTGATGAGCACATATACCAGGTATCTCTAGTTGTATGAGAACCTAGTCTTTTTCGCCATGTTTCCTGGGAAATCTCCTTCATATCCAGCAAGTCTACATGTTAGTTTAATATCCTCCATAGGAAAAATCTCTAAACCTCCTTCATCATTCAAATGAAACACTCTTCTAATAGTTGCTTCCGTAATCACCACTAGGGACAGCTGTACTTCATAAGTGATCTTGGGTATTCCATCTTGTTTGTCAAACTTTTCATTCTCCCATAATTCACTCAGCATATCATTATACAAATCAGGATAAGTAGAAATGGCATAGTGGATTGTTGAAATACCAAAGTTAACACATTCAAACCTTTCCGAAGTTCAATTTTATCTTCCGAGTTAAACTCCAAAGAAAAATATTACCATCAAAGTTAAAAATTCAAATACATCAGTTAACTTTGAATAAGCTTCCAAACGTAAAATTTCAATTTCATAATCCAAAAACTTATATTCCAAGACTAGATAAGTTAGTTCATATCAACAAATTTACTTTAGAAATGAAATGTTTTAGTAAAATGCAAAAACTTGTATTTATAGTAAGATAAATCATATGTCAAAAGTTTATAAATTGCAGGTTCTAATAAATTAAAAATGACATGATAAATTGGCAAACTTATTTAATAATGTCAAGTAGAAATAAATAAACAATATATATATATATTACTTAACTATGACATATATTCCTTATCGTCATGAAAAACAAAAACAGTTTAGTATATAAATTAAAAGAATTTGAATATGAATTGAATTTATATGAGCACATGTACATTCTTCAACCTTTATTGAGAATTCCCATACTATGATTTTTCAATCTTATAGTCTAGTTCACATCTCAAGATATCTTTGATTGTTTAGCATGTTAAATGTTCAAAAGAATTATAGTGCAGTTGTTTAACTTATTCACCTGTCTCCGCCTTTTATCAAATCAACATCAAAGATCTAAAAGGACAACTGAGTAGTTTATACAAAATTTAATTTCAAACTTATTCACCTTTCTCAGCATGTAATCCATCAAAGTTATATATCGAGAGCAAATGGTCTCTTTTGACCCCAAAGCAAGAGGCAGCCACATCCAACATGTTGCGATCGTTTTTCGCAACAAAAATCTAGAAACCGAATCGATCTTTAAGGAAGGCCCAAACAAAGAGCGGTTATGTTTCGATTGAGATCATTCTCATTCAATTTCTTCTTAATAAGTGGGAGTCCAGCCACCATCGCTTGAAGAGGGGGGAAGATAAGCTTATTCTTGTCAACTTGAAACTCTACCTTTTTAAGATCTATCCCACCAACTGAGTTTATTATGTCATGGAAATTAGCATTTAAAACTTCATGACTTTCATTGTGCAAGGCTTGGATCCTAGCCTCTATTTGAATGACGTAGGGTGAGTTCTCAAAGGAAACCCTTCTCCTTAAATCGATTGTATTGCTTCCTTTAATTTCTAGTTGAAGATCTTGAACTAGAATCTTGCCACCAAAAGCAGAGTCGGTTGCATACTCGGGCTTTTAATAAGCGACATGACTTTCATATGGAATGAATTTGGGAACCACTTGTCCACGAAATAAGCAAGTTGTTGGATATAACTGAAGTAACAACGGACCCAAATCACCTTTAAGATGGTCCATAGCAGCCACGTTTACACAAGCTTTAGAGTAGTAATCCGATGTCACGTCAATCGAAATGCTATTCAATTCACGATAAATGCGGGATATTGTTGCATTTGTAAATGAGTGTTTGAAGCCCGAGAGTCGTAGTCACCTTCCAATCCCTTTCACGTTTTCTTGGAACTAACATGGTTGCAACGAGTGGTGGTGTGTCAAGTCAATGTGTGAGAGGGGAGTCAGTTATGGCAACATGTAACATTGAGGTACGGAAACTTAGGCTATTCCAACCTGGTTTATCAAATCGATTCTTTGGATATGGCCTGGCCTCAGATTGGCAAATCGTGTGAAACGAGTGGGAGTGCCCGCGCGTTGCCGCGTGTCTTAATATCTACATATTTTATTTTAATTTTGGTAGAATGTATTACATCATATTTTGGGTAAACCCACATCATCCATAAATTTTGACGAACGAACTTATTTATTTAGAAACATTTAGTAGAATATATGAAATCATATTTTCTGCATACCGAACATCATCCATAAATATTGACTAATACAAATTATAATAATTATTTTAAAAATAATAGCTAATACATGAAGAAAAAAAAAGGAGGAAAAAATTGCATATAGCAGGAATCGAACCCCTGCCAACTCGTTAAAAGCCACAAATACCAACCACTCTGGCAGCGACTTATTTCTGTATATGTATTGAAATAAATTGTATTTATCCTCAATGTCCGCGCGTGTAGTACACACACTATGAACAGTGTTTTCCCATTTCCTGGATTTGTACTATATATACAATTAACTCCTAAAATAAATCGAGAAATCATCAATATCGTTATAAAAATAGAACATATATTCATAAATGATCAACATATATATAACTTATATATATATATATATATATATATATATATATATATATATATATATATATATATATATATATATATTATATATATATATATATATATATATATATATATATATATATAGATTGGGGTTCAATGGGATCCTTAATTTTCTAGAGATCTAGGGATCCACTTTTTAACCACCCATTTTCCCTTATATATCTTTTTTTTTTTTGCTTTTTTTCTAATTTTTTTTTAACTTTTTTCTTTTACCTTTTTATTTACTTTTTTTTTTTTTTTTTTTTTCTTCCGAAAATCACATTTGATTTTCAATCTTACTTTTAAAATCACATGTGATTTTCAATCTACAAATCTTTTATGGGTAAAATCACATGTGATTTTTAACCTACAAACTATTTTGTTTATAAAATCACATGTGATTTTCGAGAAACAAATATTTCAAGTGTGACTTTAAAATTAAATCACATGTGATTTTCAAAAAAAAAAAAAAAAAATTCACGTGTGATTTTGAAATTTATAAATTTTGGTTTTTGAAAATCATATGTAATTTCAATTTTTTACAAAAAAAATCACATGTGATTTTGAAAAAAAAAAGTTAAGTAAAACATAGCAAAAAAAATAAATAAAAAATATTAAGGGGAAAATGTGTGGTTGAAAAGTTGATCCCTAGATCCCTAGCAAATTGAGGATCTCATTTGAACCTCACTATATATATATATATATATATATATATATATATATATATATATATATATATATATATATATATATATATATATATATATATATATATATATATATATATATATATATATATATCTATATATATATATATATATATATATATATATATATATATATATATATATATAGAGTGAGATTCAAATGAGATCCTCAATTTGCTAGGGATCTAGGGATCAACTTTTCAGCCACACATCCAGTTTTCTCTTCATTCATTTTTCTAAATGTTTCTTCCATTTCAGCCAACTGATCTTCTTTCAATTTCCTATGTTCATCATCCTTGATCTTTGTTTCCCTTTTCTTTTTCATTTCTTTAAGTAATGCATTGGTTTTAACATCCAACCAATGTTTTTACAGTGTTTCCAGTTTCATTTGACCTAGATCTGATAGAGAACTCCTTTTTCAAACTTAAGTAGCTCTTGAGATGCCCTTTGTAGATTGTCTCAGTCATATTCCTTTTATCCTGCATCATTTGTTTCTTTAATTCTACTACCGGAGCTTTCTTTACTATTATCTTGGCATATGACTTTTTCCTACCTCCTGCAGTTGGTTCAACATTAGCTTCCACATTCTAAACTATTATTTCTTTCTCTCATGTTTCCATCTTCACATCTTCAGACACTTTCTTTCCAGTTTCATTCAAATTCTCACTCAGTTGTTCACCACCCATGTCTTTGATACAAAATTCATTTGAACCATCTTTTTCCTTGATGTGCACCACTAAAACTTCACTTGTTGTATCATCATACATTCCTTCATAGTGTTTCTCAAATGTCTCTCTATCCACTTGATTTCTAAACCGTTTTCAACTTCATTCGACTTAAGTGCATCATCTTTCAATCCTTCATCAGACTTATTTTTAGTTTGTTCTTTTCTTTCATCTGAATTGAAATTTAGTTCACCAGTTGTGAACTCAGAATATATCACTTTTTCTTTCCCTTTGGAACTTATAACCTTCTCCATCTCTTTTTCAATCGTTTCTACCACAGTATATCAATATCTTCCACATTAAGCTCATTCTTCTTCTCAATTGACTTAATTGACTCTCCATTTGTCATGACTTCTTCATAATTCATAGTTTCTGTTCATTTTCATTCTCAATAAACTTTTCTACATCACTCATGACCACATCTTCATTCACATTATCTCCTCCTATTTTGGTAGCATCATGCAAGGGGTGAGATCTTATTCCTTGAATAATCACTTATTGAATCCCAGACCTCCATCTCAATTGATTGATTAATTTAGCCTGTTTCTTTACCAATACTTCCAACTCTTCATTCCTTTGCTTTAACTCATTTTCTTTTAACACTCTAGTACCATATCCCCCTTTCTTCTTTGACTAGTAAACTTGTATTGGAGTACTTGAGGTTGTAGCAATTGATTCATTCACAACCTAAACCTCAACCTCAGGTGTATTCAAACTTGGAACTAAAGGAGTAACAATCACGGTATCTGCAAGATTGGGAAATCTTTTAGTTTCTTCTATTGTGTAAAAGAAAATGAAGGACTAATTATAATGTAGTTATAAATTAAGGTGGTAAAACTGTAAATTAGATAAAACAAAGGTCTTTTTTAGTCAGCACTTAAAATTCAATGTTCACCCTATTATTACAATATTATACACTCAGCCGCTTCTTACAAGATTGTATCATTATCATTCAAAAAAGGTGGATAAATATGGCTCAATAAGGTATATATATTTTTCAATTTAATGATATAAAGTTTGTTTTAATTTCAATTAGTTAGGTGATTGAATTGAATATCTCTAAAGTGATGCATAGAAAAAGCCAAGAATTTATATTTATATTTAATTTAAATGTGTGAGATAGTAATGTTCTTACTTTAGTACATGTAGAAAAGAAAATCCCAAAGAAATATATATATATTTTTATAATTTAATGAACTATTTTTATAAAGTATGTTTGTGGTTGAAAAAACCTCAAAATTTAAATTTAAAATTAAATGTATCACATATTGATTTCTTTACTATTATTTAACTACATCTGGATAAGGAAATCAAAATTTATGCTTCAAAATTGTCAATTTATATAATAATATTATATGGTATTACAGATATATAAAAACGGATTCCCTTTATATATATATATATATATATATATATATATATATATATATAGAATATATATATATATATATATATATCTATATATATATATATATATATTATATATATATATATATATATATATATATATATAGATTGGGGTTCAAATGTGATCCCTAATTTTCTAGAGATCTAGGGATCCACTTTTTAACCACCCATTTTTTCTTATATATCTGTTTTTTTTTTTTTTGGCTTTTTTCCTATTTTTTTTTTTACTTTTTTCTTTTACCTTTTTATTTTCACATTTGATTTTCAATCTTACTTTTAAAAATCACTTGTGATTTTCAATCTACAAATCTTTTATGGGTAAAATCACATGTGATTTTTAACCTACAAACTATTTTGCTTATAAAATCACATGTGATTTTCGAGAAACAAATATTTCAAGTGTGACTTTAAAATTTATAAATTTTGGTTTTTGAAAAATCACATGTGATTTTCCAAAAAAAAAAAAATTCACGTGTGATTTTAAAATTTATAAATTTTGGTTTTTGAAAATCATATATAATTTCAATTTTTTACAAAAAAATCACATGTGATGTTGAAAAAAAAAAAGTTACGTAAAACATCGCAAAAAAAAAAAAAAAATATTAAGGGGAAAATGTGTGGTTGAAAAGTGGATCCCTGGATTCCTAGCAAATTGAGGATCTCATTTGAACCTCACCCTATATATATATATATATATATATATATATATATATATATATATATATATATATATATATATAAAATAGTTTGATCATCTTATTTGGTCATTTTTCACATTTTGACCCAATAATAGATGATACCAAAAACATATTTGTCATCCACATAAATGATGATATGTATAACATATTTGACACATAACTATAAAAATATAACAAAGAAATGTTAATCTAAAAATCTAATAGGATTTCAAGTTAATTTTTACATAAAAAGTTAACGAAATAAAAATGTATATCACATATTTAAAAAAAATTTAGTGTCACACTTTTGTTTATCAAAAAAATGTCTTTTATTGGAATAACGTTGTTCTTTTATGTAGAAAAAATATATATATAATAATGATAAAATAACAAAAAAATTAAAAATATTTTTAAAATAAATAAATCGTGAAAAGTTCATACTAACAAGATGCCAATAATAAAGTATACATTTTTTTCTTCATATGAATGACTTATTGTCTCAAAGATCTTTGATTTAAATCCTGTAATAAATAGAAATAAAAATAAATGGGATATGACACTTACACTGCTTACTTTAGCCATGCACCACCAATAAAATTGTTTCTACTATCTTGTCCTTAACTCTTTTAATCTCCAACCATCTTCTTATCAGACTCAATGCATTATAGCTTGAGACATAATTCCATCCCATAATTAATAATCATACATTTATAGCATTTTTTTTTTTTTTATCACTCCCTCTACTTTATTTTTTAATTAAATCCTAAACAAAAATCCCATAACATATCTGATCGAAGCAGGTCTGATGAAGCGGTGTTGCGACAAAATATACTCTAAGTATGTTTTGCTACTGATCAGTAGAAAGACTTATGTCTGCTGATCGGGAGTAAAACAAACTCTTTTGTACCCAGGTACTGATCAGTATCTAGAAGGTATAGAACTGATCAGTAGATAGTGTGCATAGAAGAAACTGACCAGTAGCTACATACTGATCAGTAGAAACTCATCTTCCCCAATTGATCTGTAGAGGCGGATAATCATCAACGACGATAACTAATGAAGATCCTCAACTACTGAAGATCGCCAACAACTAAAATACTTTTCACGTGATTATCCAGAGAGTTGGTGACTAGTTGGTAGCATAGTTTGATTAGAGATTAAAATATTTGCAGAGCATGGGCTAGAGATTTATGTATAGGTTTAATCGATTGTAATCTTTACTAGATCTTAGCTAAGTAGCCTCAAGGACTATAAATTAGTTCCTTTGTTAATTGTGTTCGTAACGTTGAATGTATGTGCAAACACTCTGTAATTTCTCAGAAATCAATACAATTCAATTGAGGCTTTGTTGATTAATTTGTTATTTGTTCTCTCAAGTTTATTGTTTCATATAATTTGTGTTTATCCGCTGCAACACAATTATATTTGTTTTAGATCTAAATCTTCAATTCAATTAAGCAATTAAGTGAATCGATCCTCACAATTGGTATCAGATCATTCGGGTGCTCTAGATCTAATTTAAAACAAGGTTTAAGCATAAGTGTTTGAATCTTCAAAAAGAAAAAATCTCTTTAAAAATAGCTGCCTTGAATGATGGTTTTCAAGCAAATAGAGTCCCAGTTCTATCATCGTCAAATTATAGAATGCGGAAAAATAAAATATACCAGTACATGCTTCAAACCAATTATCTTATGTGGGATGTGGTGCAAAATGGTAACAAGACCATCACTACAGCAACTGGAAGTGCAGAAGTGGCACCACCAATAGACCAAGAAAAGAAGCAGAGACACATAGAGAGTCAGGCTCTAAGCAGCTTGTTGCTAGCCATTCCTAATGACTACCAACACAAGTTCTGCAAGTTCACATACGTGAAGACTCTATGGGATGCACTGTAGAAAAGATTTGGAGGGAATGCAAGCACGGGGAGAAATTATAAGTAGGTGCTAAACCAACAGTTTGAAACTTTCAAAGCTGGAAGAGGGGAGGCTCTAACACAAATCTTTGACATATTCAATAGGCTGTCAAGAGAAATGGATATTGTTGGTATTGATATCTCCAAGGATACTCTCAACGGGAAGTTTCTAAGGTCACTTCCTGAAGAATGGATACCATACACCATCAACTACAGGCAAGGTGATGCGTTGGAAGACATGGAGCTAGATGATTTGTTCAACGAGCTAAGGGT
>CAJVGC010000590.1:45221020-45288869 GCA_910822075.1 Senecio squalidus
GTCGTCATTACCAAGAAAGTGTACATAGTGGTCAGTACAAACAAAAATGCCATCAAAACTACTGATAATTCCACATGTACCACTGACAATGTTAAATTCACAACCCCAAATGCATCATCATTATATTTAAAACGATTTGATTATCATGATGCAAAAGGTCAACCCAAGACAACCATGGCTTGGGTTCCTAAAAGGAATTACCTGTTTTCATGTGTAGAGCAAGACAACGTTAGAGAAAGGAGGATTATGGAGATTATGGCATGTTGATAGTGGCTGCTCAAGGCACATGACTGGCAACAGAGACTTCCTTCAAAGTTTCGTTAATTATGATGGAGGGTACGTTGCTTTTGGAGGAAATCCTAGAGGGGGAGGAATCACGGGTAAAGGTACTGTTACATACCTTTGACAATGTTCTTTATGTCAGGGAACTGAAATACAACCTGATAAGTGTATCTCAGGTATGTGACAATAAGAACCTTGTGCTTTTTACTACAAAAGAATGTATCGTTCTTCATCATAAGTTCAAAATTGATGAAAGCATGATCATTTTTATAACTCCAAGGAAAGAGAACGTATACTGTTTGGATATGGCCAATGCAACAATGGAAAAAGAACACTGTTTTATTTCAAAAGAATCTTTAGATGAGTCTTATCTGTGGTATAGAAGAATGTGTCACATGAATTTTAAAAACATGAACAAACTTGTTAAAAATGATCTTCTAAGAGGTCTACCACAAAAAGAATTTTCATGTTTTGATCATTGTGTCTCTTGTCTGAAAGGCAAACAGCACAAAGTGTCACACAAGTCTAAAGAAGTCAATTCAAATGATTCTATTTTACAATTGTTGCATATGGATTTGTTTGGCCCAACACATATCCAAAGCATGGGAAATAAGTCATATTGCTTGGTTATTACTGATGACTTTTCACGTTTTACTTGGGTTTTGTTTCTTAACTCTAAGGATGAAACAGGAGAAATTCTTAGATCCTATCTAGTTAGAATAGAAAACACAACAAACCAAAAAGTAAAAACCATAAGATGTGACAATGGAACAGAATTTAAGAATCATAACATGAATGTGTTTTGTGAGAATAATGGTGTTGCTGAGAGGAGAAATAGGACTCTCCTAGAAGCTGTACGTTCAATGTTAGCAGATGCTAAGTTACCCATCACTTTCTGGGCAGAGGCTGTCAATACTGCTTGTTATGTTCAAAACAGAGTGTCAATTGTTAAATCATGTACTAAGACCCCATATGAGCTCTTTCGCAAGAGAAATCCACTCATAAGCTTCTTAAAACCATTTGGATATCCTTGTACAATTTTAAACACTAAAGAACATTTAGGCAATTTTGATAGTAAAATAATGGAAGGGTTCTTTGTAGGTTATTCATATCAAAGTAAGGCATTTAGAGTTTACAACATTAAGTCTAAATTGTAGAAGAGAGTGCCAATATTACTTTCAATGAGAAAACCTTGAATAAGAATGGTAGTGGTCCTGATTGGCTATTTGATATTGACGAACTAACAAAATCCTTAGGATATCATTTTGTAGCCAAATCTGTTGCAGGATCAGGAGAATCTTCAGCAGAAACTTCAAGTTCCAAAGTTCCTACAAAGTCCAACTACTGATCAGCACCAAGAAAAGGAAAAGGAGGAATTCATGTACTTTCCAATCTACACTGCCGATCCTCCTAGTGTCATTCAAGATCAAATCAGTGCTGATCAAGGAGTTGAAGACCTTTCAACTCAAGAGGATGAACGTCAAGATGATGATGATGATGATGATGAGGCTGTCTATGATGAATCCCTTCCATCTGACAATAAAGGGGCACTTCCAGAAACAAATGTCACAAACCAGGGCTCCACCATTGTTGAAGACATTCATCCTCCACAAAGAATCAATTAGGCTCATCATGTTGAACAACTGCTCAGTGATGTAAATTCTTCTGTTCAAACAAGGGGTAGACTTTACAAAAGCCTGAATGAATGCTTGTTTGCGTGCTTCATTTCTCAAATGGTACCAAAAAAGGTAACACAAGCATTGAAAGAACCAAGTTGGGTTGAAGCAATGCATGAAGAACTGCTTCAATTCAGACTTCAAGAAGTGTGGACTTTGGTTATATTACCTAATGGGAAAAGGTTAATAGGGACCAAATGGATCTTCAAGAACAAGACTGATGAAAGAGGCATTGTTATCAAAAACAAAGCCAGACTAGTTTCTCAAGGATACAATCAAGAAGAGGGAATTGACTATGGTGAATTCTTTGCTCCTGTTGCAAGAATGGAGGCAATTAGGATCTAGCTCGCTTTTGCATCTTTTAAAGGCTTTACAGTCTATCAAATGGATGTAAAAAGTGCTTTCTTGTATGGAAAAATTGAAGAGGAGGTGTATGTGTGTCAACCTCCTGGTTTTGAAGATCCAGACCACCCAGACATGGTATATAGGCTTGACAAAGCGCTATATGGTCTTCATCAAGCTCCAAGGGCCTGGTATGATACTCTATCAGTATATCTACTAGAGAATGATTTCAATAGGGGAGCTATTGATAAGACTTTGTTCATCAAGACTGTGAAAAAGGACATTCTATTGGTGCAAATTTATGTTGATGACATTATTTTTTGGTCTACAAACAACTGCCAATGCCAAGACTTTGAGAAGATCATGCACAAGAAATTTCAAATGAACTCTATGGGTGAGCTAAACTTTTTTCTGGGTCTTCAAGTCAAGCAAATTCCTTCTGGTATATTCATTCACCAATCAAAATATGTGAAGGATATTTTAGAAAAGTTTGGTTTCAAGCACACCATTTGAAACTCACAAGCACTTAGAAGTTGATTTGTTGGGTGAAGAAGTTGATGAGCACCTTTATAGATCAATGATAGGTTCTTTGATGTATCTAACTGCTTCAAGACCAGACATTATGTTTAGTGTGTGTGTTTGTGCAAGATATCAATGTCATCCTAAGGTTTCTTACCTAACTGCTGTCAAAAGGATCTTTAGATACTTGAAAGGGAAACCAAGCTTGGGATTATGGTATCCAAAGGATTCTCCATTTGAGCTTATTGCCTACACTGATAGTGACTATGGAGGGGAGAACTTAGACAGAAAGTCAACATCTGGGGGATGTCAATTTCTTGGGTCAAGACTTGTATCATGGCAGTGCAAGAAACAAACCAATGTGTCCACTTCATCAACTGAAGTTGAGTATGTTGCTGCTTCCAGTTGCTGTTCTCAAATTCTATGGATTCAAAACCAATTGCTGGACTATAGTATGTTATTTCTCAAAACTCCTATTTTCTTTGAAAACATGAGTACAATTTGCATCATAAATAATCCAGTCAAACACAGCAAAACCAAGCACATTGAAATTCGTTTTCACTTTATTAGAGATTGTAATGAAAAGAAATTAATTCAAGTTTTAAAAGTTCACACTGATAATCAATTTGCAGATGTTTTCACAAAAGCATTTAATGTGGGAAGATTTACATCTTTAGTGAACTCAATTGGAATGATAAATCAAAATTGAATTTGTTTTCATCTCAAAATCAACATTTTGTGTGCTTGGTCAATCTATCAATTTTTTGTAAATATAGTAGTATATATGTGTTAGTTATAACTATATTATACAAACCAACAAAAAAAAGGTACTTTGTTACTAATGATCACTAGATGAAAGGAAATATTGATAAGTTATAACTTAGTAACTACTGATGGAAATCAAGTTCAATGTTTCTACTGCTAGTTGTGGAAAAAACTTAGAAAGTTTTGTCATGTTGCAAAGACTTTCCTACTGATCAGCTGAAACATACAAGTCATAAAGTGACTGTTGGCGAAGGATGGAGCGATATACTGATCAGTACAAAAAGTTTGTCTTACTGATCAGTATGGGAAGATTATACTGATGACGCGAAGGAAGGGAACTACTGATGCTTGACTCTACTGATCAACATGAAATCTGCATACTCATGTGGTTTCCTACTGATCAGCACTTAGAATATGAAGGGACAACAAATCAAATTTCGCTTGTCGTTTGTGGGCCAAGTGATACTGATGAAGCGCTTTTTAGTCTTTTTCGACATTTTTGAAAAACTATAAACGCACCTCCCCTGCGAGCCAAGTTCATCCCTTTGACACAATTTTCAAGAAAACCCTCTCTAAGAAACCCTCTTTTCTAAGCTCTAAAAAACAAGTTTAAACATTCATCAATGGATCTAGAATTTTGTGAACAACATAACGCGGTGGCTTACCTTATGAAAAGTTAAGATACAATGGGGTTTCATCACCTCATCGATTTCTTAAATCACTAAAAAATAAAGCACTCTTTAACTGTAAACCCTACCATTCGAAGTCTCCACATTAGAGAATTTTGGGAGACATCCGCCGCCGGTCAACAAAACGGCGTTCCTTGTATAAATGTTGTCATTGATACTAAACCTATCATCATCACGGAAGCCATCATCCGTACACATCTACAGCTTGATGATGAAGCAGGTATAATCTTTATTCCTAAAGATAATTTGGTTGAGATTATGGGCCGTATGGGGTACACTGGACCCTCTACACGATTAACTTTTCAAAAAGCATTGTGTCCCAAACAATGGAAACTTTTTGGACACATAATCCAAACCTGCATCTCCCCTAAACACAGTACTTGGAATGAACTGAACGTGACTATTGCTACTGCGATGGCTTATTTTGATACAGACCAAGTATACAATTTTTTCAAAAATGAATTTTGAGGGGATGACAAATAATATCACTGCCAAGGGTAAGTTTTTAATGTACCCTAGATTTCTGGCATAAATGTTTTCAAAGGAAGTGGCAAACCTCATTTTACATGAAAACATTTACATGGCTTCCATTCATTCTTCAAAACTTTTTACTTAACTGAAGAAGCCAGGTAAAATTTTTACAGGTTCTGATACCCCACTTTTTCCAACCATGTTGGGGTTATCTTCTTCTTCTTCTAGAGGTGAGGGATCATCACACCTAGATGCATCCCAACCCACACCTCCCACTCTTTCTGTTCCCTCCTACTGTTGCTCCTGAGGATCCAGTTATTCCAGCCACTGAACAAAATGTTCAAGCTGATGAACCAGTAGATCAAGCTCTTGATCAAACTGAAGTTGCACTTCTTGAACCACCTTTTGTACCAGGATCAAGTATACCAGCTTTTGAAGCTGGCACATCAAACCCTGAAGACATGCTAGTGACCATGTCTAATGCAGAGTTGCATTCACAGTCTCAAAAGGGTCCTGCAACTCTTGAGACTAAAACCCAAACCCCTAAGACCTTTAAATTCACATCTCTATTTACTGTGGATGATGAAGAAAATGATGAAGATGATGATCAAATCCTTGATATTTCTAGATCTCTTTCATTCACTAAGGGTACACATGAGGCCTCACCCAACCTCATAAAGGTGGCCATAAAGGATATGAGTAGCCATGTAGAAAGCAATGTTGTGAAAATCGCGCCTGAGGCGCGCCTAGGCGCTAAATCGCATGAGGCGCCAAGGCTAGGGATTTTTTTAGGTCGAGTCGCATGACATGCATAAATCGCAAAAAAAGCGCAACGATCCGGGCTTTTGCGCAAAAAAATCCCAAAAAAATCGCAAAAAATCGCAAAACGATGGGGAATTTGGAGAATTCGACTGAAATCTCTTGCATTAGTTTCATTAAGTTTCTTTGTGAAATATTATCATGAAAATGTGGCATTATGCCTTGAATATTGACACGCTTGCTTTATATTTTGGGTTTAAATTCAAGCTTTATTACATATGTATTAGTTATTCAGTATCTCAATATTATTATGTGCTATTTAAATTGAATAATTTTGACACATATGTTATAGAAAAACATAATATATATAGTGCGCCTCGTGTTTATGAATCCCACGATTTGGTATGCGCCTCGCCTCAAGGCTCATTGACCTCCTTTGCGCCTTAGTGCGCTTTGAGCCTTTCAGAACATGAGTAGAAAGGGCTCACACTACTGTTGTCACAACTAGTGTGACACAAGACAATGTGAAAGGCATTAAGACCCGGACTACGGTAACTTCCATGTATGGAGGATCTTTTTATCCTTCATGTGAAGGTCCCTGGTGCCAAGAAACCAAGGGGGTTCAGCTGATCAAGCCAGGCTTGATATTGTTCCTGAGTTCCAAGATCTACCTCCCATTGGTACTCAATGGGAGAGTGGGGAGAACAACATTAAAATCAATGAATTGACGGATAAATGTACCATTCTTGAGGAGAAAGTGACCAGGCAAGGTCATACTATCAAAATGTTGAAGAGGTAGATGTCCAAGCTTGATAGGAAGGTCCAACTCTCTCACATCTCATTAAGAAGAAGAGCCAAGCTCAGGAATGTTCACAAAAAGGTCAAATCAGTGAACCAGGCTGCAATTAGAGAAGAGGATCAATCCAGGGTGATGGTGGATTATGAAAAGGTGGTTGATAGTGGTGTGCATGCAGAGGAAGCAACCACTAAGGGGGAGATGGAAATTGTTGTTCCTGAAAAGGAAGCATTTGAGAAGGTAGTGGTGGAGGAAGTTGAGAATGTTATGAAGGTTGTTAAGGAGGATACTAAAAAAGGTGATGGGTCTACAGTAGATGATGATGATATGGAGAAAGCTGATGAGATTTCAGTAGAAACTCTATCTACTGAAGCTCCAGCTGCTGATGTTCCAGCTACTGAAGCTCCAGCTCTTGATGCTCCAGCTGCTGATGCCCCAACTACTGAACCTTCTTCTCAACCTTCATCTACTGATAAAGAGGAAAATTGGAAGATGGTTGTCTATGAGAAAGCTGAGGGGGAGAAGCCTACTGATGAAAATGTAAAAGCTGATGCTCTTTCTGCATCTACTGATGTCCCTCCATCAGCTACTGAAGCTCCAAAGAAAGATCAATCTACTGAAGTTGCCTCACTTGAGAAGGTGTTTGCACCAGAACCCTTAATGGTGGACACTCTTACTCAAGATCTAAACAGAATGATAAGTCCAGAAATCTCATGGACATTATTTGATAGGAATGGCATCTACGGAATCAATAGAAAAGATGGTAATTTAGAGTACTATCTCATCGAAAGGGAATATGACCATGATCCTCATATGATGTGCATACTGATGAAGAGAAAGCTGCAAGCCTCTCCTTCCTCTTCAAGAGCGGTTGAACTTGTGTGGAAGATCAACAAGCAAATCAAATAAAAATATGATTGCTCAAGGAAGAGTCCCAAGTAAGCCACTCATTTTTGATGAAAATTTTTGAATTTTTGATATAGTGATGAGCATGGATATGCTATCACTAAGGGGGAGATTGTTGGGACAAAATATACTCTAAATATGTTTTGCTATTTATCAGTAGAAAGACTTCTGTCTGCTGATCAGCAGTAAAACAAACTCTTTTGTACCCAAGTATTGATCAGTATCTAGAAGGTATAGAACTGATCAGTAGATAGTCTGCATAGAAGAACCTGATCAGTAGCTAAATACCGATCAGTAGAAACTCATCTTCTCCATATGATCGGTAGAGGCGGGTAATCATCAACGGCGACAGCTGATGAAGATCCTCAACTACTGAAGATCGCCAACAACTAAAGTACTTTTCACGTGATTATCCAGAGAGTTGGTGACTAGTTGGTAGCATAGTTTGATTAGAGATTAAACTATTTGCAGAGCATGGGCTATAGATTTATGTATAGGTTTAATCGATTGTAATCTTTACTAGATCTTAGCTAAGTAGCCTCAAGGACTATATATTATTTCCTTTCTGAATTGTGTTCGTAACGTTGAATGTATGTGAAAACACTCTGTAATTTCACATATATCAATACAATTCAATTGAGGCTTTGTTGATTAATTTGTTATTTGTTCATCAAGTTTATTGTTTCATATAACATTTTAATCATGGCCTTGTTTCATATAATTTGTGTTTATCCGCTGCAACACAATTGTATTTGTTTTAGATCTAAATCTTCAATTCAATTAAGCAATTAAGTGAATCGATCCTCACAAGCGGCGATAAGGTCTTGTTTATATTTAGTTCTATATAACTAATTTCTCTCGTATAAGTATATGAAAAAAATCTGCAAGTTTGAATATGTGTATCTTCATCAAAATGAGAAAGATATCATAGAGACTCTTTGTAGTATGATATATTATCGCATCACACTTTCGATACTAACATAGATCATGAGTTTTATGTTCCTACAATATATTTCACCGGAAAATGGGTATACTATTAGCATATCTAAAAATTGTGAGGTGCCAATAAATTGAAAAATCCCATAAATATTATTTATAGCTAAGATTAGAAAAGCATTTACCGAAACACTTCAATTTGCTTTTGGTTTAATTAAATGAGTAATGAGTAATTAAGAAATGATGGAGAGAGTTATGAGAAATGGCTTCGATGATAAAGAATTAGAAATTGGCTATAAAAAGGCTTAAAATTGGTTTAAAATTGGTGGATGGCCAAAAATAGTGATGTATAAAATCACCATCCAAAATAAATATATGTTTTTTGAAAAAGTAAGTAAAGCCAAATTTCTATTATTTATAAAAACTTTGAAATTATCTTTCTTAAGTTAAGTTGAACTAATTATCGAGCAAAATGCATAAAAATCACCCCAAAAGAGGTGAATTTGAATTTGAGATACTCTACTTCTTTTTTTCAATTTAATTATCCAAAGTTTTTTTTTTGTCAAGTCGGTTATTGGTTGTAGTATAGTTAGTATTATTAGTTTAGCCCAATACATGTTGTAACCTGTTTGTAATAAAGCCCTCGATGGCCTCCTATTTATTATATATATTCGTTAGTTGTTGAATGAAAATGGTAAGCGAATTAACCATTTAACATGGTATGAGAGGGTATTAAACTATGACCATAATTATCACTAATTCTAAAAACTGTCAGGCTTTCTATCTTCATCTTCACAAGCGCCTCTTCCCTCCACCTCCCTTCTTCCGCCAGAAAATCCACCACCACTCTCTACCCTCCATGGTCGATGATGACCAACTTCCTCCCCCTTTCCACAAAGCGTATTGTGTCGTTAACATCAAATATCATGTTCCTGTACAATTAAATCTCAACCGACTCAACCACGGGATTTTGTAGGAACTTTTCTCCAACCATTGAAAATCTTTTGACGTCCTTGATCACATTGATAACACTTACGTTCCAACCGAAGCTCACCCCGATGTCCGCCCGCCGGTTGAACCGGAATGGCAAAAGCTCGAAGCCATCGTAAAATCTTGGATTTGCGACACCATGATCAATCTCAAAGACCTATTTCATCATCTCTTCTACGAAACATATTCAAACGGAATCTCATCGCATACCAACAATGGATCGATCTCAAAGACCTATTTCAAACCAACAAAGAAGCTAAATCCATACAACTCGAAAATGATTTACGTAACCTCACTCTTGGAACTATGTCCATCACTAAATATTGCACCAAAATAAATCCATGGCTGACCTCCTTGCAAACATCGGAGCACCCGTTCCCGACAAACACATGGTTACCTACACTATCAATGGATTACCGCGTCGCTAGGATAATGTTGGCCTGCACATTCTCCTCCGAAACCCACTGCCCTCATTGGTCGCAACCTGTGGTATCTTTTTAGGAGAGGATCCCCGCATCCAATCCCGACAAAACGAAACACACCTCCAGGATAACTCCTCTAATCCTATCCTTCTCAACACCGGTCCACAGCCACGTCGGAATAACCGTCGCCGTCAAAATCCCTCCAACGCCCCCACCTCACCATCTTTACAAAACTATGGTTGGGTGTTTGTCTCACCACCACAGCCGCGTCATAACTTTTTCAGGCCTCAAGGTTCTCGTGCACCTCACTGGAATGGTCATTGTTCTCCTACTCCCGGTATCTCAAGGCCCACATCACCCCAACCCATGAGGGGAATTCTTGGGGCCTATCCAGTCCGCCCCTATAGACCATCCAGACCCTATAATCCATCTGTTTACTATGCAGTCCTTCTCACACTACCAGACGAGGTCAACTAGATCATTTGATGGACTCCTCAGACCATTTCTACAATCACTAGTGTGATTCGCACATGTCGGGACAACCCCCTTCCCCTTGGGAATGGTTTAGTTCGTAACAAGCAACGTCTTAACCTGAAATTTTTAATACTCTCTCTCTTGATGATCCAGGCTGTTCATGCCGATTCAGGTATACTCGAAACCATTTTAGATTATCGTGGTCCTCGCTCAGTTTAGTCTGTAATGGCTCGCAAGTACCTATAACAAATACCACGCACACTACCTTACCAAACCCCTCTCGCAACTTTATATTTAAATAACGTACTCATTACCCCTAATATCATTAAAAAAAAAGTAATTTTCGTACGTAAATTTACTCGTGATAATCATTGCTCTATTGATTTTGACTCTTTTGGTTTCACTGTGAAGGATTATTGTACCCGCCAACCTTTCATAAGATGTGACACCTCGGGACCCTTATATCACGTTACCGAGTCTAAGTCTCGTGTCCTTCTTGCATCATCACCATCTCTTTGGCATCACGTTCTTGGTCAACCCAATGATTATATTCTGAAGACTTTAATTTCCCATAATTTTATTTCATGTAATAAAGTTAAGTCAAATGTGCTTTGCCATCCATATCAACTTGATAAACATATTCGGCTACCTTTTAGTCTTTCTAATAATAATGTTTCTACCCCTTTTGAAATAAAACATTATGTTGTGTGGACTTCCACTATAACGAGTATCTTTGGCATCAAATATTATGTCATTTTTCTTGATCACTTTACTTATTACCTTTGGGTGTATCCCATTCGACATAAATCTGAAGTGTTTTCAAAATTATCTCATCTATTCTCATTAATTAAAAACCAATTTAACCAAACCATCAAAACCCTCCAATGCGACAACAGAGGAGAATTTAATAATCACTCCTTTCAGGACTTTATCTCCACCCACGGTAATAAAAATCCGCTTTTCCTTCCCTCACACATCCCAACAAAAAGGAAAATCGGAAGGCAGGTTACGCACCATAAATAATGTCGTCCGCACACTCCTTTTTCAAGCTCACCTTCCTCACGAATATTCGGTCGAAGGCCTCTGATGTCGCTCAATTATATGCATATTTATTCGCGACATTTGTTATGTTTTTGTGTCAAAACGTGATGGATAGACCCCGTATTACTTACATTTTGTGTAAAGTATATGTTTTAGGTGTTTTAACGTATTTGGAGTAAAAGGAGTTAGTTTGGATATCAAAACGAGAGAAATGAATGAAGCAAAATGTTGGGAAGTTGCAGCTAGCTAACTGTGCCGCAACTTCCTAGCAACGCGTCACATCCAGCAAGGCATTTCTATGTTCAACCCACGGAGTGTGGACTACGGCGCAGTGGCTTATGGTTGCGCCGCAGTCAGGTGTTTTTGCGGTTACAAGATTTATTTAATTTCTATTCATTGGGAAATTGGAAGGGTTTTTTTTGGGACTGCACTTAAAACACGAAAAGAACCAGTTTTAGAGATGATCTTTCTTTTACCAATCATTTGGGGACGAAAAAAAGGGAGAGGAGTATCATATTCTTGACATTGAAGAAGACAATCATTAGCAATTTCATCAATCGTTACATCAAAGTTGATTTCAATTTCATTTCAATTACTCTATTAGCCTCCATTTTCATTTCAATTTGGGTATTTTATACATTGGCATTTCAACAAACACTTGGTACGATTATGACTTTTTCTTATATTTCATGTTTAATTTCAATAATGAGTAGCTAATTTCGTTATACGTTTGCTTGGATATGTGATCGTATGTTTTGATTGATTTTGAGTATGAAATTGCTTGATTAATGTGTGTTTGGTTAATTGGGGATCCATTTGGGTTTAAGCTTTAAGAAATTATTAAATTGCTTATGTTCTTGTTTAAAAATCGGGTATTCGAAAGGAATTCGATTTTGCTATAATAAGAATGAATATATCGACCGGTCTATAGTTGATAGAAATTAACGGTATTCGAAAGGAATCGTTAATAGTAATTAAAATAAGTGAGATTAAACACAACCGCTAGTTAAGAGAAATCGGTTTATTGATTAGTAAACTATTAGAAAGGAATTTTATAAATTAATTCTCACATATCGGCTTGATACTTTATGTACAATTATTTAGGATGTTAACTGTATTCGAAAGGAACGGTTGCACGGTTGGGTAATTGGAGAAATTCGGTATTCGAAAGGAACTTGGGTTTTAAATTAGAAGTTTTTCAGCATTTCATACTTAGGAAAGATTATACATTCGTTAACGGTCCAAGCAAGCGTCCTTATCTTATATTGAATCAAAAAACCAACTTTTAATCATTGTTATCGTTGGTTAATTACAAAACCCCCATTTGTTAACAAAGTCCCTGAGTTCGAACCCGAACTTGCCTAAACTATATTACAACCGATAAGGGTACACTGGTCGGTGTTGCAATTTAAATTAATCATTTTCGAAAAACTAGATTTCGCACATCAAGTTTTTGGCGCCGCTGCCGGGAAATTGATTTAATTGAGTTTTTAGTTTGATTGTTATTTTGTGTTGAATACTTTTCACGATATTGTTTTTGTTTTTGTTGTGATTTTCAGGTGATTAGTTAGTGGATGTACACGAGATCCCAAGGGAAGCATGTTGTTAGCCCATATTCTGATCCAGAGTGAATTTTGCGAAAACAGGGGGTAAAAGTTGTTTTATCTAGTGATAAAGAATCTTCCGAGGAGGAAGAGGAACTGATTTTGGGAGAGGATTATTTTGAGCCAAGCGAGATTTCGGAACATGGAGATGATGATGTTATAGTTAACGACCCGCCTGTTAACCCATTTGACATTTCGATGATCAATCGGAATAGGATAGTGCCACTTACGCGAGGGTCGGCGATTATTCCACCAAATTTGGGTGATGACTTTTCCGTTAAAGGTCATCACTTGAAAATGGTGCAAGAAAGTTCATTTGATGGGAGTTCGAGGGCCGACCCGCATAGGCATATTGCCACTTTTATGGAAATTTACAAAATGTTTCGATATAGAGTTGAAATGGGGGAAGGTGTTATGCTTAGTTTGTTCCCATCGTCTCTAACTGGAGAAGCTAAGCAATGGTTTAGCGAATTGGAGTCGGATTCAATTGAGACATGGGAAGAGTTAAGGGAGCTGTTCGTGACCCGTTTCTTTCCGCCCATCTTGGGTAGAAAGTTGTTGAACCAATTAGGATTTTTCAACAATGGGACAACGAAACCATCATGGATGCTTGGATTAGGCTTAAGGACCTTTTAAGAAATTTACATGGCCACGGGTTGAATCGGGAAGAAGTATTAGACATATTCTATTATGGTTTCGATAGTCGTTCTCAGCACGACTTGGATTTGGCGGGTGGTGGAAGCTTCTTGTATAAGTCGCCCAACGATGCCCATAAAATGATGGAAGACCAAGTTAAGCGGGAATTTCTAGAGAGAAGGTGAATAGGAATAGAAAGGTCCGTGGAATGGTTAATGTTAACCAAGTGGAAAGTAGTAATAGTAATGGAAGCTCGGAAATTGTGAACGAGATAAAATCTTTGGCGGAACAAATGAATAAATGGATTGCTCATTTAGAGAGGATGTGCATTTGGTGAGAAATGGGTGTAGAGGGCCACACTACTTGAAAGAATGTTATCAAAGTCGAGGGAGATATCAAAACCGAGGCGAGAATATCGGTTATGGAGACCAACAAAACGGTAGTGCGAAAAACGAAGAGGAGGATACGGGTTTGAAGGACATGATGAGAGATTTCATCCATGTCCAAAAAGCGAAGAATGAGAGCATCACAAACTCGATTAAGGTGTTGAACGATAAGATTGAGCAAGGGAATAGAAATGCTCAAGCGAGTTTTCAAGACTTAGAGCGGAGGTTTGAAAGGGTGAACGAAAGGTTTGCAAATCGGCCAACGGGTCAAATACCGAGTTCCACCCAACCAAACCCGAGACCAAATAATCAAAACAACAACAATGGGGGTCAATCTAGCCAAGGTTCAAGATATCAAACACCTAATCAAAGGAACGAGCAAGTGAACTCAATTTCTACACGATCGGGTTTCAGCTACGGGGACGAAGAGGAGCAAAACGAAAAATAGCTGATCTGGAGCCCACAGCAAAGTAGTGGATCCCATTGCGTAGCAGTCGGCGATCAAATTGCTATTTTTAATTTGTTGATCAGTTGAGTGCGACGCAGTCAATTCCAATGCGTCGCGGTGAGACCCCAGACCCCTAAAATGACCAAAAAACTGAGATAGAGGTGGAGGACCAAGTGGGGGATGAACCAAAGGTCCAAAGTGAAGATGGGGTACCTAAAAAAAACCACAAGTACACCAACCAAAGCATACAAGCCGAGATTCCCTTACTCTCAACGCTTGAGGAAGGAGAAAATGAAAGAACAATACGGTAAATTCTTAGATTTAATTAATTACGTTCATGTTAATGTGCCTTTGGTTGATGTGATTGGAGGTATGCCTAATTCGGTTAAGTTCATCAAGGAACTTGTGAGCGAGAAAGGGAAGTCATTGGAGGATCAAGCGGCTTACTTGAACGCGGAATGCTCATCGATTGTGAGGAACGACAGACTTCCACCTAAGTTAAACGATCCACGGAGTTTTATAATCACTTGTACTTTTAGTAAAACTTATCATTGCAATGATTTAGCGGACTTGGTTGGTAGTATAAACTAATTGTCATATTTTGTATACACAAAATTAGCCTTGGGGGTTTTAAAGCCAACAAAAATGAGCATTAAGCTAGCCGACCAAACTTTTAAATACCCGCTTGGAATTATAGAAAACATGTTAGTACAAGTAGGTAGATTCTCTTTTCCCGTTGATTTTGTTATTTTGGAAATGGAAGAGGATAGTAGAGTTCCTCTAATTTTGGGTAGGCAATTTTTGAACACCGCGGATGCTATCATCCGTGTGAAAAGAAGAGAAATTTCATTGGGTGTGGGGGACGATAGGGAAACGTTTACTTACCATAAATCTAAGAAACATTCGTACTCCACTAATGAAACCTGTTTTAAAATAGATGTTATTGATAATGACATGTGTGACCCAAAATTGCGGGAATTTCTTAAGGAAGAGGAGTTAGATGAAGAACAAGAGGAAAAGATTTTGGAATTGGAATTGGAGGAACTACTTGGAACGGGTGTGGAAGATGTAGTTGATACAAGCAGCAATGTCCATGGAGACATCACTTTAGAAGAGTTTGAAAGGATTTTTGACCTTAACATGGACCCGATAGCTAGTAAGAAAGAGAACGAAGATGGAGCTGAGGAACGTTTGTTGCCCGAAACTGAAATTGAGAAAGAAACCGTTGCAACACGTGGTGGTGAACCTTGTCTAAAGCTTAAAGTCGATTATGAGTCAAAGTTGAAAGGTATATCTAGAAAACCTATTGGCTTAATTTGTTTTCTAACTTGTTTGGAAAAAGAAAAGGTTTTGCAAGGTATAGATGACAAAGACGAGGAGCCCTTGAATTTGGATGATTTATTGGATGGGAAACCAATTGGGCATGATGCTGAAAAGGATAAGTGTGGGGGAGAAGGTGGCGACTTTAGACGATGGGAGGATGGTTCGATCATTTGGGAAACGAAGGAATGGCTTGACGCATGGGCGAAAACCCGCGATGAGCTCGATGTTTCTAATTATGAATTTCTTTATGATGATTTGGATTGTAGGTGCAATGGAGGAGGTTACATTTTGAGGAGCTAGAAGTTGGAAGGAAATCGGGGGAAACTTCGATTTCAAAGTTAGTTTGTTTGTGTGCACGGAGGACGAGTCGAGCTATAGACTCACGATTAAAACAAAGCGCTTTACGGGAGAAAACCCGAGGTTCCTTTTCTTTTCTTTTCTTTTATTTTTGTATTGTTTTTTTTTCTTTTTAGTTTCTAGTTTGGAACGTGTTCGGGACAATGCATTAAATAAGTATGGGGGACATCGGGAAATTATTTAGTTTAATCCCCTCTTATATCCATTACGTGTTTACATTTTGTCCCATTTGAGTCTAAAAAAAAACAAAACAAAAGAACGCTTAAACGTAGTTAAGGAAAATGATATAGGGGCTTGTATATTTAATTGAATTCCGGTACTTTAACGTGAAATTTTTTAGAAACATCCTTTGTTAGTAAAATATTTGTAAGTAACAGTTCAGGTTTTCTAATTTTAGTTCCTTAAATTTCCCCGAAAAATCAAAAATTCGGATAATCACTATATATCCTTAGTACCGAGCCCTTGTAGTCACTTGAACCCTTTAGGGGGTAGTTGGGGAAACCTAGTATCATTTAACCCAAATAGAGTTAGGGGCGAAGAAAAAGGTCATAGATCTTTTCCGTCAAGCAATTGAACTCAACCTCACTATAACGAAGAATCAAATCCCGTTACCAAAACCGTTCACTTCAAAGAAAATATAAAATTATAAATCTTTAGTATTTGAAGTGAACATGAGTGAGAGGAAAGCTAAATGCGTTGACTAACCAAAAATTCTCAAAAGAAAGAAAGAGAGAGAAGAAACAAAAACAGAAAAATGGTTTTGTGATATTTTACGTATTCCCCCGAAAGCAAGGCGATATAGGGGTCGGCCCAATGGTAGGTTGATCGCTCCAAATTAGGTTGGAGAGTGAGGGAAAAGGGTTGGTTATTTGGACATATCAAAATAGGGGATAAAATAGGAATTAACTTTAGGAAATTGCGTTTTTTGTCTACTTAAGTAATTTAGTAACTTTTGATGTTCGTAGTCGGTTTACGATCTAGCAATTTCACGCATATCTTTAATTATTAACATCAGAATGTCTTTAAATGTATGAGCCCATGATTCCTTGATTTTTCTTAAGTTGTTCAAAGTAAAATGATTTAGAGTCTATGTCGGATTTGCTTGAGGGCAAGCAAATGGTCTAATGCAACAACGGAGGATAATTTAATAATCACTCCTTTTAGGACTTTTTCTCCACCCACAATAATAAATTCCGTTTTTCTTGCCCTCACACATCCCAACAAAATGGATAATCGGAAGGCAGGTTACGCACCATAAACCGCACACTCCTTTTTCAAGCTCACCTTCCTCACGAATATTCGGTCGAAGGCCTCCACATGGCCACTCATCTCCTAAACATCCTACCATCCTCAACCATTAATCTCGACACACCAAATTACCATCTCTACCTTCGTCATCCGTCTTACGCACATCTTCATGTCTTTGGATGCCTTTGCTTCCCTCACCTCAACACTTCCCTCAAGGTTGCACCTCGGTCCACACCATATGTATTCCTTGGTTACCAATCTGATCATCGTGGGTATCGGTGCTTACACCTCACGTCCCGCAAATTTATACTCTCCCAACACGTTGTATTCGACGAATTCATCTTCCCATTCAGAGCTGTAAAAACATCTCAGACTCCTTCATTCAATTTCCTCGATGATACTCACCCACCCGCCACATTTGTCCCACATTTCCAACAACCACCACCATCACCTCCCCCGACACCCCCACCACCCCCCACACCACCCCCACCTACACCACCCGCCATCCCACCAAATCCAGCTATGCCATCACATCCCATGATTGAACGTACCAAAAGTGGCAATGTAAAACCCATTCATCGTCTTAACCTTCACATCTCCACCTCTAATGTGCCCCGGTCCTACTTACAGGCTATGAGATACCCAAGCTGGTATAAAGCCATGTGTGAGGAATATCACCCACGTATCTCAAATGGTACATGGGATCTTGTTCATCGACCGTTTGATGCCAACGTTGTGAAGTCTATGTGGTTGTTAAAACAAAAATTCAATGCCGAAGGGTCCCTTTCTCGCTACAAAGCACGCCTTGTATCCAATGGAAAAAGTCAACTTATCGGCATTGATTGTGACGAGACCTTTAGCCCAGTAGTCAAACCTGTCACAAACGGACTATTCTTAGTCTTGCGGTCTCACGTCACTGGCCTATACTTCAACTGGATGTGAAGAATGCCTTTTTACATGGTGACTTACATGAGACAGTTTACATGCACCATCCCCCTGGGTACCGATACCCCACCCATCCTGATTATGTATGTTGATAAAACGTTCTCTATACGGACTTAAACAGTCTCCTCGTGCCTGGTACCAACGATTCACTGATTTTTCCTTCCATATGTGGTTTCATCGTAGCCGTTGTGACTCATCACTCTTCATTTACCGCTCAGGATCATATCTTCTTCTTTATGTTGATGACATTGTGCTCACGGCCTCCTCTAAAGCATGTCTTCACCACATCATATATGCACTCAACCACGAGTTCTCTATGACAGACTTGGGCCCACTTAATTACTTTCTGGGTATTTTTGCATCTCGGTCATCTTCTGGGTTTTTTTTATTTCAACAAAGATACGCGGCTGACATTTTAGAGAGAGCACAAATGCTTAACTGTAACCCATGTCATACCCCTGCCGACACTCAAGTAAACTTGACACTTTGGGTCCACCTGTTCCTGACCCTACCTTATATCGCAGTCCTGCAGGAGCTCTACAATATCTAACATTCACGAGACCGGACATATCTTATGCGTTCCGATAGATTTGCTTGTTCATGCACGACCCTCGTGAGCCTCACTTCAACGCGCTTAAACGCATTTTAAGGTACATTCGAGGCACGATTGATCATGGACTCCAGATCCACTCGTCCCCATCCAGTGGTCTTATTGCTTACTCAGATGCTGACTGGGGGGATGTCCATCTTCCCGCCGATCTACGTCCGAATATTGTGTCTTCTTTGGCAACAATCTCGTATCCTGGTCCTCCAAACGACAAGTGTTGGTATCTCGGTCTAGCACAGAAGCTGAACGCCGTGGAGTTGCGAACGTTGTCGCGAAAACTTTTTGGATTCGCAATCTCCTACGAGAGCTCTACTCACCACTGTCAAAGGCAACCATTGTTTACTATGACAATATCAGGTCTGTTTACATGTCAGCAAACCCTGTTATGCACCAAAGAACGAAACATATTGAAATCGACATCCACTTTGTTCGTGATCTGGTTGCACTAGGGCACATCCGCGTGCTCCACGTTCCCTCACGATCTCAATATGCTTAAATATTCACCAAGGGTCTTCCATCCTCGTTATTTACCGAGTTTCGCTCCAGTTTGAACGTGCGGATCTCTCCTTCAGATCAAACTGCCGGGGGATGTTAGTATAGTTATTATTATTAGTTTCGCCCAATACATGTTGTAGCATGTTTGTAATAAAGCCCTCGAAGGCCTCCTATGAATTATATAAATGGGAAAGCGAATTAGAGAATTAACCATTTAACCATTTGTGTTGTTAACCGGTCAAGGTTTAAAATTATCCGATTATATTATATTTTATTTTCCAATTCCACGTATCAACGTGAAAATGGTCCGTTTGTTATTTTTAATAAAAATCTATTTTTTTGTTTTTGCTTTTAATTATTAATCTTTTAGTTACTAATCAATTCAGAAACTCGGAGTGAAAGATCGTTAGTGGCCTAGGCAAGGCCTCCGACAAAACAACGATAATCAACATCAGCGACGACCATATTTTATCGAAAAAATTGAGGGGAATTCTTTAGAGATTTGGATTATTTCATCTTACTTATAATATTCCATTTTCACATTCAATGATTTACAAAGAAGAGGCCACAGTAACAAAGTTGTCGTCGACAACAACCTCCCTGTCTTCAACCTCCCCGTCACCAACGTCAAAGATAAAAAGTATATTAAGGCGATCGAAAGCTTTAGACTTGATTGTACATAATCATATATTTTAAAGTTTTCCGTTGATTTTTTCAACCATTTCTTCTTCTCCGGTGAGCTTAAAAATGTTTGGGCCAAATTTTTATTCAAAACAATTTTGGCTTAATTTACATGATTGTTTATGCCTTGACTACCGTTAGTTATGTCCTTGTTCCCAATTGTGTTTACAACTTGGTAAAAAGATGAACTTGATAGAAAGCATCCTTTTAGCATTAACTTGCTTCTAGAATCCTATATCATCCAGGTTGCAACCATATCTTATCCAAATAAAGTGTATCTCTCCATTTCATTTGCCTATAAAATAATTCTTGAAGAATAAAAACACACCAACGCGAACATCTTCTTCTTGTTTCCTCTCTTCTTCTTTATTTTTCTTCTTGTACTTGTAAGTTTTATATTTATGTATAAGTGTTTAGTATTATTTTAAGAGAATAATTTTATAACTTTAAAATCGTAGGTGCTAGTGTAATAACTTTACTCTTTAATCATACTAAACATGTTCCTATATGTACCTCAAGCAACAGAAAGCATGAAATTTCAACTAATTCAAATGTAAAGAAATTAAAATGAATCTAATTAATTTCAAAGGGAAAATCTAGTGGAACTAAATAAACCACATACTCAATTGATCGTGATCGTATTCTCCTGAAATCTGGAAGCCTTTCTATTTCCAAATAATTTAGCATCTTATATGAATCGTTTGATGTGTCATAGATAACAAGTCGGTTTGAGTGGCCATTTGTTAAAAGAATTTTGCCATTACCTAAAGTACACATGACATGGAAGTCGTTAAAAGGGTTAACAACTTGTTCTTCTTTCATTACCCACACATCAAATTTGGTGGAACTATTGTATTCTTTTTTATCATGCAAAGGCATCCATTTAGGGAATCCAAACAAATCCCATGGTAATTGTAATCAAACGAGGGTAGAGTACCATCTTCTTAACATCGAGAGCCAATATCCATAAATTAAATAATGAAGTAAGCCAATACAAAAAGCCATTTAGAAAAATACCCACGTCACACCAAAACACAAAACTTTTCGTGAGCCCCATGAACTAGTTTTAAGATCAAAGACATCACAAGTATTCCTTGGATTCGCACGAGTTTTAAGTCTAACAATCTTTAAGTCATCGGTTGAAAATCCAAATACATAGGGGTTATGACAACTATAAGCAGAAAGTACTTTTGATGCACCCGTTAACGGATTGTATAGATACATATGACACCGAAATGACATATCGCTAAGAACCAAAATCACTGTGCCATTAAATGTTCCAACAATGGTAAATTTTCTAACTTCATTATGATAATCTAAAGGTGAATGGATTCTTACTAAAGAATGGGCATTGTCGTCTCTGTGTTCGGGAGAAGGATCGTTCTACATGATCTCATCTTCATAAAAAAGGATCTGAAATAAGACGATTCCAATGTGTAGATACACATCTGAACCGTAGTAATGGCTGCCCGGGGAGTCGAGAGAGTATGTTCTCAAGTAGATCATCAGGTACATGGACGTTCGCCATTATATGTTTTGGAAGAAGGGTTGGGGATCGGTTTTGTAAGCATGTTTAGGGAACCCTAGACACAATCTTATACTTCATTAGCTCATTTCATAAATAAATATTTAAATAGTAAAACTAATATATATAGATAAATGTATTATATATCTACGACACGAAATGGGCCTGAAAGTACACAATTACCCAATGGGCTCGTTTTATATATGAAACTCATCAATTGAACATGTAAGTATACACGAGATTGATAATTACCGGACGTTGATGCGGGGTAATATACTTATATTTTAATCGGTAATTGTATATAAAATTTTTTAAAGTACGTTTACTTTAGTTCAATAAAAACTATAACCAATCTATACAATTTTACATAAAATTTAGAACAACTCCTAGAAAAAACAATCAAATAGATGACAAAGATATAATTTTTAAAAACCCTACGTAATTTAGGTTAAAACCGAAAATAGTCCGATTTGCATAGGATATTTGAAAGTATAGGATTAAAGTAGGATTTCGATCTTGATTATAAGAACATAAGATCTTTATACGATTCAATCTTGTTTTGTTGGAAATAGAGAATTAAAAACTATAAATAAATTAACTTTTGATAAAATAAAATAAAAGACAAATCGTTTAACTGACCAAGACATTTAAGATAATTAAATTACATAAAATATTTTGTTTCAACCAACGATTCTTTTCATACTATTGGTATTGATATAATTTATAATAAACATGATTAAACCTATTAATGGGATCTTACGATCCCGATTCGATCCCACGATGTCGGTCTTTTTGAAACTAAAACGATCCATAATAAGATTACGATGTTAACAATCTTGCATGAAAGCCCATCTTCTTGCCCAATAATGCAAACACATTCTTAAATAAGATCTGAATATTATTTTTTTTTTCGAAATTTCATAATTCATTTACATATAAAACATTAAACGTTTAACTAGTCACTAGCACAACATCAACAATAAACACCTAAACTATCCTCGACACAAATAAAAAATCAACTTTTGAAAAGAATATCTTTTGTCGGAATTAACCGGATGATACCCCTAACCCTTTAACGACCCGATCAGGGGTGGTGATAAAGACACCCCCCCTCCCCCCGGGGGGTCAAATCGATACTTTAAAATGATTTTTTTCTCATTTGTTATATTATTTATTTAAATAAATTATTAAATTAAAAAATTTATTTATTTAGTTTTGATGATAAAAAAAATCAAAAAATTAAGACAAAATGTTATGAAAATATAAATGTTATTACCGGTTATGCGTTTGATATAAATTTGATAATTTTCTTCTAATGAAATAATATACGCTTAAATATTTAAAATTTATATTAAATATTTATAATTATTATTTTATTTATTTAGAAGTAATTATTTGACGTGACTAAAGTAAAAGTATAAAGAGTTTATTACATAAATAGTCCTTAAGGTTTACCCAAAATTACGGATTTCGTCCCTAAGTTTAAAACGTTGCATAAACCGTCCACTTTTGGAAACTAATTACGCTTTTCGTCCCTAATTTCTAACGGACGTCCATTTTAGGGACGAAATGTGTAATTAGTTAACGGAAAATTTTAACGGAAAATTTTAACGGACATCAATTTTAGGGACGAAAAGAGTAATTAGTTTCCAGGATTGGACGATTTATGCAACGTTTTAAACTTAGGGACGAAATCCGTAATTTTGGATAAAGCATAAGGACGATTTATGTAATTAACTCAAGTATAAATTATTTTGAGTTGACTAAAGTAAAAGGAAAAATATAAATTATTTGACGCGACTAAAGTAAAAGAAAAAGGAAAGATTCTCAGGTTTAACTTATTCGGTTAGTTTTCTGTTTATAAACGAGAGTTTCATTTCATTACATTCTCAAATGGATAATAGTAAATTTACAACCGATACGGTATTACATTAGCCTTATTCTCTAAATAACATTAATCTCGTTCATTTAGTAATATACTTGTGTTAAATTTATAAATTTTCAATTTGTTTCGGGTTTTCAAAACTCGTTAAGATTTATTTAATTGGGCGCAAAAGGTGGCCTAGTCCCTTGGTTATGTTATTGTTACTGAAAAAACAAAAGCAAAAAATGGTTAAGTTTGTAAAAGTTTACTTATGTGTGATCGGGGTGGTATTCACAAAAGTAAAAAAACTGATAATGAAAATACGTCTACTAGAGAACATTTGACAAAAAAAATCGGTTGTCCATTTGAATTGATTGGAAGATATTTTAAGACAATTGATGTCTGGATATTAAGTGTGAAATGTGCTATACATAATCATGAGCCTATAGAGTTTATGGAAGGTCATTCATATGTAATGCGGCTAACCGATCATGAAAACATTTTGGTTGCAGATTTGTTAAAGCGGAATGTAAAACCACGTGATATATTAACAACATTGAAGAAGCAAAACGAAAATAACGTGTTTTCGTTAAGAACCGTATACAATGCTAGTGCCAAATTTCGAGTAGCTGAACAAGCTAGCCGATCTCAAATGCAGGTTGTCATGGACCATTTCAGGGCTAATGGATATGATTTTGAGTATCTTACAAATGATATCACTATCGAGTTGGAATAATTATTTTTTGTCCATGCGATATCATATATAATATGGAAAGCTTTTCCATACGTATTCTTAGATGTGACATACAAGACGAACAAGTATACCTTATTTTTTCGTATAACTTCGATTTAATTTATTTTTCATACTTACTTTTATTTTTAACTTTTCAATTTTTTAAGCAACATATATAATCTTCCATTTCTCTAGGTTGTTGGTGTTACTTCAACTAATCAGACATTTTGGGTTACCATGTGCCCACGAACTTGCAGATTTATTCAATACAAGTTTGCCAATTCCATTGGAGTCAATTAACATGTTTTGGAGAAAGCTTGACTTGTCGTCATCTTTACCCGAAGATGATGATATTCCATGTGAAGATGATGTTGGAAAGTTTCAAGAAGTCTACGCGAAGTAGGCAAACTTTCGTAAGAACATATTTTTGAAAATGATACGAGGAATATACAACAAAAAACAGATGATGTTTGTGAACCTGCTATCCAAAGGAATACACGTTGTCGACCAAATCCAATGTGCTCTATTAGATAAATTCCATTCCCACTACGAAAGTTACTTGAAAATTATGGACTTTGAATGATTACAACAAATTCTTCACTCATTGAGTTTCCCATATGTGTGTCCTGCACCAAAGCCGCATTGGATGCTAATGTCGGATACGGGGTTAATGATTGCTTCTAAGTTCGACGTAATAGCTAATTTTTTAAGTCCCCGCGACAGTATAACTTTTTTTTCGCTATGGTCTGCTTCTCGGCATTTTTTAAGCATCACACCGACACTCGTAAATGATAACCACTATGTCTCAGTAGAGTTACAAGGGGAATACCCAATGCTCCGACTCATCCGCACTGGTTTTGGGAAGATCCGACTATGCTTCTGGATGGGGAACCTCATATGTTAATCAGAAGAAAAAAAATGTATGGTCAACTTAACCCTTCAACTTGATGTAGATTATTAGATACTCTAGTTTGTTATGTTTAATGGATTGTTATGTTAAATTATTTATGTCTTTTATTATGAGTAATGTTTATTTTATTAATATATTTATCTTAAATCTCTATTTTTAATTTAAGATATCTATTTTTAATTTTAATATAATAATAATAATAATAATAATAATAATAATAATAATAATAATAATAATAATAATAATAATAATAATAATTATAATAATAATAATAATAATAATAATAATAATAATAATACAAGCATAATTAAAAGAGAAAAAAGGAAAAAATAATAATTTAAAATTGAGGAAGTGAACATATCTAGTTTCCTCGTATCATTTTGGAACATACAACAACAAAAAAAAACAGATGATTTTCTTGAAAACAACTATGCAACATTGGTAAATTCTGAGGTTTTATTCAGAGTTTGGCTATGATTATTGACACCCAAACACAAACAAACGAATTGTAAAACACATAATATTTGTCTAACTCGCAAAGACTCTTTTATTGAAGAAATCTAACTCAAAAACTTCAATTACAATTATGTGAGGTGATAATTAAATCCTTACCCTACGTGGTATATTTATACTAAACCAACATTTTGTATAAAACTATGATACTAATTACCATAATTATCTAATCCTAACACAATAAGATAATTATTCTAGTTTCTTTAACTAATTAGGACTACATTCCTAATTGGACTCTGAATCCGATCCATGGTCACGATCGTACTCAGATACATTCTCCAACAATCACCCCCTGAATTTCTGAGTAGCGATGGAGAGATCTTTCACACCAAGCAACGTTCTCATCTCTGCAAACTTCACTCGAGCTAATGCTTTAGTCAATGGGTCAGCTCGTTGTTTATCACCAGAAATGTACTCGACAATTACTTGCTCATTATCCACACATTCACGAATAAAATGGTATCGTGTATGTATGTGTTTACTCCTCCCATGAAAAACTGGATTCTTTGATAATGCGATTGCTTACTTATTATCAACATGTATCAATACCTTTTGCTTCTCCATACCAGTTATTTCCGCTAGAAGTTCCCTTAGCCAAATCGCTTGACATTCTGCTGAAGTCGCTGCCATAAATTCGGCTTCACATGATGACAATGCAACCGTATGTTGTTTCTGTGTACACCAAGTGATAGGCGATTTTCCAAAGTAGAAAACATGACTCGCGGTACTTCTTCCGTCATCAATGTCAACATTATGACTACTATCACTAAATTCTTCAAGTTTGATCTCATTCTATTTTCATAAACAATTCCATACGAAAAAGTACCGTTAATGTATCGTAGAATTTGTTTGATCGCTTTAGCATGAGATTCTCTAGGACTTTGCATATATCGACTAACTATCCCAACTGAGTAAGCCAAATCCGGTCTCGTATGTAGCAAGTAGCGTAAACATCCAACAATTTTACGATAAGGAGTTGCTTCTACTTCTTTCTGATCTTCGGATTTTGACAACTTTAATCCCGATTCCATTGGACAAAGTGTAGGATTACAGTCTTCCATTCCTGCTTCTTTTAAAATCTTCTTGGCATAACTTTCTTGTTTTATTTTCACACACTCATTCTCTTGAGTCACTTCAATACCGAAATAAAACACTAGTTCGCCAAGATCTAACATCTCGAATTGATTCGACATATCTTTCTTGAATTGCTTTATCATGTTCAAGCAAGTTCCTGTCACAAACAAATCATCCACGTAAACTGCAACAATGATATATTCTTTGTTCAATACCTTTCGATAGACTGCTTGTTCTTGAAGACACCGTTTAAATCCCATTTTCTTCAAGATATTATCAAGCTTCACATTCCATGCTCGTGGTGCTTGTTTCAAACCGTACAATGCTTTTTTCAACTTATAGACTTTGTGTTCTTCACCCCTTTTGAGAAATCCTTCAGGCTGCTTTACATACACGTCTTCTTTTAGATCACCATGTATAAAAGTTGTTTTGACGTCTAAGTGATGAATTTTCCATCCCATTCCGGCTGTTAGAGCAGTCAATAGTCGTATTGTCTCGTGTCGGGTAACTGGCGCGAATACTTCATCATAGTCAATACCGTGTTGTTGCACATATCCCTTAGCAACCAACCTTGCCTTGAACTTCACAATCACTCCTTCCGCATTCCTTTTGATTTTTAACAACCATTTCAATTCAATAGGAATCAGTCCTTTGGGTTGAATCACAAGATCCCAAGTTTGATTCTTAACAATGGATTCGATTTCACTTCTCATTGCTTTCACCCATTCTACTTTATCTTTAGCTTCTTCGTAATTTCATGGTTCATCATCAAACGCCAACATTAACTCAATTAATTTGAGTTCATAATCATTGAATTTCCTCGGTGTAGCCTTTACTCGTGTTGACCGTCGTAATGGAGTTTGATGATTTCTAGCATTCTGTACCTGAAAGCCTTGTTCTTGCATATCTATGTCAGAATCTGAGTTTTCGACAGACTGGTCAGACTCGTCCTCCCAACCGGCGGTTGGGGCTTCCAACCGGTGGTTGGAGCTGTCAACCGGCGGTTGGAGCTGTCAACCGGCGGTTGGAGCTGTCAACCGGCGGTTGGCCCTTCGTGGTCAGCTGATGGTCCGTCGTCTCTGGCAGGTAGCTCAACTTCTACAGTAAACGTTCCAGCTTCAGTTTCGTAATTCCCAGATGTATTTTCCCACTGCCACCCCCTTTTCTCATCAAACGTTACATGGGTGCTTATTATGATTTTATCTTCCGTTGGGTTATATAACCGAAATCCTCCTGAGTCGGGTTCTTTGCCAAGATACACCATGGGTCTTAACTTGTCTTCAAGTTTCTTCAAATGCCTTGATACTACCCTTTCATAAGCTAGACAACCAAAAATTCGCAAGTCATCGAGATTTGGTTTTTCGCCATAAAACTTTTCGTAAGGTGTAGAATCTTCCAAAGCCTTTGTTGGTGTTCGATTTATGATGTAAGTGGCATGTCGAACTGCTTCACCCTAAAATTGATTTGGTACCCTCCGTGTTTTCATAAGGCACCTCGTCATCTCGAGAAGAGTTCTATTCCTACGTTCCACTATTCCATTTTGCTGAGGCGAGTAGGGAGCCGTAAGCATTCGTGCTATTCCAAATTCTTCACAAAAAGCATTAAATTCCCTTGATGTGAATTCCCCACCTTTGTCTGAATGAAATGTCTTTAACTCTTTTCCAGTTCGTTTTTCAACTACCAATTTGAATTTCTTGACGGTAGCGAATGCATCACTCTTATTTTTTAAAAGAAAAGACCACATATACCGTGAGAAATCATCAATTAACACCAAGATGTAGCTATTACCTGACGGTGTAGGTGGAGCGATTGGTCCACAAAAGTCTCCATGCACCATCTCTAGAATAGACGTTGCTCTATACAATGACTTCTTTGAGAATGATGATTTATGCTGCTTACCAAGCATACACGGTCCACATACTTCATCTTGATGCTTTATTATCGGTACACCTTTGACTAATTTGTTCATCAGCTTCATCGAACTAGACCCAATATGACCAAGTCTTGAGTGCCATAGACTAAAATCTGCGTCAGGCTGATTCTGATTTAAACTACCAACCGGCGGTTGGTGGTTCGCAATCAGCAACTTCGTTTGCAAACTGTTTTCAAACACACTTTATACAGCCTGTTTTCACTTCGTGGAAATTTCATCAGCAACTTACCCTGCTTGTCTCTCATCAAAAGTAGATTACCGTTCATACGAATGTCACACCCAAAAATCGTGGCTTGACCAAGGCTTATAACATTGCTTTGAAGCGAAGGAATATAATAAATATCCTTTAACAGTTTTTGTTCGCCATTCTTTCCTTCGAACATGATCGATCCCATACCTTCTATTTTCACGTATGAACCGTCCCCAAATTTAACTCGACCAATAATATTTTTATTTAACTCCCAATAATTTGAAACTTTACCCGTCATGTGATTGCTTGCACCGTTATCCAAGTACCACATATCTTCTTCGTTGGCACTGGATTCGCTTCGTTTTGGTGGGATGAAGTTTTCTTCGTTGAGAAAAATCATTCCCTTTTCTTGACTCATCATGTAGAATACTGCCTCTTCATGATGCTTTTCGGTTTCATTCAAGTTCGCCTCTTGGTCTTTGAATAGGTCTGGGCACCTTGACACAAAGTGTCCATATTTATCGCACCAATAACACTTGATTTTAGACATGTCTCTTTTCTCGTTCTGTTTATTATTCTGCCTTTGACTTTCTTGGTTCTTTGAATAATCTCGTTGGTTATTACCTCTTCCACGACCTTGACCATGTCCACGTCCTCGGCCGCGATTATTCGACCCACGTCCTCTACCTCTTCCAGAATCACCATTATTCGAGTATTCTGTATTGGTAAAAAGCAGTTTTCCTTGATCATCACTAGCTTTACTTTCATCCTTTATTCGTTCTTCATAGGCTTTCAATCTTCCCACGATATCTTCAAATCCAACTGTTTTTAAATCAAGCACCTGTTCTACTGCTGCCACGATGTGAAGAAATCTTTTAGGAAGGCTAGTGAGGAATTTATTAACTTGTTTAGTTTCGCTGATTGATTCACCGAGAGAAATCGACTTTGATGCAATACCCGAAATCTTTGACGCGTATTCATCAATGGTGCTCAATTCTTTCATCTTCACACCTTCGAACTCCGTTAGTAGAGTTTGAAGTCTTGCTTCTTTGACACGATCAGCCCCTTGGTTTCGTACCTGTATAGCATCCCAAACTTCTTTTCATGTCTTCAAATTACCTGCTTGTAATACAAGATCTTCTGGAATAGCTTGAAACAATAATCCTTTCACGATATTGTTTTGCCTAGAATCGTTCGTACCTCCTTCTACTACATCCACCACACCGTGAATTCCAAGTAGTACTTCCATGCGAATTCTCCATATGGTGTAGTTCGTTGACGATAACATTGGACATTGAAACGACAAAGAGGAGTTTGGTTCTTTTACCACTGACGTCGATGATGGTTGTTCACCATCCTTGCCACCCATTGTTGTCTTCGGATCTGCTTAAACTAGCCTCGAAGATAACCTGGACTTGCTGAAACTCGATGCCTTGAACCTGGACGCTAACTTGCTGATTTTTCAGCCTTTTACCTATTTCTACAGCCAACTTCGACAGCTTATATCTTTTGATACACAAATCGGATCGACAAATCCTTCGGTCATATTGTATATATATGTGTTGGGAACCGACAAACCAAATTTCGTGACGATCCAACAGTTAACCAACTCAGGATCGTGTTTTTCCCACAGCTGCGCAAGTCTGGCCGAAAATTGGGAAAAATCTTGTAATTGTTTACCTCCACGAACCGTGGCTCTCATACCAATTGAGGTTTTATTCAGAGTTTGGCTATGATTATTTACACCCAAACACAAACAAACGAATTGTAAAACACCGAATATTTGCCTAACTCGCAAAGACTCTTTTATTGAAGAAATCTAACTCAAAAACTTCAATTACAATTATGTGAGGTGATAATTAAATCCTTACCCTACATGGTATATTTATACTAAACCAACATGTTTGTATAAAACTAGGATACTAATTACCATAATTATCTAATCCTAAGACTAGGGGTGTCAAGAAAACCGACCCGACCCGGATTAACCCGAACCCGAACCCGATTTGTCACTTTAGGGTCGGGTCTACTCGGGTTTTAGGCTATAAATCGGGTTGATCGGGTCAACCGACGCACCCGAATGCTTAATAGGGTCGGTTTCGGGTTTTTATTAATAATATGGCTCGGGTCGGGTTAAACCCGAATAACCCGAAATTGTTTAATATATAAATTTTGGAGTTGCCAAGTATTGAACCTATGACCTATAGGTGAAAAGGATTGTGTCTTACCAACCAACCAAATTAGATGGGTATGACATTTATTGGTTTACTCTATAGTTATTACAATAAGTTTCGGATTAATAACCTAAATTATAAAAAAAAAAAAAAAAAAAAAAAAAAATTTCTGGATTTGTAGAGCCATTTAAAAGTTTTTTTTAATAGTCCAAGATTTTTAAGCTCATATATGAACTAAAAACATTATTACGTGAAAACCAAAAAACTACATCCACAAATTCCCCCCTAATAACACCAAACTAATCAAATTCTTCTACTCTGTTATTCAAAAATTTGAAGTATCCAATAACAAATATATTAAAGATTTTGATCATCTAAATATAAAGGTTGGTTATATTTAACAATGTTACTTTTAATTAATTTATTTTTTGATTTTGATCATCTTATATTTAGAAGTTAAGTAGTTAAGATTGATGTGCGAATTAATTCGTTATAATGAAAACAAATAATAATATTGTGCGAATTAATTCGTTAGTTTGTCAATGTCTATTCATAAGTAACAAATAATAATAGTAGGCAGTACAACAAGATGAAAATAGTACCCAAAATACCTTCCAATTAGGCCATATATATTTGTTGGTTTCGTCAACTTTACCATGTAAAACAAGTTCAGTTCATCAACAAATATTTAGACTCTATAGTTGAAACGATAATTCAAATCGTAAATTAACAGGATATATGAAATAAAAGCAAACAAAATCATGTTAACTCATTCGTACTCTCTTGGTGATATCATTGCAATTGTCTGTTACATAAAAATATATGATTTTTGTAATCGTTACATACCGATTAGGCCTAACTTCATACTAACTTAGGCTGGTGCTTCATTTTTATATGTTTGAAATGAACTAGTTTAA
The DNA here is from genome assembly GCA_910822075.1 of Senecio squalidus. NCBI lineage: Eukaryota > Viridiplantae > Streptophyta > Magnoliopsida > Asterales > Asteraceae > Senecio > Senecio squalidus. The sequence continues at coordinate 45,252,652 of CAJVGC010000590.1, forward strand.
TTTTTTATGAGTTAATTACATAAATGGTCCCTGTGTTTGTCGCAAAACAACGGGTCCAGTCCCTGGGTCGCAATTCCTTCGGACCCAGTCCCTGGACCCTATCTTTGGTTGCACGTTTGGTCCCTCCCACTAACAATCGTTAAAAAATCCCGTTAAATCCATCACGTGCCTGGCACGTGATGGGTAAATATGTAATTTCGCCTTTCCCGCTTTAAATAAGTTGCCTCGAACTCTTCCCAGTAATTAATAACTAATCCCGATTTCAATTTAAACCCTAAAACCCTTTCTTCTTCTCAAATCGTTTTGTAAAATTCTTGATTGAGACAGTGAAAGCAAAATTCTTCATCAATGGTAGCCACATTGTGGTATATTCGTGGGAGAGAAGATTTATTTGACCCAAATGCAGTCTATGGTAAGTGTTTCTAATGTTTCATATTTTCTTCATTATTTGCTGTAATTTACTCTTTATTTTTCTTCTACAGCTAATAAATCAACCATGTTCACCATCAAGATAAACCACGGTGGTGTATTTTCAAAGCGTCCTGGGAGGGTTTACATGAACGGTAAGATTAGTTATGTTGATCTAGTAGATGCTGACGAGTTCTCTGTTCACGAACTAAATGCAATGGAGTTAGGTTATAAAAACCAACCAATGTATTACCATTTCAAGAAACCTGATAGTGATTTGGATTATGGTCTAGCAGCGTTAGGTGCTGATCAAGATGTGCATAATCTGTTATCATATGTTAGGGATTTTAAAATAATTGAGGTATATATTGAGCATTGGCAAACAACATTAAGGACATATTTTAAGTCACCTGTTGGGAGCAAGGTTAGAATTGAGGAAATTGAAGAAGCAGAGCCTTCAAGACCTGTTAGGCCTGTAAAAAAGAAAGTTAGAAAGAACCTTTCTGGTTGGCTTGAACAGGAGAATAGAGCAGGGGTGGGAGCCAGTGGTGGTGGGACTGATGTTATTGTAGATGGTGGGAATGATGCAGGGGTAGGAGCCAGTGGTGGTGGGACTGATGTTATTGTAGATGGTGGGAATGATGCAGGTGTAGTAGGTGGTGGGAATGATGCAGGTGTAGTAGGTGGTGAGGCTGATGGTGAGGGAGGTGGTGATGGAGGTGGTGAGGGAGGTGGTGATGGAGGTGGTGAGGGAGGTGGTGATGGAGGTGGTGATGGAGGTGGTGAGGGAGGTGGTGATGGAGGTGGTGATGGAGGTGGTGATGGAGGTGGTGAGGGAGGTGGTGATGGAGGTGGTGAGGCTGAAATAGATGGTGAGACTGAGAGAGATGCTGAGACTGAGAGAGATGCTGAGACTGAGAGAGATGGTGAGACTGAGAGAGATGGTGAGAGTGATAGTGAAGATAGTGATTTTATTGTGGATAATGAGAATGTAATAGATGAACCTGTAGTTGATATGCAAGACTATACACTGAATATTGATCAAGATGTAGAGTGGGTAGGAGGCAATGAAAACCCAGGGACTGGACCTGTTGGTGATTTAGAGACAGTAGACTTGGATGATTTTGAGAGTGCAACAGATGAGGAGGGGGATACTGAAAGAAAAAGGGCTATGAAAAAGGCAAGAAGACAGAAAAAAGCTCAAGACCAATCTGGTAACACTTCTACACTTGTCAAGAGTTTGTAAACAAAGAAGCAATAAGGGAGATGGTGACATTGCATGCTGTTGAAACTAGGAGGCAACTATCTTTTGTTAAGAATGATAAACAGAGAGTGAGGGTTATTTGCAAAGGTCATTGTCCAAACTTTTCTGGACCAAGTGGGTCTAATGAAGCAGGGCCTGGTAGTGGGCCAAATGTGGTTGGGCCTAATGTGGCTGGGTCTGGTAGTGGGCCTGTAAAAAAAAATAAGTCAAAGGAGACAACTTGTCCATGGGTGTTGCACATATCCAAAGGAGTAAAAGAACAAGTGTGGACAGTGAAAACTTATTGGGATGTGCACACTTGTCTACAGTCAAGGGTAGTAAAGAAAGCAACAGCTGCTTTTTTGTCAAAAGATATTGAAGATTCCATTCTACCTAACCCAAACATACCAACTTCTGCACTTAGAGATCAACTTCAAAAGAAATATGAGTTGGGTTTTAGCAAGATGAAGACATACAGGGCTAAAGTAATTGCAAAAGAGAAGGTTATTGGTGATTACACTCACCAATATGCTCTGTTGAGGGATTATGCACTTGAGCTTCAAGAGACAAATCCAAATACCACTGTTAAGATAGATATTGAGGATGTGATGGATGTTAACAGTCCAAATAGGCAGTTTAAGAGGATTTATATTTGTATTGGGTCTTTAAAAGTAGGTTTCAAATCAGGGATGAGAAATTTACTAGGTGTTGATGGTTGTCACATGAAAGGTCCATTTCCTGGGCAAATCTTAACGGCAGTTGGTATTGATGGAAACAATGGTACCTACCCACTTGCATATGGGGTTGTGGAGGCTGAAACATATGATTCATGGGTATGGTTTCTCACAAATTTAGGAGATGATCTGGAGTTGACCAACATGTCAAATTTTACGTTCATAAGTGACAGACAAAAGGTATGTTTTCTTACTTGGTCCCTGTGTTTCCTACATTAAATACATACTTGGTCCCTGTGTTTGTATCATTAATTACATACTTGGTCCCTGTGTTTGTTACATTAATTACATACTTGGTCACTGATCCTTATTATTGCTGTTAGGGATTACTTCCTGCAATGGAAAAGGTGTTTCCAGCTGCTGAACACAGATACTGCTTGAGGCATATTCATGAGAATATGAAAAAAAAATTGGAGAGGAGATACCTTCAAACACATGTTATGGGGATGTGCCACTGCTACCACTGTAAGGCATTTTGAGAGGCAAATGCAGAAGTTGAAAGACAAAAACATTGAAGCTTATAATTGGTTGAGGGAAATTCCACCAATGCATTGGGCTAGGTCACATTTCTCAGGTAACTTGTTTTAACTTGTGATGTTTCCTGTATATATATGTGTGTGTGTTTTAACTTGTGATGTTTATTACTGTTTTATTAATGGGACAGGTATAGCAAAATGTGATGTGCTTTTGAACAATCTTTGTGAGGTATTCAATAGGCAGCTGATTGATGGGAGAGACAAGCCAATTATTACATGTTTGGACTTCATTAGAGAATACCTTATGAAAAGAATTGTTATAGTGCAGAAAGTGATTGGTAAAAGTAAGGGTCCTCTTACACCATCTGCAACCATAGCTTTTGAACTAATTAAAAAGGAAGCTGCTCAATACACGGTATGTTTTTTACTGTTTTATTTAATCTACTATCTTAGACCTGTTACTGGTTTATTAAGATGTTTAGTATATTTGACTAGGCAATCTGGAATGGTAGTACACAATATCAAGTTAGTGGACCCCATCAGGATCAGTGTGTGGTTAATATAAATGCAAGGGATAAGACTGGTACTTGTTCATGTAGAAAATGGGAATTGACAGGGATGCCTTGTAAGCATGTGGTTGCAACAATATGGAACATGGAATTGAATGATGTCCAAGTTGCCATTCCTGAAAGATGGGTGCATCCTTCTTATTGGTTGTCAACATGGAAAGAACAATATGAATTCAAGGTCAATCCTATTAATGGAAGAAACCAATGGCCTATATCTTCTTGTCCAACCATACTCACTCCACCAAAGCATCACAAACAGGTTGGTAGACCTAAAAAGAAAAGAAGGAAGAGCCAAGTGGAGATTAATGATAAGTTGTTTGAAGGACCTAAGGTGAGTAGGGCTGGTATATCTGGGAAATGTAGCAAGTGTAAACTGGTTGGGCATAATGCCAAAACTTGTAAGGGGCAGAGTGATGGTGCTGCTGGAAATGTAGCAAGTGGAAATGTAGCAAGTCCAAGTGTTGATCCTGCTGGTCCAAGTGTTCCAAGGAAAAGAGGTAGGAAAGCTAAAAAACCAAGGACTGATTGGTTTGGGGAGAGTGATGGTGCTGCTGGTCCAAGAGACAATGCTGCTGGTCCAAGTGTTGATGCTGGTCCAGATGTTTGATTTTGGGTCTTGTTTGTTTATGTAATGTTTTATTAGACTTGTTCAGTTTGTTTGGTAGACTTGCTGTCTTTTGGTAGTTTGTTTTATTAGACTGATTATGTATGTTATCTATGGATTTTCTAGACTAGTTGGAATGTTTATTGTCTTTTGGTATATACAGAATAGTCTTTTGGTTTACATTCATAGAATGGTTTTTTGGTATATAGAATGGTCTTTTGGTATATATATGGTCTATTGTTGGTTGGTAACTTCTTAAATGCAATTCAATTGTTGGTTGGTAAGTTCTTAAATGCAACATCAAATTCAATTTAATTGTTAACCAACCAGTATTTGAATGGAACATCAAATGACACTTTAATTGTTGGTTGCTAACATCAAATGTATGTGCTGATTGTATTGGTACAAAACATTAAGCTTAAACCAAAATCCATAGATAACATAGATAATCCATACAACATCAAATGCTACATTTTGTTTGGTACAAAACTGGAACTACATATGTTCCTTACTTTTATCCATACAATTGTTACATAACAGGAGCTTTAATCCTTAAAACAAAAAACCAAAAAATTATGAAGAAAATCCAACTGCCACATAACAGGATCTTTAATCTTCTGGCTTCAATTGCTCGAGCTGAGACCAACACTTCGAGATGATTGATAGACCTTAGTAGTCCAGGGATAATATTAACCGATCTAGCACACATCGGTGGATCGAACCAAGAAATAAATCCACATTGTGATACCTGATTCGTACAACAAAAAAAGCGCCTCCCAGGATTAGCAGTAGTCCAAGATGTACGAAGAACTGAAGGTGAACCACATGTGTTGCAGATGGGCATGAAAACAGGATGTTAAAGACGATTGAGGAATGAATTGAGGAAGAAGAAGGAATGAATAATTTACAGATCTATATAAAGGGGGAAAAGAGGCAGGCGAAATTACATATTTACCCATCACGTGCCAGGCACGTGATGGATTTAACGGGATTTTTTAACGATTGTTAGTGGGAGGGACCAAACGTGCAACCAGAGATAGGGTCCAGGGACTGGGTCCGAAGGAATTGCGACCCAGGGACTGGACCCGTTGTTTTGCGACAAACACAGGGACCATTTATGTAATTAACTCATTTTTTATTTTTATTTTATATTGTGACTGTGACCCGAAACCCGAATAACCCGACCCGCCTAGACCCGACCCGTCCAAGACCCGAACCCGAAAACCCGAACCCTTATTAGGGTCGGGTTAGGGTCAAATTTCAAGATACAAAACCCGAATAGACCCAACCCGAATAGACCCGACCCGAATTAGGCTTATTAGGGTCGGGTCAACCCAAATAACACCCCTACCTAAGACAATAAGATAATTATTCTAGTTTCCTTATCTAATTAGGACTACATTCCTAATTGGACTCTGAATCCGATCCATGGTCACGATCGTACTCAGATACATTCTCCAACAAATTCTCGACATATAACATAAAATGGTTGTAATCCAAGTTTCCTAAAATCTCAACTCCATATAATTGCTACAGAAACATGTTTCTTGATGTAATGATTTTGATCGACTACTACATTTATATATGAATCCGACTCAAGCTCGAGGAGTGTTCATGTTAAAACATCCATAATCATTAAACAGATAATCAGTGGCTATACAAGAATAAATCCAACTCAAGCTTGAATTGTAACCTTTATTTACTCTGTTACATTCTAGATTCACATAGTTCTTACGGAATTTATAATATGAACAGATTTGACTGCAAAATTTACCTTCTCTGGAAGTTAAGTTTAGATATACAATACGCAAAAAGAGAAGCAAGAATGATGGGATATAGTGCAAGAAGAACAAATGTGAGCGCTAACTCTTCATGATGATACCCGTAGAAATCTCTTAAGAAGGCTTCCACGGATTTAGTTTCCCCAAAAACTAAGATCTCCTTCTTAACATCACCAAATTGAGAAGTAAGCAATCCGTTAAGTGACCATGACGTAGGAGTCAGATAGTACAACCATATCCACCAATTCGGAATTTTCTACAGAAATAATAAGGAGACTTGTTAAAGGCATTCTTTGGATGATATTTTAAAAATACTATTCAGATTCCATTAACAAATCAAGGACCCATAATAAGATGGTATTTGGATGTGATGTTGAATATTCATAATCAGATAATCAACGATAGAAAACGGAGGCTAGAATGGCATTTGAATGTGCTTCTGTTGAAAGAAATTGTACTTATCGCCGAATCAATTTCTAAAATATTAGGCAAATTAATAGTTAAGAGGGACTTACCGGCCTAGGAATTAAAAATCCGCCAAATAAGTTAAAGATGGTGTAAAAGGCAGACTGTAGAATGACAGCTACCGCAAAGCTTGGTGTTATCGCAACAAGCAGCATTCCCAAATAGGTGAAGTACATCAATGTGCACAAGAATGTATAGAAGTACCAAAAAACTTTGTAGGCTGACCAATAATATCCAATCATAGGATACGTGATGCAGACGAATGCAAGTGACTGGGCAAAGAGATAAGGAAACTCGATTGTCACCTACAAAATAAGATCAAAACATTTCCTTATACATTAAAAAAAATTTACAAATATTTACAAGAAAAAAGATCATTTTACTTGGTACAATCTGCTTCAAAATTAATAGGTTTTGCTTCTTTTACCGAAAAGAAAGGTTTTATACCTGTGCAAGAGCATAGGCCCACGATGCATACATCCCAGAAAACTTTTCTCGATACAGAACAGTCCGCTCCCTGGAAACATATGGTATAACTGAAGAGGAGTTGTTGATGCCACAGAAAAGTACAGCAGCAAACATCGAACCAAGAACATTGAATAAGCTCTGTTGGTTATGTCTATCACACGAAAGGGTAACATATCAGATGCTTTGAGAGTGTATTTTGAAAATAATATAAAGAAGCTGAGATTATATTAATAGCAAGAATACAACTTTGCGGTGGAGATTCTCATCTACCAAGCTTTAAATAATGAAAAATAGAATGCACGGAACTTATGAAATGCAAGATTATCTTTAACTTACATTTTCCTCCCTTGGTCCCAGAAAAGTAATCCGAAAATAAATGATGCAACGAGCATATGCATAGAACGCATCAAGTTGTATGAAGGACTTCTCCAATATGACAAGTGTTGTTTCCATAGGCAGGCCTTGAACTGTCCCCAACCATTCTGAGGAAAACGTGTCGGAAAATACAACTCTTTCGAACTAGAAGGTGGTTTACTTGATGTGTTTACAAGCTCTTTATTGCTCCTAACATAGTAGACAAAACATAAAAGTTTTCAATCAGATATAACATGCTCAAATTCTCAAAAGCGGATATTGCAGATAATTGTCAGTTAATGGTTTGAGATATGCTTGAAACGGGCTGGTAGCCTGGTACGATACATGCAGAACAGTTAAACCTTTTACTCGAAATTTAGAAGTCAAGAAAATAATTGGTGTTTTGAAATGTAACACTCCCAAGTCTTTTAGAGCATTCATAAATAGAGCTAAAAAATGTATTGTATAAAAGTATTGTTTTGATAGATTTCCAAGAAAAGAGTTATTGTGGTATTTTAATAAACGTAAAAGAAACACTAAACGAACTTGTTTATGTTAGATGATCCGAAAAATATATGGGGATTGAAGATGTAAATTACTGATACAAAGTTGAAGTAGAATAGATTTGTCCAAAATCAACTCCAAGTTCAGCTTCTACTGATGTCGAAGTAACCTCTAACATCCATGTTGCTGGATTATAGTTGTCTTTGATTTTCGGCACCCCAGAGATGCTCTGTTTCAAAAACATTTCATCGTAAGAAAAATACTAGTGTTGATTATCTCTAACTAAGATAGATGAATTATCGAAATTGAAAGCAAAAAAGAAAATCACGATTAGCAACAAAAGATGAATCGAACATGTGCATTTGTTCTGAAGGCAACTAACCTCAAAGTATTCAATGACCCTACTCGAGTCACGACCCAGTGGCCCACAGTATATTATTCGTCCACCATTTTTCAATAAAATTAACTGCAAGAACATGGACGGGGAAATACATGAAATGTTTTAGTCATATTAAGGGTAAAGAAAAGAGAGTCCAAAAAAATGAAAGTAAGAACAATAACAAAATACTAATAACAGAGGAAATTGACATTATTAATATGGGTTAGCAGGTATATGATGGCATTCTAACTGAAATAACTCGAAATTCCAAAACATAGGATGTATCAATTATCTCTAAAATGGAATCTATAAGGTTTCCTTTTTTCTTATATATCAATTTTCTGTTTCGTGGTTTCAGAAATAAGCTAAAAATTCTTTTATATAATTACCTCATCAAAGGCCTCAAATATGTCGATGCTTGGTTGGTGAATAGTACAGACAATTGTTCTTCCTGTATCAACAATATTCTTGACAGCCCGCATGACAATGGCAGCTGATCTAGCATCGAGTCCAGTCGTGGGTTCATCCATGAAAATAATAGCGGGATTAGCAACAACTTCCACAGCAATGGTAAGCCGTTTACGTTGTTCTGTTGACAGACCACTAACCCCGGGAATACCAACCAAGGCATCTTTTATGCTATAAAGCTCAACAGTTTCCAGAATTTCTTGAATGAATTTCTGTACACACGCCAACAGAAAATTATTATATCAATAGAAATTGTAACATCAATTAAAATGTCTGAAATATCTCGTACGTATTTAGTTATAGAATCAATATCGGGATGGAGACGAAGCCAAGCAGAAAATATAACTGATTCTTCAACTGTAATTTGAGGAGAGTGTACATCCGTTTGCTCACAGTAACCTGAAATCCTAGCAAAGGTATCTTGGACTTTAGGATACCCCCCAATCCTAATCTCTCCTTCAACAATTCCACTGGTTTTCCTCCCAGCGAGAACATCAAGAAGTGTCGTTTTCCCAGCACCACTAACGCCCATTAAAGCTGTAAGAACACCAGGTCTAAAAGCACCTGTGATATTGTAAAGTAATTGCAGTCTTTTTCCAGTGAAGCCATGCGCTCTCATTTCCTGACAATCAAATAAAAAAGATATGATCAACAACAAATATCTGACATCTGACATTTAATTATAAACTAAGATGACAGTTAACAGTTACCGGGGAGGGATCCACATGGTATTGTAGATCTTGAAAGGTAACGCTTAGCGGTTCAAAAGGTAACACCATTTTTCCTGTGGGATACGAGGATGAATACGGATCTATAAATTAAAGATGGGCACATTCACATTTATAAGTTGATGCAAGAGCATGAAGTGTTAATGATAGTCATTTAACGTTGACGGATACATTTAAGTAGTAAGGAGCAGTTAAACACAACCTGTAATATATTAATTACGGGTTCTCCCAATAGAGGAGAAAAAGAACTACAGTGGGAGCTGTTTGGTATTGCATTCATACCCTGTTTATGCAGCACAAGCTCTAGAGACGAGAGTCCAACCCAACAAAGTATTAAATTAAGAAGAACAAAATTCATGTTGTATTTATATCTACCATTGAAAATGAAGAAAAAATGTGGCATGAAAAGAAGAAGATATGCTAACCTTCTGAAGGCTCTGAGACGGTTGTATTGGAATTTTTTGTAGTTTCATAAATGTTAGTATGGTGTTTGGATCCTTCGCCTCCATTCACTTGAGAAAGCGTTTCCTTGGAAATAATGGCACGGGTACCAGGAGCTGAAGCACCAAATAACCAGATTTATTCATGAAAACATGACACTCTCGCTCTATGTTCAAAGTTGATTTTGTATTATTTGAAAAGATGAGATTACCCTTAAAGTAGCTTAAAGCCAAGATGAAGCCTATGTTGAATAGCAGTGCAAAACCAAACAAGGCACCAAGTGATATCCAGAAATAGTATTCCTCAAAGTCTAACCCACGGCTTATAAGCGTTTGTTGCCCTATGGTTGTGTTTGTAGATGCCATTTGCTTTTAGAAAAGAAAAAAAAAAACATTTGAGTGAGTAATATATATTTCTCTTCCTTTAATGACCTGTGACGACAATATGAAATGATAGAAGGAAAGATCAAAAGTTATATAAAGATTTATTCTAGTGATTTACCTTGTTCCATCTGGGAGAGCGAAATTCATTCACCGCAAGGCCAATTTCACCATATGATAGCGGACAAACCCAAAATCCCCACTTTAACCAACCTGGCATTGATGCTACAACCAGTTTCCATTCCTTAGTTTGATCTCTATAAGTCGTTACCGATCCATATACATTAAAATAAAAAAAGAGACCTATGGAACTTACTGTGTGGTATAATGAAGCCACCAAACGATAATAGGAACAATATGGCTACACTGCCCGCTGTTGTAGAAGCAACCACAGTTTGAAAAACCGATGCAAAGAATCTGAACATGGATACCGAAGTGAAGTGAGCCCCAAAAAGTAGCACTAGTTGACGGAAGAACCTAGAAAGCACACGAAACAGTAAAAGTTAGATCCTAATTTAATAGTTTAGAAGGAAAGTAGAGGAAAAAGAACGATGTTGCTACTATAATCCAGAGGCTGTCTAAAATTTCCAAATATGGTAGTAATTGACAGTTACATATAAACTACTTAGCATATTTATAAGATAATTACCTCTGTGGTTCCGGGCTGTATCCAATAACATAATAAGTGAGACACGTCCAAATAGTGGCTTCCAATAATGACAGGGGAATCTTAAGAATGGATGCTGGAATTGCATATGCCCAAGCAGGGTACAAGTACATATCTCTCTGTTTATAGAACACTGAAAGTCTTGAAACTGTCATACTCGATTCTGGGATCCCATCAACTAGTAAAATTACAAGCGCATAAAAGAGTGAACCAAGATAATAATTCGCATCAAGGACATCAACCTTCAATCCAGTTCTTAAAAATACAGTCATCGTGATTACTGCAATTATGAAGAGCTGCACTCAAATAAAGAACATAATTAGACGTTAACGGCCAATAATAGTAATAAGTGACAATAAACATCTTAAACAAGGTAAATTTCCGAGAAAAGAAAGAAAGAAAAAGTACCTGGACTGTTTTGAAGATGTAGACGAAAGAATTCCTCTTCATGAGAAGCATCTCCCTAGACATGCAAGCTCTAAATAGAGCCCATTTAGAAAGAGAATACACCTCGAAGGAAATGGCATTCTCATGGCTTTTCAATCTCGTGAAGGGTTTGGATATATCCTCATTTACTTCTTTTCCCAAATAAGATTCCTTGAATCTCATGGATAAGGTGTGTACTGACACATATTTATATGCTTCATCAGTTCGGCACCAGTAGGTTGCTTGATCGTTTCTTGACACAACCTGTGAATAACTTGTTATGGCATAAAAAATCGGTAATGACGCAAGTATATGATAATCAACTGGCCATTATATCTTCTGACGTACAGTAACAAATTTAAAAAGATATTTGGTGACATTACCTCTTGTAGGAAGTCAGCTACACCCTTTCTCTCAGGGCACTTAAAACCAAGACCCTCAAAATACTCTAAAACATTATTCCGGGGCCCATGATACACGATCATCCCTTCTGCCATCAACATAATGTCATCGAAGAGATCAAATGCTTCTGGTGACGGCTGAAGAAGTGAAATGAGTATTGAAGCATCAGTTATGTGTGCCAACTGCTGTAGACAAGCTATTATCTGATACGTAGTGGAGCTGTCTAGGCCATTTGATATTTCGTCCATGAACAAAACATTTGTTGGACCAACAATCATCTCCCCTACAGAAACCCGAAGATATTAGATTCTATATATATGCAATATAAGCCTCGGCATATGAAGAAGAAGTTACCTGTAGTCAATCTTTTCTTCTGACCGCCAGAGATTCCTCTCCTCATGGCATCTCCAAACATTGTATCAGCACATATATCAAGTCCAAGAATCTGGAATATAACATCATGAAGTTGGAAAAACTAGCTTATTGAGCATATTCAAATACAAAACAATATAATAAGCTCACATCAACTACGAGAGTCACCTTTAAAATATAGTTTGTCTGAAGAGTTGTCTTTTGACCTTCAACTGAAATTGCCTGTGAAAATTACACATTGTTTAGTACGACAGCAAATATCAGCAACTAAAATTTGTATTATAACAGAAGGCGCCAAATTCTCAAACTACAAGATTTTCTAGTCGAAAGGGCTACAAGTCCATATAAATTCATCTTCAGATATATTGATATTATCTTTGAACAAGTTATAGAATACCAGAGTTCTATTGGAAAATTCTAAGACATTTATATTAGGACAAACTATGACATTACAAGTCCATGTATGTGCGGTAGTCGGTAGACCCTATTAGAAATATAAATAATACCCAACAACTAAATGAAAACTTATTTAAACATAAAGTTAAGTATCACAGATAAGACGACATAATCAGAACTTTTAGTGAAAGGCTATATGAAATGGTTTGTTGCTCACTACTACAATTAGCCCAGAAATACACGAACGAAAAATAATATTCTTACCTTCATAAAAATGTCTACATCTGGATCAGGAATAATCCTCCCTTCTTTCTCCCTTCTGTTAACCTCGGCCATAATCTCTATAGGAGAATAAAACCATTTTGAATTAGTTCTTAAACTATCACCATCAATTAGAACGGAATACAAAACAGTGCGGTGTTTGTGGTGTGTAATGTATATGAAGTAGGAAATCAAGCATACCTGCACGAGTACCAGTACCCTGACAACGGGATGAGAAATCAAGTGTTTCCCTCACAGTCATCTCAGGGATATGCAAATCATCCTGGCTAATATATGCAGAAGTTTTCTGGGGGACAAATTCTTCTAGTTTGTATCCGTTGTAAGATATTTCCCCACTTACCTGTTTTCATTAATTCAGAACCATTAGTGAGTCAAAGCAGTTCACTGGTGGTACTTTTTAATTATACCACAGCATTAATTATACCACAAAACAGAAACATAAAGGGGTACCATGGCATGGGACTGAATGTAGTTAAAAGTATACCCGTTCATAACTTGAATGTACAGGTCAAACTTTCAAATTGGTGTACTGAAATGTAGCTGAAAGGCCATTTGTGAAAGAAGTCATTTACCAACATGTAGCTTTTTAACGGCATTACGAGAATTTAAGAGAGATAATGTGTACACCGAGAAACTTCTTTAATATAACAGGAAATGAACAATTTCCTTCAATAAATGACTTTACCTAAAGAAATTATTTTAACTATAAAATGTGGTCTAATTAACCAATAGCAGTCCTTCGCCAACATTATCATCCAAACTTTATGTTCTGTTAGGTCAATCACACACCTTTATCTATACACAGATAAAAACAGTGTAGCGAATGGATATATCATCCTTCTAAATATCAGGAGAAAGAGAAGTCGAAAACCTTGAGAGATTTGCTTAGGTTCCCTGAAAGTGCTTTCAACAATGTAGTTTTCCCACAGCCCGGAGGACCAAGAAGCATAGTCATCCTGAAAAACATAATAAAAAAACATAACAAAAAAACGAAGCAAAAATTTGAATAAGGACTGGTTCATGACTTCTAAATAAGGTTGAATTCCTACCTTCCTGGCTTAATGACACCACTGACGTCATTTAAGATGGTTATCTTGGCCCGTTTAGACTTTAAACCAGGTATCATGACCATGCTCTGTTAGAGAAAAAGAAAACATTACATCGTGGGCTACATCCTACGGACTGTAGTGTCAACACTGTATTTAAGCTATAAACTTTTACAAGGGAAATGCTGAAAACATAAATTGAAGTAAATAAATAAGAAATCTTCAATAATTTTGTTCGTTGGTTGAATGTGAGTGGTTATTTTCTGATCTGGAAACAAACATCGACGCAGCAACACTTTACCCTTTCCCAACCAATATTAGTTCGTAATGGTGCATACAAAGTATTTTCATAGTCAGCGCAGATACTTACAGAAAGCAAACTTTGCACAGAATTCCAGAGTGTTGGGAGGGGCTTGCCATGAACTACTTCACACTCAGCATCTACACGAATATTCTTATATCTCACCTCCACAGTCGGTAACTGGACACCAACTCTAAGAAAAAAAAAGTTACCAATAAGATTCCAGTTAATAAAGGACTTATGACACCATTGCTCCTAACTGAACAGAAAATTGTATATAAAGAAAATCAAAACACTTGTTTTCATTTAGTACCCAGTACTGAAACAGAAAAGGAAACCTTACTTGTCTGTTCGTTTTCGAAGTTTCTGCAACAACTGAAGGTTATCATTCTCAATATGTTTGATGAGTTTCTCAATAAACATGTGTCGCTCTGGAGGAAGGAGCTTTGTGACATCAACCACCTTCTTTCCTCTAACATCTCCATTTTCTTCATCAATCAAAGATGATCTCAAACGTTCAAATGTTGGCAATCTATCAATTGCTTCCCATTGTAGAAGATTCTCGTCTGTCTCATCATGATTGTTCACAGAACCAACATCTGAAGTAGCACGCAAACTAGATGTACGACGACGAAAAGATGATCTTAAACTTCTTCCTATTTCTGACAGATCATTTCTCAGTGACTCTATTTCTTCGGAACCAACTAGTTGAGCCATATAAAATGGCTTTGTAGAGCGTTGTACTTCCAATGAGATCGACCAATATATACCCAGAGAAGTTTATACACACATTATATATTCATATATAAGGAGACATTATTCTTTCATATGATGCTAAGATAATGCATCATGCCTTACGCAATATTAACCGATAAAAAAGAGTTATAAAATGGAAATATAATATTTTATAAGTTTGATACAACTATATGTGGAGAGAATTCAACATAATAAAATGTCAACTGTCCATTTTTGCATCTGTTAAGCAACTATAAGTTTGACGAGGTAAACTACAAATCAAAGATATAGTTGACTTTCTTTTAAATGACAGGGGGGAGAAGTTAAGCAGGTTTCTTAGACGGAAGGTTCTTAGTCTAATCGGAAACAGAACCCATCTGTAACCACAATAGTAACATGTGTATTTCCATTTGCCAACACCATCATTGTTGCTATCCATTGAATCCTTATTTTTTGTAATATCCCAAAAACTATAACAGCAGAATCTAACGCATACATATATTTATCATAATAATGCTAAGGTCGGACGGCAATGAAATAATACTTGGAAACTCGGGGAGCTAAAGTGTAGTTTAAAAGTTAATGATATAAGGGGAAGACAAATGTCAAACTACAAACTTCATAAATAAGTTCTGCAAACACGGAAATCTGTATTTTTGAAATGGCAAAATGAGTTCCTAGACATATTACTTTTTCATATTCATAATAGCATTTTACGACGAAAGTATTCCATATATAGAAAAATGATCGAAATGCTTAATCATCATTCACATATATGCCACAAACATCTCAATATCAGTTGAAGAGAAGTGAAAATAACAACCCATTAAGAAATTATTGGAGTAAACAAGACTCAACGATTATGTATTACATGCTTTGCTTCACCTGCACTTCTACAGCATAACATGAAAGAATACCATTAGATATTATTTCGACTTAGGTATAGAGTAACAAAATAATTACATCGAAGTTACATTATTCCAAATAATTATATGATTAATATGTCATCGTGGCCCAACTTAAAACATAATCATGATATAATCAGCTGGTTATATTCCTAAAACGGCGATAAGCATACTTGCGGAAAGTATAAGCGAAATATAAATGGAAAAATAATTTAGAAATGATCGTCCACCATTTAGCTGGAAAGTGTGCATCTGACCCTTTCGGTTCATTCGGTGTTGAAAGAGGAGAAACAGTTTGACTTCCTTCTTCACCTCCTTAGTGCTGTCTCTCTCTTGAAGTATTCCTTTCTCCTATATCAGACAAAATCAGTAACTTATGTTTTATTATTAACAAAAATGGAGAAATCAATGGCTGATTAAAAATACCTGAAGTTGCCTAAGGCGGGAAGAAGCCTTCAGTGGTAGTTCCTTGATTAGCTGAGAAGCATTGAGGCGATGGAGGGTTACTTCGGATTTGCCCCTTATGTTTTTCATGTTTAACGCAGCCGGAGTCTTCTCTGGGTCACAATTCAATCTGCATAGACATATATGCCAATTAGATACTTGATTTAAACTGATCAAACGAGTACAATTCTATTTGAAATGTAAACGAGCGGAAAGGGTCAAAAATTGCGTAAACTGTATTTAAAATGCATTAAAGACAGCCTAAACACCCAAGTTTCGTGGAAGTATAAATATTACGATTTAAGTTATGTTAAAGTTCCATTTTAACATTTTAGCATTAAATCTTTATACTTAGATTCTGTCCAAAAGGTTTCAATACGGAAAACTTATGTGTTACGACGTGTTCAATAACGTTTAATGTTCGGTTAGTCCAATTATGTCCAAAAAGGTTTGACGTTCAAGGTCGATATGTTTAAGTTATAAAAACATTTTGTCACTGAAGTGTAGGTATATGTTATGACGAAATTTTGGCAGCGCTTTCGCGCTATAAAAATTTAGTCCATTTTACAATTCCACTTTCCCGCTTTAACAATCATTTTAAACAATAATATCAACAAAGAAATAGTTCTTATTGGTAAAAGCTTAGCAAACTGTTTATATCATCAATCATATAATTTTTTAAGTTATGAGAATAATCTGTGAAAAATGTTATGTTCTCGTTTCTTGATTTTCACGTTGTAAAAACGAAGTTTTTGTGGACAACAATATCCAGACAGCGGCTGGAGACCTTCGGCCACTTTCACCATTTTGATATTGTTCGATTTTTAAGCCTTTTTAGTGATAGATTTCGACATGCAAACGGTTCTTAACGAAATATATTCATATTAGTGTCAAAATCACAGTTTCTTTTAGATCTTTTACATCAAAAGGTAGATCTATATGAAAAAAACCCGTTTTTAAGTAAGAAAACGTTATAGATCTTTATAAAAACAACTTTTTAAACCATAGATCGTCCATGCAAGTGTTTATTTATGTAAAAACAGTAAAATAAAAGAAATCTACCGGATGAAAAAGCTTGGTGACGGTTTGGAGAAGATTTAGAGCTCCAAAGGTGGTAGAAACTTCTTGAAAACGTTAACCCTTTTGACTCCTTGCTTTATGGACGATTTTTGTATATTTTGATAGTGATTTTAGTGTGTTTAGTTTCTGTTTTAGGGGAGAAATTCACTGGTGTGTTTGTGTTTTTCTTGAGAGAGTTTAGAGAGAGGGAGTGTAAAGTGTGTGTGTGTTTTTAGAAAAATAAAATGAAAGGAAGGGTAAAGGGGGGATGTAGGACTGGTCTTGGGACTCCAAAATGACCATTATCTTGGTCCAATCCCGGGTTTATGAGTTTAGCCAATCAAGAAGCATGCAAAAAAATGAGTCATTAAATCACTGGTCAGCGGCTTTCAGCCGCTGGCTAACAACCTCCAGCCATCGGCTGGATGGCTTTCCCAGCTTGGTGTCGTTTTAAGTTTTCCGTTATTGTTAAGTGTGGACTAGAGTTTTATTTTAGTTCCCGTTATGAACTTAGTCAAGTTCATAGTATAGTTTCTTGGTGTTAGGATTTATAAGTTGATTCCGACTTTGGTTCCGACACAATTACAGTCACAATAAAGTACGGACAATAACGATACGATCATGATAAAATACGACTACGGATTTGTACAGACATAATAAATGAGAATCACCTGAATTTTGGACGATTGTCACATTCTCCCCGGGTTGAAAGGAATTTCATCCCGAAATTTGATTCGTCCCTTCAGGAAGAAGTGTCTTTGAACAGATGTGGATACTTTTGACGGATTTGGTCCTCACGTTCCCATGTGCATTCTTGACCACGTCGTGAGTTCCACCGAACCTTGACAATAGGAACACGACTTTGCCTAAGTTGTTTGACCTCGCGGTCCACAAAATCAAGCGGTTCTTCGATAAAGTTTAGTTTGTTGTCGATCTTGACCTCGTCGAGTGGAATGACGATGGTCTCATCAGATAATCACTTTTTCAAGTGCGTGACATGGAATATGTTGTGAACGTTGGAAAGAATCTGCGGGAGTTGGAGTCGATACGCTACTGGGTCGATTCGCTCTATCACCTCGAATGGTCCGATATACCTTGGCCTTAGCTTGCCGCGTTTCCCGAAGCGAACTACCCCCTTCCATGGCGATATTTTGAGAAGCACTCTATCGCCAACTTGTAACTCGAGGGGTTTCCTTCGGTTATCGGCGTAGCTCTTCTGCCGGGTACGGGACGTCTTCAGTATTTCCCTGATGGTAGTAATCTTGTCGATGGTTTCCTGGACGATGTCGAGCCTTGTGAGTTTTCGATCGCCAGCTTCTAGCCAACAAAGCGGTGACCGAAACTTGCGTCCATATAAGGCCTCAAACGGTGCGCACTTGATGTTGGCATGGTAGCTGTTGTTATAGGAAAACTCGACCAACGGGAGGTGAGCGTCCCAACTTCCTCCGAAGTCAACTACACACGCTCTCAGCATATCTTCAAGCGTTTGGATCGTCCTTTCACTCTGACCATCGGTCTGAGGGTGGTATGCGGTGCTAAGGTCTAGTCGCGTCCCTAGCGATTTCTGAAGGGCATTCCAAAAACGGGACGTGAATCGACTATCCCTATCGGAGATGATGGAGAGAGGTGTTCCGTGGCGAGAGATGATCTCGTTGATGTAGATTTGAGCGAATTTGTCCATCAAGTGGTTCTCTCGTACTGGTAGGAAATGAGCAGACTTCTTCGATCGGTCCACGATTACCCAAATCGTGTCGTTACCCTTTGTCGTACGGGGCAACTTGGTGATGAAATCCATGGAGATCTGTTCCCACTTCCACATGGGAATCTCCGGTTGCTGCAGTAGACCTGAGGGCTTCTGATATTCCGCCTTGACCTTCGAGCAAGTGAGGCACTTGGCTACGTACAAGGCATCCTTCTTCATGCCCGACCACCAATAATATTCCCGAAGGTCCTTGTACAACTTGTCGGATCCGGGGTGGATGGAGTATCGGGAACGGTGGCCCTCCTCCAAAATGACTTTACGAAGATCTTCTGATCTCGGAATCCATGCTCAGCCCTTAAGGTAGTGGATTCCGTCGGATTTGAGTTCAAAATCCTTCTCATGATTGTGCAACGTTTCGTTCTTTAAATTCTCGGGTTTCAACGCTTCTCGCTGAGCCCCGGCGATTTGCGTTTGAAGATTTGTCTGAATCTGAATACCTAGTGCTCTAACCCGAGATGGTCTTCCCCTTTCCTTCCGAATCAGGGCATCTGCTACTACGTTTGCTTTACCCGGATGGTCTTTGATTTCGCAATCGTAGTCGCTCAACAGTTCGATCCATCTCCGTTGCCTCATGTTGAGTATCTTCTGATCTAGAATGTGTTGAAGGCTCTTGTGATCCGTGAAAACCGTGCACTTAGTACCATACAGGTAATGTTTCCAGATTATTAAAGTAAACACGACGGCTCCCAGCTCTAGGTCGTGTGTGGTGTAGTTCTGTTCGTGCACTTTAAGGTGCCTTGAAGTGTAGGCGATGAATTTGTCCTTCTACATAAGGACACACCCAAGTCCTTGGGGGGATGCATCGCAAAATACCACGAAGTTACCCTCCGGTAGGGACAAAATCGGTGCGTGGCAGAGCTGGTGTTTAAGTTTCTAGAAGGATTCCTCTTGTTTTGTACCCCAAACAAAATTCTTGTCCTTCTGAGTAAGCTCTGTAAGAGGCTTAGCGATCTTCGAGAAATTCTCGATAAACCTTCGATAGTAGCCAGCCAACCCTAGGAATTGACGGATTTCCGTAGGAGTCGTTGGGGCTTGCCATTTCTCGATCGCTTCGATCTTAGCCGGATCTACATGAATCCCTTCTTGGTTGACCACATGACCAAGGAAATGTACTTCCCGGAGCCAAAATTCACACTTCGAGAATTTGGCGTACAATTTCTGATCTCTGAGGAGTTCTAAGATAAGTTTCAGGTGTTTCGCGTGATCCTCCTTGTTTCTCGAGTAGATAAGGATGTCGTCTATGAATACGATCAAAAATTTGTCCAGATATGGTCTACACACCTTGTTCATCAAATCCATGAACACCGCTGGTGCGTTGGTCAGACCGAAAGGCATAACAAGAAACTCGTAGTGCCCATATCGAGTTCGAAAAGCGGTTTTTGGGATGTCGGTCTCACTGACTCGAACCTGGTGATAACTCGAACGGAGGTCGATTTTTGAGAAATAAGTTGCACCATGCAACTGGTCGAACAGATCATCGATCCTCGGGAGTGGGTATCGGTTCTTTACGATCAGCTTGTTCAGTTCACGGTAGTCGATGCACATACGAAAGGATCTGTCTTTCTTTTTAACGAAGAGTATTGGGGCTCCCCAGGGGGACGAGCTTGGACGAATAAGACTGTGATCTAAAATTTCTTGTAGCTGTTTTGATAGCTCTTGCATTTCCGGTAGGGCCAGACTCTACGGTGTCTTGGCGACCGGTGTTGCGCCAGGAACTAGGTCTATCCGGAATTCCACTTGTCGATGCGGCGGTAGCCCGGGTAAATCTTCGGGAAAGACTTAAGGGTGATCCTTGACTACTGGGATATCTTGTACTCGGTTCTCTTTAGGTTTACGTTCAACAACGTGAGCGAGGAATGCGTCACAGTTCTTCTCGAGGTACTTGCGCATTTTCAAGGAGGACACGATACGGAGTTGTCTTCCACGTTTGTCTCCTTGAACAACTAGAGTTTCACTGTCTGAGAGAGGAATACAAATAATTTTGTCGAAACAGACGATCTCGGCTCGAAAACGAGATAGTCAGTCCATTCCAACGATTACGTCAAAGCTTTTCAGCTCGATGGGGATTAAGTCAATGGGGAAAGTTTTATCGGATAGGCTTATAGAACATCTTAATATTATATCCTTAGCTTCGAACTCTTGACCGTTAGCGTACTCTATGGTTAATCTATCCTTAAGAACTTTAGATCCTAGATTAATGAGGGGTCTAAATTCTAAGGATATGAAGCTTCTCTCAGCCCCTGAATCGAACAATACTGATGCATAGTGGTTGTTTACAGGAAACGTACCGTTCACCACGTTTGGGTCCTGTCAGGCTTCTTCAGCTGTGAGTGCGAAGGCACGTCCTCGACCTCTCCCGCCTTGGTTTGGTTGGGCGTTCTGGAGTCTGGGACAGGCGTTCCGGAAGTGCTGATCACTCCCACACTCGAAGCACACCGGCTTCTGGCCTGGGACTATTGTCTGCTCCGAACAATACCTAGCGAAGTGCCCTACCTTCTAGAACTTTAAGCACACCGGGCAGTTCCCGTGGTGGTGGAAGTTTCACTTGTTGCACTTGGGATTCGTCCCAGTATATGGTCGAGGTCCAGGTGGTGGTGGTGGTAGTGGTGTTGCAGCAGTTACCGCGAAATTGCGGGTGGTTTTGGCCTTCTTGTTTCTGTCGCTTCTCCTGGGGGTTCTCACGGATTTCCTTTTCTCACCCGCCTCCTTCTTGGAAGATGCAGGAGTGGTGAGGAGGTTACTGGTGAGTCTGTGAGCTAAGATGATTGCGCTCTGGAGAGTTTGAGGTTCAGCTGAAATGACCATGCCTCGGATTTCCAGAACAAGATCGGAGATGTAAAGGTCGATCCGGTTTTCCTCGGGGGTCACTAACCTTGGCACTAGCCGAGCGAGCTCATGGAACCGGGTGGTGTACCCTTCGATGTCGTTGCCAACCATCTCGTGGTCCCAAAGCTCTGCCTCGAGCTTTTTGATTTCGCCTCTTGGGCAGTACTCTTCGATTAACAAGTTCTTGAAGGCATTCCAGGAAATAGCGTAGGCAGTTGCACGCCCTCGGGTTTGGACAACAATGTTCCACCATGACAAGGCTCTGCCATGGAACACACATGAGGCGTACTCCACCTTGTTGGCTTCAGCACATCGGCTGATGTGCAGGACTGATTCGATACACTCGAACCATTGGAGTAGTCCTACAACACCAGTTGTGCCGTGAAACTCCTTTGGCTTACAAGCCATGAAGCTCTTATAGTTTCAAGCAGGAGGGTTTGGGTTTTGGTGCTGATTCTGATTGTTGTCGTTGTTGTTGTTCTGGTTCTGGTTATTGTTATTGTTCTTATTCTGGTTTTGGTTTTGGGTCTGGTTGTTGTTGATGTTGTTTTTGATTCCTGTCGTGATCTGGGCGATCATGTTTGGCATAGTCGCGTTTACTTTGCATCGACCTGCTCGGCGATGAGGCTAGCATTGGAGCGTTTGGGTGCCATGATTCTATAACAGAAAAGAGAAAGGTTTAGAACGCACGAATAGGCGCGAGTGATAAAGAGTGTACATTAACGAATGCTAACAATAATAATGATCAAGGAGTAACAAGGAATATAATAGCACACACACGAAAATGATTCAAGAAATAGTAATATAATGATTTGACAATAATGTAAAGATTCACACGACAAAGACAAGTACGAATAATAAAAGATAGAACTTTCCATTAATAATAATAAGTTTAGTACATAGATCGGAATACTGAAAATGGAAATACAAGTACAATACAAAGGAAATAATAGATAATAGCTTAAGTCGTGTACAATGGAAAATGACGACTAAGCTTAGTACAGTACAAATATAAGGAAGAAATGACTAATGACGCCTCTCTAGAAACATCTTGGCCACCATGACCGCGATCAACATCCCTATAACCAAACACGCCCCTACGAGACACTGCACATTTCGTGTCGTGGCTTGAGCCGATGCGATGACTAGCAACGATTGCTCGGACAACTGATGCGCAGCATCGGTGACTTCGCTGATGAGGAGTCCTTGTTGCTGGGCCTCCGCTGAAAGTCCCCGAACCTCTCGGTGGAGGTGCAAGAATGCGGCAGGAGGGGGAAACTGAGGAGTAGGCGACATCCTCTGCCTGGCTGCTTCAGCGTCACGGGCACGCTGCATCTCTTCACACTCGACCTGTCGCTCCCACGTGTAGTGATCTAACATAGAGGTACGTGGAGCCTCGGAGTATGGGTCTCCAAAGGGTAGGTGTGGAGGTGCGGGTCTGGACGAACCGGCCTGCTGTCCGGCCATCCTGTCCGGCAGGCGGCCTGGGAGGATGACCTGTTTACGAGCGGTCAGTCTCGTACGTGGCCCCTGGTACTGGGGTGGTGCTGCAACGGGCACCGGTGGAGGGGCTGGTAGTACAGTCCTCGGGCTGGACCCGATACTGCTAGAGATCGCCATGGAGGTATCCTCCGTGGGATCGGTAGTCTGGCGGCGTTGGCTTTCAGAGGCAGCACGGTCCTCTGAAGCCTCGCGAGACGAAGCGGCTCGTGGCAGTGAGCGGGTCTGGGATCGTGAAGGTGATCGCGAACGTGACGAGTGAGACATGACAGATCTGCGAACAAGGAGGTTCATAAGTACGGGGAAACAAAAATAGTAAAGGAAATGTGTAATGAAATACATGCACGGGTCAGTCACGTGAGAATCGGGAATTGATAAGACCGAGAATTTTGACTCAAAAACCGTTAACGATAGTAATTACGTTCCGTCCTTGCATAATTCATTTTGAACTAGGCATGAGTGATCAGGTTATGCATAGTTAAAAACAATCATGCAATCCCGAAATTAATGCACTAAAGTTTGAACCCATAAACGATTTTCCGAAAAAGCCTTGGTTATAGTTTGGTTTCGAAAATTTTAGAAAATTTTTTAAAACCTTTTTCACTATAACCTGTGCTCTGATGCCAAGTTTGTCACACCCGTTAAAGCGGAAACACGAGGTGCGGAGAGCTGGAATACCATTACACGGGTTATAACAAAATATAACGGTTTCAAATCATTGATTAAATAAAATAGTTCACAAATTCAAAAGACAACCAAGTCCTTTAACGTTTCAATACAAATACATAATTAAAGTTTCAAACAATTCCCAAAATAATAAACAGGTCTTTTCCCAATGTGAGTCTCACGTAACCATCCTGACCTGTCCATGTCATGCACTTCATTCTTACACTTGGTTTCCTGAAACATAAGATAAAGTGTCAACTACAATAAAGTAGTGAGTGAGTTACAGTTTTAAGTTTCTCGACAAAAGTTTTCGTGAAGTATATATAAGTATAAGAGTTTCATAAATGAAAAAGGAGCGGAACGGCGCTTAATATATATACTTTAAAAGTTTCCGAGGCAACGAGGTGTAATCAACACCTTAAAAGTTTGTACCAAAAGCAAGTAGAACAATACTTGTAAAATAATAGTTGCAGATTCAATCGCTAAAAGGGTGTATATACGTAAGTAAGTAACTGATGATTATAACTTTGTATCAACCTCTTGGCATAATATAACATAAGTGTTCACACTAAACCGATTATCCAACCGTGAGGCCCCTTACCCCGCACTATCTACGAGGAGTATTCTGATCATAGTAATATGTACTTAGATTGCCATCTAAGTAAGGAACGGTTCTTTCCTAAGTATCGATACCCATAATTACTAAACGGCTTAACAAAGCTAATAGTGTGATGAACTAAAACCGGGCACTAAAGTAATTTGGTTTCAAACTGATAGTAGGCACTTATGATTCGCGTTATATTCTCATCAAGGGTTGGTCTCATATACAAGTAATCATAGATTAGATCTAGCCAATTAACGGGACAAGCCATAAAGTTTATTGTATGCCAATCGGGGAAAATAAAACTGTTTACGCATATAAGTTTCACAAAACATTCAATAATAGACCAATAGTTCATATTAGTTGCAAAAGTTCATAAAGGTTCCAAAAGCAATTAGATCTCATGTTTCCCCCAAAAAGTTATGTAAAAATACAATACGTAAAGGGGATGTAACTCACGGGTTGCGAAGATAAGTCTCGAGTAAAGGAAAGGAGCGGAACACGTCGGGAATCAAAGACGACCTAAACACCCAAGTTTCGTGTAAGTATAAATATTACGATTTAAGTTATGTTAAAGTTCCATTTTAATATTTTAGCATTAAATCTTTATACTTAAATTCTATCCAAAAAGTTTCAATACGGAAAACTTATGTGTTACGACGTGTTCAATAACGTTTAATGTTCGGTTAGTCCAATTATGTCCAAAAAGGTTTGACGTTCAAGGTCGATATGTTTAAGTTATAAAAACATTTTGTTACTGACGTGTAGGTATATGTTATGGAGAAATTTGGGCAGCGCTTCCGCGCTATAAAAATTTAGTCCATTTTACAATTCCACTTTCCCGCTTTAACAATCATTTTAAACGATAATATCAACAAAGAAATAGTTCTTATTGGTAAAAGCTTAGCAAACTGTTTATATCATCAATCATATAATTTGTTAAGTTATGAAAATAATCAGTGAAAAATGTTATGTTCTCGTTTCTTGATTTTCACGTTGTATAAACGAAGTTTTCATGGACAACAAGATCCAGACAGCGGCTGGAGATATTCAGCCGCCGGCTGGACCTCAGTCGTTGGCTGGATATCTGCAGCCGCCGGCTGGACCTTAGCCGCTGGCTGAATATCTTCAGCCGCCGGCTGGAGGCCTTCGGCCAGTTTCAGCGTTTTGATATTGTTCTATTTTTAAGCCTTTTTAGTGATAGATTTCGACATGCAAACGGTTCTTAACGAAATATATTCATATTAGTGTCAAAATCACAGTTTCTTTTAGATCTTTTACATCAAAAGGTAGATCTATATGAAAAACCCGTTTTTAAGTAGGAAAACTTTATAGATCTTTATAAAAACAACTTTTTAAACCATAGATCGTCCATGCAAGTGTTTATTTATGTAAAAACAGTAATGTAAAAGAAATCTACCGGATGAAAAAGCTTGGTGACGGTTTGGAGAAGATTTAGAGCTCCAAAGGTGGTAGAAACTTCTTGAAAACGTTAACCCTTTTGACTCCTTGCTTTATGGACGATTTTTGAATATTTTGATGGTGATTTTAGTGTGTTTAGTTGTTGTTTTAGGGGAGAAATTCACTGGTGTGTTTGTGTTTTTCTTGAGAGAGTTTAGAGAGAGGGAGTGTAAAGTGTGTGTGTGTGTTTTTAGAAAAATGCAATGAAAGGAAGGGTAAAGGGGGATGTAGTACTGGTCTTGGGACTCCAAAATGACCAGTATCTTGGTCCAATCTCGGGTATATGAGTTGAGCCAATCAAGAAGCAGGCAAAAAAATGAGTCATTAAATCACTGGTCAGCGGCTTTCAGCCGCCGGCTGGCCATATCCAGTCGCCGGCTGGGCTTCAGCCGCTGGCTGACAACCTCCAGCCATCGGCTGGATGGCTTTCCCAGCTTTGTGTCGTTTTAAGTTTTCCGTTATTGTTAAGTGTGGACTAGAGTTTTATTTTAGTTCCCATTATGAACTTAGTCAAGTTCATAGTATAGTTTCTTGGTGCTAGGATTTATAAGTTGATTCCGACTTTGGTTCCGACACAATTACAGTCACAATAAAGTACGAACAAGAACGATACGATCACGATAAAATACGACTACGGATTTGTACAGACATAATAAATGAGAATCACCTGAGTTTTGGACGGTTGTCCCAAAGGGAAACAAAGATCAAGGATGTTGAACATAGGAAATTGAAGGAAGATCAGTTGGCTGAAATGAAATAAACATTTAGAAAAATGAATGAAGAGCAAACTGGTGGTGGATCATCTTCAGAAACAACTAAAAAGGTTACACTTGAGTCTTTAGTTGCAAGACATAAACAAATGAAGCTAGAACAAGACAATGACCCATTTTTTGAAGTTGAAACTAAAGCACCAGTGTTCAAAAAGAAGCTGAAATGCAGAGTGATCAAGTAGAAGAGGATTATGAGTTTAGTCCTACAACCCAAAGGCATACTGATGACTTGTCTGAATGGATTGAAAAGACTAATCCACTTGGAAATTATCTTGTCAAGTATAGCTTTCCAGTGGATGAAGAGGTGATAAACAAAGAAAAGAATGAAGAAGGGTCTAGATCAAGATTTAGAGAACAAACTCAAGAAGAATAAAGGGCATAAAGAATTGAGCTTAAAAGTAGAATGAGAGGAATTCTTCCACCCATTGTGGGATGTAGATTTGATCCATACAAAGGAGCTATAGCTATCAAGTGGAAAGTAGTCAAGCAGGAGGATGTCTAGTAACTTACTTTAGAACTACTGATGAATTGAAGAGAATAATTGTTGATGATTCCAGACAGTTAAGCAAACTAAAGATGGTGAATCATGGATCTTATTCTTAAGGAGGTTATTTTGAAGACTTTATCAATGAATGTGCAAAGACATACTTCATTGATTTTGGTAAAAAGTTCAAAAGAGAAGAAAATCAATGGCAATTGAAACTGCTCCTCTAAAGAAGTAAAGTCTATTCAAAGACCCATAATTGTGATATGGTGGATGGATTTCCCATATACTGAAATTGTGCTGGTTGTAAATGGTGAAGAGATAAGGTTGCATGAGAATACAGCTTTAAGAGAGCTATCAAATGAAGATCTTCTTACAATCCACAACCTACCGTTTGAAAAACATGAAGACTATGGATTAGAAGAAAAACAGTTCCTTGAAGTTGTTCAGTTTGAAATAGATCTTACTCAGCAAAGGATAAGATAATTGGAGTTGAGAGTATATGAAGCTAGGAACAGAGCTAATTTAGCAAGGTGTAGATTTTGGAAGCATCATCCAAGGTGGAGATTGTTGGAGCAAGAATTGATGTGATGAATGAGGCTTCAAATCTACATCAGAGTTAAAGTTTACATTAAGTGTTTAAGTAGGATGAACAAAGTCCATCATCCGACTTAAACCTTAAGAAGTCAACATGAAGACATTTAACTCGGAAGAACAAGTCCCTACATCAGAGTTGAATGTAGTTCATCTAAAGTAAAGTTAAATGAAGACTTAAGTTAGTTTTTGTTCATCTGAAGTATTCTTTAACGAATATAAGGATGTTTTGTATGTAATAGTTTAGTCTAGATTCAGAGCTATATATAGTGAGAGAGAGAGTTACATTTGTGAGTGTGCTCTTATGTGTCTTCTAACAGTGTAACAAACTTTCCCGCTCAAATTAAGCTTTGAACATTAATCAATCTTTTGCATTTCTTTGTTCGATTACTTATTTAATTCATAAATTCATTAACTAGAACATGATTCCGCCATCTTCTAGTTAAGCTAATCACCTAGTATTTCGATCTAAGATAATTCAAATCCTGTAATTTATATAATGATGTAACCCAAAAAAGAAAGGTGAAATCAAAAGTTTTAAAAATAAAACCTAACTCAAAAAGAAAAGTTTTAAATTAAAAATTAATTATTAATCGAAATGAAGAGGTAGTCATTTTATTAACAGCTTAAGAAAAGAAAGAAAAGAAATTCTAAAACAGAAGAAAGTAGCCCGAAACTAAAGTCTAAAATGATAATAAAAAAGAAAAAAAAATTAAGTATGTAAACTAGTTGGTTGGACCAAACACCATCGCTCTATTCATCAAAGAAAAATATGTTATTTTATTACTTCCAAATTGTTAGCTATGTATAAGTGCGACCAAATTGTTTCTATTTATTAGAAAAATTATAAATTTCATTTGTAACATATATGTGAAAGTTAACTTAAAATCTTACTAATTATTCAAATATAATATTTTTGTAATTGTTTTATACTATTGATATATATAAATATATATATATATATATATATATATATATATATATATATATATATATATATAGGGTGAGGTTCGGGTAAGAACGACCCAAAGTATAGGAACGCTAAGAACCAATGTTGGTCGTCCGATTAAGGTGATAATCAGTAGTAACCACTTACTACTGATCAACAGAAACCACTTACTACTGATCAGCAACAAATTCTGGCCGTCCGATTAAGAATTTTATATCAAAACTCGCAGTGCTGATTAGTAGTAAGTGGTTACTACTGATCAGTAGTAAGTGATTACTACTGATCATCACCTTAATCGGACGACCAACATTGGTTCTTAGCGTTCATATACTTTGGGCCGTTCTTACCCGATCCAATTAATATATATATATATATATATATATATATATATATATATATATATATATATATATATATATATATATATATATAATAGTTTGATCGTCTTATTTGGTCATTTTTTGACATTTTGACCCAATAATAGATGATACCAAAAATATATTTGTCATCCATATAAATGATGATATGTATAATATATTTGACACATAACTATGAAAATATAACAAAGAAATGTTAATCTAAAAATCTAATAGGATTTCAAGTTAATTTTTTTACATAAAATGTTAACAAAATAAAAATATATATCACATATTTCAAGATTTGTTAGTATCGACTTTTATTTATAAAACAAAATGTCTTTTATTGGAATAACTTTGTTCTTTTATAAAAAAAAATATAATAATGTTAAATAACAAAAATTTAAATAAATATTTTTAAAATAAATAAATCGTGAAAAGTTCACACTAACAATATGCAAATAATAAAGTACACATTTTTTCGAATGACTTATTGTCCTAAAGATCTTTGATTTAAATCTTGTAATAGATAGAAATAAAAATAAATGGGATATGACTCTTAAACTGCTTAATTTAGCCATGCACCACCAATAAAATTGTTTCTACTATTTTGTCCTTAACTCTTTTATTCTCTAACCATTTTCTTATACTCTATGCTTTATAGCTTAAGACACAATTCCATCCTAGAATTAATAATCATACATTTATAGCATTTTTTTTTCACTCTCTCTACTCTATTTTTTCATTAAATCCTAAACAAAAATCCCACAACATATCTCATCGAAGCAAGTTTGATGAAGCGGCGATAAGGTCTTGTTTATATTTAGTTCTATATAACTAATTTCTCTCATATGAATATATGAAGAAATCTGCATGTTTGAATATGTGTATCTTCATCCAAATGAGAAAGATATCTTAGAGGCTCTCCGTAGTATGATATATTATCGCATCACACTTTCAATACTGTTAGGTCTCACTAAGATCCCAAACAATGGCAAATCAATAACAAATAAGTATTTAGACGTTAATTGTTATATATCGATTTATTACTCAGTTTCAATATATATTATAGCGGAATTATAATATCGAAACAATGAGAATAACACACAGTTATATTCCAGTGAAAGTTGTGCCGATTACAAAACTCAAACTCACTATTTATACACAATATAGTGAGTTTGATAAGGATCAATCTAAGAGAATCTTTTAAACATATAAAAGATATTAACCAACTAGACTACCTTAAATCACGGCTAACTTCTCTCATGAGTCTGAGTTAGTCAGACTGAGTCACTCAGACTCATGTCACTCAGACTGAGTCACTCAGACTCATGTCACTCAGACTCAGACTTTGATTAACAGATTAATCTTGGGATAAATCATTGTTTTTCCCAACAATCTCCCCCTATCTGTTTCAACCAAAGTCTATTTACAAAAGATGCAAGAAAATAAACACAAACATAAAACTCTTTAAACAAACACTGTTTGTGAACAAAATAAGCACCGATTTGTTTTACATCCTTTTCTTCAATGTTCTCTTCCTCTTTTTCACTGAAATATCAAACGGCAGAGGTTGATCTCTTTCCCTCATCCATCTCAACCTATCTTTCTTCCACTCCATTAATGTCTCCATTTCAGCATCAGTTTTATGAAAGTGCAGTTGATATTCCTTCTTTACTAGCTCCACCCTATCTGACAATGTTCCTATTTCTTCAATTCTTCTAAGATTCATGAACAGCCAGCTAATCAGCCTCACTCTGAATGGAAGACATTGAGGAGACTCACATTCCTTGAGTAGAGCTATGCAATGATGAATAGAAGTTGTGGTAATGTTGTCCTTAGGTTGAAAGCTTTCTTCTCCTCCACAATCAGTGTAACATAGCCCTGTATGCTTCTCAGTCTCAATGTAAGTTCTGTCTTGAAATGCAACTTCTTTAGGAACAGGATGCATACTGCTTGATTCCAACCCCAATGATTTAGTTTTGACTTTCACATTGTGCTTGGTGCAATAGGCTTTGTAGTCTTCATCTGACACTAGATTCAGCATGTGAGCTGCATTCATGTTGAAGGTAGCCTCTCTTCTTATAGCCAAGCCTTGAGCTTTGTCAGTTAGGTTGTAGCTCAAACTTGCTATTTCTTTCCATTCTTCTAATCCCATGGTGTGCAGTCTTGTTAATCCTCCACCTTTATGTGAGCATGTAAGTAGCAGGTCAGTTCCACCATGACTTTTACAGTCTAAGTGAGTAATCTTGTGCTTGAGCTTTCTCATGGAGAAGTTTGTTACAATGTGATCAAACCTAGCTTCCTCTCTGAGAACAAGCTTGGCCATTTGGGCATCAGCTTCCATCCTCATCTGTTCTTCTTCAATCGCCAGTTCCTCCTCAGCTTGCATCTCAGCTTCAAATTCTGCAGCTGCTTTTTCAGACTGATCATATGGATTGAAGTCAAATTTTTCTTTGTATAGCCCCTTCACATACTCTCTGTATTGCTCCACTGTCATTCCAGCACTTTGAGCATAT
Organism: Senecio squalidus; assembly: GCA_910822075.1. Lineage (NCBI taxonomy): Eukaryota > Viridiplantae > Streptophyta > Magnoliopsida > Asterales > Asteraceae > Senecio > Senecio squalidus. Next base: position 45,284,177 of record CAJVGC010000590.1, read on the forward strand.
CTTTGAAGTTTGGCCAGTTTGTCAGCTTCAATCTGTTTTCTTTTGTTTTCAGTCTCTTGTTCTGTTTCAGCTTCAGACACTTTCTTTTGAGCTTCAGACTCAGATTTAGTTGGAGTCTCCATTTTGCTCCCTTCCCCTTCTTCAGTCAGTTCTTGGTCACTTTGCCTTTCCCTTTGTAGACTAGCTTCTCAGACTCATCACTAGAGATATCACTCCAGTCAGTTTCATAAAATACTTCAGACTGCCCAGTTTTAGTGTTGAACCTGGTTGTCTTGTAGTATCTTTTCTCCCCCTCTTCTCTTTTCCTTTTCAATTTCTGTTTGGGGATCTCAGATTCAATAACTGTAGTAGACTTTTTCTCCCCCTGAATCTGTGAATCCTCTGCAACTGCCTTGCCTTTTCTCATCAGACTGACTTCAGAGGTCAGTTTGGACACCATTTCCTTCAAATCCTTCAACTCATCCGCATTTTGGGTTCTCAAAGCATGAACCTCAGTCTGCATTGCCCTCAGTCTGTCATCAAACTGAGTTGACACATCCATAAGTGCTTGTAACAGCACAGGAACAGTCAAGGCAACCTCAGGCTGGGTTGTAGAAGTAGCATGTGTTGATGTAACAGGTGGCACAGCCTCCCTCCCTCCCTGTGATTTAGGAGAATGATCATTATCCATAGAACTTGAAGTCTGTTCCTCACCCAGTTTGGGGAGTAAGGCATTGGCGACTAGTGATAGAGAGTGTAAGAGATTTGGAGTTGGTACCTTATCGTGAACCAGCACAGAGCTAGTGAAAATAGCCGTTGGAATAGGCTGTGAGACTGAGGGGGGTGTTCCCATACGAAGTATAGGTATGTCCAGGAGTGGGACACTTTCTTCAATGCTTGCCACATGTGTCTGTGTGGTAGCAGCAATGTAGTTCTCCAAGTTGACTATCAGACTGGGGTTTTGGGTGGTCCAAGCAGTCAGATCCAACTCATCCTCTAGCAGAGAGAGACTGGTCTGAACTGCAACACTGGAGGGGAGTCCTTGACTCTCAGCCTCATGGAATAGGGAGTCCATTAGCGCTTGATTTGCAGTGGGGCTAGATGTGAGAGCTTTATCAAATGAACTTGGTGAGTCCATCAGGTTGGTCGCTTGTGTAGCCAGTACATCAAGAAGTGGAAGGGACTGCCCAGACTGAGAGGGGATACTCTCAGACTGAGGAAGAGTAAGAGGAAGAATTATACCTTGGTCCGCATCATTTGGCCCAGCCCCACCCAAGTTCACCTCAGCATCTGCTGCAGGGTTATTTCCCTCAGGCCCACCGTCAATTCTATCAGCTTGAACAGCTGAGTTTGAGGAGTCAGACTCAGTTGGTTCCTGATCAATGAACGGATTTGCAATCCATTCAAGCATCATAGCAGTAAGTGAGCTTCATTCTCAGTAATGTTGATGTATGTAAACATTTTTGGAGTCAGCCTGGGCAGTTCACAAGTGTAAAATCGTCGATCAAGCTGATCATAGGTTTCTTTGCCCAGAACTTCCTCAAAGCAGAGAGAAAGCACCCGAATGAATGGAACATCGTTAGGGCGTTTTGGTTTGACAACTAGGGAGAGAATCTCATCAAAATATAGTTGTGAAAAGGAGATTCTTCTACCCGTGACCATAGCATGGAACAGATGAGTTTCAAACTCATTCATCTGATCTAAGCTGCCCGATTTACCCCCCAAGCATCTTGTAATCATAGAAAACAAGAATTTCCATTTCCCAGTGAATAAATTGTATTTAATTACTCCCTGTGTTTCGGGCTGACCAATGAGAGGGAAAGCTTCATCCCTAGCTTGTTGTTTGCTCCGTCTAGCCTGAAAGCCACCTTCCCCAGGCTCTGCAAGTGTTGGAAGGAGTAATGCACTCCTGATTGTCTCTTCGGTGATGGCAATAGTGTCACGCCCATTATTGTATGTGCCTGTAATGGCAGTTCTTTCATCATTGGCAGTGCAGGTGTACCACCATTCACATAGAAGTGGAGGACACATAGTGTTTTCACAAAAGAAGGCACCATATAGAGGATGAGCCTTCATAAACTGAATCAATTGTTCAAATCCCCTGCCTTGGCGATTGGCGGGAATGTCAGCAGTTGCCACACGATTGTTGTCTTTAACTTGAACCCGTTGTTGAAACTCAGCACCTGGGATCATTCTTAAAAGTAAATTAGGGTTAGCCATGAGAAAAGAGATAATCAAAGAGTTTGAAAGAAGAAAAACTAGGTTAAATAAATTTGAAATTCTGTTAGCTTTAATATAGCGAAGATTTTAAACTAAATTAGATAAAGTACAATTTAGACCCCTAGAATTTTACAACTTGCAATGAATGACTGTTGACAGGACTTGACTAAATTAAAAAGAATTAAAAAAAATCTAATGATTAATTACAACGATACATAAGATAAAAAAAATTTGTTCCAAAAATACATTGAGTCTGAGGACTGTGATCAGACTTAGAGTCCTGAAGCTGACTTTTTAGTCAGACTGAAAATAGTCAGACTGACTTAGTGGTCAGCTTGAAATTTGTAATTGACTGGACTAAGGGTTTAACATGCCAAGTTCTCCTAACAAATAGAAGAACCTTTCCTCACTCAGAGGTTTGGTGAATATGTCTGCCAGTTGATCATTGGTTACCACAAACTCCAGTCTGACCTTTCCTTTCTCCACACAGTCACGAATGAAATGATGCCTGATTTCAATGTGTTTAGTCCTGGAATGGAATACTGGATTCTCAGTGATTTGAATAGCACTCTTGTTGTCACACATGATGGGTGTGTTTTGAATGTGGATGTCCAGATCAGCCAATTGATGTTGCATCCAAAGCAATTGTGCACAACAACTTCCTGCAGCCACATACTCAGCTTCAGCTGTGGAAGTGGCAACTGAGTTTTGCTTCTTGCTGGACCAACTAACCAGCTTGCCTCCTAGGAGCTGACATCCTCCTGAAGTGCTCTTTCTGTCAAGCTTACAACCTGCATAATCTGCATCTGAGTACCCAATTAGCTCAAAACCAGAATCTTTAGGGTACCATAAACCAAGGTTTGGTGTACCCTTAAGATATCTGAAGATCCTCTTTACAGCTTTAAGATGAGATTCCTTAGGGTCAGCCTGATAACGTGCACACAGACATGTAGAGAACATGATGTCAGGTCTGCTAGCAGTCAGATAGACTAAGGAACCAATCATTCCTCTATAAGTAGCTTGACAGACTGACTTGCCAGATGAATCCTTGTGCAATTTGTCAGAGGTGCTCATGGGTGTTTTCATTTCAGAACTTGTAGCAAAACCAAATTTCTTGATTAAATCATGAACATATTTACTTTGGTTTATAAAGATTCCATCCTCCTTTTGTTCAACTTGCAGACCCAGAAAGAAATGTAGTTCCCCCATCATGCTCATTCTGTATTCACTACACATAAGGTCTGAGAACCAAGTGCAAAGTTTGGTATTTGTGGATCCAAATATGATGTCATCCACATATATCTGAACCAGAATGACATGACCAGATTCCCTTTTTATAAACAAAGTTTTATCAATTGAACCCCTTTTAAAATCATTTTTAATGAGAAATTCAGACAAGGTTTCATACCAAGCTCTAGGAGCTTGTTTGAGACCATATAGTGCTTTATTTAACTTATAAACATGATCAGGGAAGTTGGGGTCAACAAAACCTGGAGGATGTTTCACATATACTTCCTCCTGCAGGTCGCCATTTAAGAATGCACTCTTTACATCCATCTGATAGACCAAGAAGTCCTTGAAGGCTGCATATGCTAGGAACAGTCTGATTGCTTCAATTCTTGCCACTGGAGCAAATGTTTCATCATAGTCAATTCCTTCTTCCTGTTTGTATCCCTGAGCCACCAGTCTGGCCTTGTTCCTGATCACCACTCCATCTTGGTCAAATTTATTTCTGAAGATCCATTTAAGGCCAATAATGGTCTTGCGTAGTGGACGTGGGACCTTTGTCCAGACATTGTTTCTTATGAATTCACCAAGCTCCTCCTGCATGCCCTCAACCCAGTCTTCATCTAGCCGAGCTTGTTCTACAGTCTTGGGTTCCATCAGACTCAAGAAGTTGGTGTAGAAACAGAAGTTGGCTGTAGCATTCTTTCTTCTTGTTTTAACACCCTCAGTTATGGATCCAATAACTGAGGAAATTGGATGTCCCCTTACAGTTTTGATGTTTCCTGAGTTATGATCAGCAACTTCATTTTCTTCAGTCTGAGTGTTTTCAGTCTGAGTATGTTGAGACTGAGCGTGGTCAGACTGAGGTACCGCAGACTGAGTGTTATCAGTTTCATTTGAGTCTAAGGTTTCTGAGTCTGGAGCCTTCTGAAATGATGGGTCATCTGTTTCACTTTCTGAGTCTTGATTTGGAGACATGTGTCTAGCAGTCTGATCTCCACTTTGAGGTTCAGATTCAGAAGAGATTTGGAGCAATTCATCACAGAGTTGATTAATTGTAGAGATGTCAGTCTGAGAAGAGGATTCATCTCTATCTGTCAGGATCGTATTAGTCTGGATAAACTAATAAGTTTGCTAACGATTAAGATCGAGATCTATTGAAGAAGTTCAGCAGCGGATGAACACTTCAATATTACGAGTTATCGAACAACTAATAATGAATAATGAATAAACAAATTATTGTCGAATTCTAAGCCTCAATTGTATT